>JAPSGF010000050.1:5409551-5592389 GCA_035772895.1 Perdix hodgsoniae
CTTTTCCTTTTCCTTTTCCTTTTCCTTTTCCTTTTCCTTTTCCTTTTCCTTTTCCTTTTCCTTTTCCTTTTTCTTCTTCTTTTTCTTTTTCTTCTTCTTCTTCTTTTTCTTCTTCTTCTTCTTCTTCTTTTTCTTTTTCTTCTTCTTCTTCTTCTTCTTCTTCTTCTTCTTTTTTTTTCTTTTTTAGGTCTTCTGTGTTTCCTGGCTCTTGTGGATTGGAGTCACACCCTTGATGTAACTTCATTGTGGTTCATTTTTTCTTGTGGTCTAATTAAATCCGGCTCCAGACAAAGTTGTATGTTAGCAAAAATGGGAGGATGAGGCAGGAATCCAGAGATCTAGGAATCACCAGGAATGTCATGGCTTGAAAAGCAAAAACTCAAAGTGGAGGTAAAGTGGCCCAGGGAAAATAGAGAAAGAAAGTAATGAGAGGAGAAATTCCCTAGCCTATGTAAAGACAATTGAGTTGCTTACCAGAATATTGATAAGTCAAGATAAATGTGGGTGGTGGAGGAATGCAAGTTCCTCTAGCCTGGAACAAAACAGCTGTACACAAGGTCCCAGATAAGTCCTTGCTATAAACTCCTTTGACGTTAACAGAATTATATCAAAGACATAAATCCCACAGGGGGCAAAATCAAATTAAGGGCTGTTTACTTATGAGCTGAAGGCTTCGTCAGCAATGGAAATGAAAGAGAGCATTTGAGGGCCATCTCAAGGACCAACTTTTTCTAAAGTGGTACAGAAGTAATTCAGGCAGCTGCTGGAGAGAAAAGGAAGGAGACAGTTCTAAGATAAAGCCTTCACTTGATTTTGGAGCCCTGGTGAGCAATCCTTGGGTTTCTGGCTCTGGAAGACCTAAATCCCAGATGGAGAGAGCTGTGTAGTAAAAACTCTATCTGCCAGAATAAACAGAATTTTAATGCAGAAAAATAGGTATTCTGTGTCATGAATCTTTCATTAAGCCTTTTGAATACTGCTCAGCCATGTTATATTTACTGAATGCTCAGAGCTGACCTCCTGTGTAATTGCTTGGATTTGCAAAAACAGACTCCTAATGTAGAATGTAATATCTAGCTAGGGAAAAACAAGAGAGAGGGAGGAAAGCAATGTATTATACTGCATGTGTGGCTCAATCTGTTTCAATCAAGTCAGTATTCAGAAGGTGGATATCTGCACCTCAATGCTTGCTAGGCACATCTGTCCTGTGCAGATATCTCAGTGCTGTACTATCATCCCAGTCCTAACATGGTGAAATGCATGGGGTAATCCTTATTGACCTGAGAGATATAGGATTTGTGGTGGCTAAGAATGATGAAGGCAAAAAGTCTCTGTATCCCTCCCTTGAAGATAAGATGATGAAGTAATTTAAATGTTAAGTGGGATCTAAGACACCTGCTTCTAGCACAATTTTCTGTCCTCAGTGCCTGAAACTTGTAAGAGAAAGCAGATTAACCTCACTTCAGCCAGAATGTCTGAAATTAAGTTATCTAAAGCTGAGCTAGTCAGCCTAGACTCCCTTTACGGGTAAGGGAGAGAGATGAGTGCCTTCCAAGGGCCCTTCACCTGTGTCGAAGACATGTTGACCAAGATGAGATTAATTGCCCCCTGAGGGTGCTATCTATCTCCATAGATGATAGATGGAGTCTGGAATCCTACACTCAGTCTTCAAAGTCAACGCCAAAGAAACCGCATTATTCAGTACTAGTGAAAATAGATATTTCTTCACTAGCAGCATAGCTAACCATCCTCACTGTCATAGCTTGGGTTCAAAGCATGATTGGGGAGATATGGGAGATAAAACAATTTTTCTGAAGCACCACCTCTGACTCAATGACAGCCACAGAAGACTGAAGGCAGGAAGGGTGCCTGCAGGAACACATTTACATGGATTCTGATGTCTCTTGGTGAAGGATGCCATCAAAACTGGAAGGTGGTCTGATCCCAACACTCCTGTTCTTATATTTATATATGGAGGCCTAAGGAGAGATGTAAGGATCTTATCCCATCTGCTGAGCAGGACATTCAGGGAAATTCCAACACTTCAAAAATCAGTTTTCATTTCTAATTTTGCAGGAAAAAGACCAACATAATTTCCCATGCACTAGAGACTACTGTTTGTTTTTCATTATTTATGTTTGGAGAGGAGAGGGAAAGAAAAAATTATAAGTCCTTTGTTTGACTGTTTCTGAAGAGAAAAACAAAACCAAAAGCAATGAAAGAAATATCAGCCAGCTACCCTGATTCTTGGGAATTCCAGTGCTACTGTATTGGATTCCAGGAAAACTTGGGGAATCCCTGCCATTCAGGGAAATCTTTCACTACACAGCAGTTTCCTGGTTCACTGGGGATGCCTGGATCATGAAGGCTTGCCAAGAGCTCAGCTGCTTCCTGGCAAGACGCTGATGTGGCCAGTGAGGCAGGAGCATTCTCACCAGCAAACCTTCCGGCTGCTCAGAGAACTTGTGTTGAAATGAGCTGCTCCCAGGATGTTCTGAGCCAAGGAATATCGTCTCCTTTATTGCTCCAACGGTCATGGTTGCAGCAGAGAAGACAGGCAAAAAGTAGGAGGAAAGATGAGGTCCAGGAAACAGGAGAAGCTTACCTGGAGTTACTCAGTGTTTCAGGGTTAAAGTAAGGAATAGGACCTTCACCAACTAAGTACCAGTACACTACCTTGTCCACTCTGTTTCATCAGGACAGCATAGTGGCTGACTTTCGGCAAAAAAGGAAAATGGTTCCCTTCTGAAATCCTTTTTGTTATTTTACATTTCAGCTGCTAATACCTTTAACTCCTCTGCTTTTATTTTCAAAGTATGTTTTATTATCACTATTGTACCATCACTGTTTTCTTTTTTTTTTTTCCATGCCACCTTACATGACTCCATTAACTGAGACAGCCTCCAAACCTCTCCTCCAACATTAGCACATAAAATCATTTCCTTTGTGAGGAAGCTGGGAACATTCAGTCATTCTAGCTGAAGAAAAAGCAGTGCAAACTGCATGGATTTTTTCTTCCTTTTGTTGTTCTCTTTCCCCTTCAACTGGTTAGCTCTATTGATGTAAGATTGGCTGGTGTTTACTTTTTGAGTGGAAAGTGGGTCGGTTGCTCTTCACCAGTCTCCACATTCAGCTTTGAATTCAGCCCTCTTGATGCTGTAGATCTTCAGTCGTCACAACAACAGATTTGTTGTGAAGACATCTATAACTTGATGTTTAGTCTGACACTGGAGCTGCAGAGCTCATTAGGAGATGCAAAGTGTTCTGATGAGTGTTTGATAAGGCCCAGCTCAAGGGATGAATACTAAAAGATGCCCAGATGAATGAACAGCAAAATCCTTCAGAGTTAGATTAGTCACCACTAAGGACAAGACTTGAAATTAGACATACAAATCCTTAAAAACAATCTTGTTTCTTTCGATATCTACCTTTTAAAATGGAAGGGGAGATGTGAAACTGACTACTAGGAAAAGAATTGACATCTTGGATAAATGACACAGTTGCTTCATACACAAAGCACTAGCTCAGCTGCGTGTCAGGAACTTACCTTCTAGCCTGGACCTTAACTCAGTGACTTCAGAGATAGTGTCCTTCCAGTTTTCTGTTTGATTTTCTGAATACATCTTTAACATCTGCTAATGGTGTCCTCAAGACTGTGCGTGCCTCCTGCCCACATGCTAAACCTTTGACCACGGCCTCTTGCATAGCTGGAGAGCATCCTTTCAAGAAGGTAGAACTCCAGACAATCAAATCTGCCAGCTGGATAGAACAGGACTTGACATGCCCATGGATGCAGTCTGCAGGCAAGCCAGAGGCATCTGTGAGGCAGTCCAGGGTTCATGGTGTGGATGGGACCCAGAGCAGAATAGGTACCACATCTAGTTTCTCTCTTCAGGGACTGAGAGGTTGGAAAAGGTACTGATTTTGTACTTTTGTCAAATCAGTTACCCAGTAGCAAACTAATTAGAATTTTCAGATGGCTTCCTACCGGTGACTTTGCTTGTCAAGCTAATCCTGTGAAATAGAAGGGCATTTATGAAACAGTGGTCCATTCCCCAGACACTTAAATTGGTGTAATCAAGGGACCATGTCTAAAGTGCCATGAACTCGGAGTGAATTGAAAGGTAGGTTCCTCTTTTTCAGCTAATCCTTCTTGCCTTCAGCTTGCTTCTTGAGCACAAGTGAGCTCACACTCCTTCAGCTAGAAAACTCTACTAATTTCTTTCTTAACAGATGCACCTGAAGTCAGAATGAAATACTAATCCCAGATCAACGACACCCACTGGTATCTGCTGTGGGCAAAGCATAGTACTGTGGAGGTGGAGGAATGCTGGCTTTTTTCCATGCCCAGCAGAGATCAATCATCTGTTATTTTAGAAATCCAGCTTCTGGTTTCAAAAAAATGGTGCATGACAGGAAAACAAGAATCTTTTCAAGGAAAAAATGTTTTTTCCTTATTGTGAATGTACAACATTCAACCTACTTCATCTCAGAGATATTGTGAAATAAATAATAAGGGTGTAATTCTAGCAGCCTTGAAATGATTTTAGCACTCATACCTTGTCTATCTTCTGTGAAAAACACCTTCTAAAAAAACACTCAAAGCACTGTATGTTCCTTCTGCACTCAAAATTACCTCTTCTGGGACTTTGCTGTTCAAGAGTTTTTAAAAAAATGCTCATCTGAGATTTTGAAAATACCTCAGACCATCTTTCAGAATTGCCTTACAATGTCTGTACCTGTATGACTGTTTTTGACAGGACATATTAGAAATTCCTATATTAGGTCATTTAGATCTTGTCAAACCAGTTATGACAGTAAGAAAATAAATTTAGAAAAGGAGGTAAGAGCTGGTTTTCTATGTCAACATCTTTTCAGGTCTTTGGGCCATGAACTTGCTGATACAAATAATTGTTAAGTATGGAGGTAAAACAAGATTATTTATATGATGTGAATATATCATATTCCTATTGACGATGACTGGATGTTCAGAGGAAACAGAAGAATTGCTTGTACATTATACATTTACTGTAGCCCTAAACTAAAGAAATATTTACTTTAGGCCTGCTGGAGCTAGAGTTCTAGGCTGATTGAAAAAGAACTCTTGTGGTTATCAACCCTGAGCTTCCTGCTCCTGAGTGCAGCCTGACTTTCAGGGCTGGGGCATACTACTACCTCTGGATCCTCATAGGTGAGAAAGGTCCTAAAACAGAGGAAAGTTTGGATTATCCAGAGTTAACTGAAAAGAATGTTCAGCTCTACCATGTTTCTTGATCTTTTTAGTTTGGAGCCCATCTTAGCCATAAAAGGGTATCTGTTTAAGAAATCCATGAAGCAGCAAAACCATAAATCCTATTGTGATTGTGCCCACTCCCCATAAAGCAATATCCACATGTAATCCTCTTGTAGCGCATTCCCACCGATCTATTGTTCAGTGCCTGCAGAACAAAATTCCTCTAAGGATGTTTGTACAGAGTGAATCGTGATGGTAATCCAGATTTATGCTGCTTAATTACTCACAGCCAATAGGGCATGTGACCACAGTTACCATACTTTCTGAGATATCTCCAAAGTTTGCATTCGACCAAGCTGTCCAAGGTTGATTTCTTATTTTTTTTTTCCATCAGACCTCACTCAGGAAAATTTCCAATTACTTCAAGAGAAGAGGTTCCAATTGCTCCTGATTTGCATGAATCAGGCTAAAATCATATGCAGACCAAAGGGAGTTTGCCTACTTGTGAAAGCAGTGAAAAGTCAACAGTCAAGAACTAATATATTGTATTTTGCTGTCAACCTCTTTCAGTTGAAATTACCTGTTAGTTTTAATCTTGAAATGGCCTAGAACATCACAGGGACTGGAACACATTCCATTCTCTGAAAATCAATCCATACTTCAAAGCAAAATGTAAATACCGGGGTCAAGGCATTGTAGCAAAAACTGGACAAAATTCAGAATTTTCATTCTGCAGTAAATCCTGACATTTCAGTGTTTGTCTTCATCTCACATTGGAACAAAGAGCTGAAATGTCAAGTCTTTTTCTCTGGATGGAAATTTCGGGGAAAAAAAGGAAAATACAACAAAACAAGCAATCTTTTTTTTTTTCTTTTTTTTTCTTTTTTTTTCTTTTTTTTCTTTTTTGGCAACGTCAAAGCATTTTGCCTGACATTTTCAAACAAAACAAAACATTTCAACATTCCTGAAATGAAAATGTTTTCCTGTGGTGTGTTAAAATGACCCCAAAATGCTCTGTTTAAAGTCACTTCAGTGTTCAAACTGTGCTTTCTCCTTGTGTCACGGCCTTCTGGGATATGTAGTATGGAAGTTTACTTTATGCAGTCTCCATGCCTGGATTGTGTGAGTTGTTTCATGCCTAAACACTGAAAATCCATATAGACAATCATCTTTGCACAAGGCAACAAGAGAAACATCTGCACTGCATTACAGGATAACAAAGAGTGTCCCATCTACTGAGAAAATGTCCTGAACTATAACCTTGCACTGTTACTGGAAAGTAATTTAATTTATTATTGAACTCAACTGACTCAAAGTGTTTGGGGCCAATTCAGAAATAAAATATTCTGTCTCAGGCCAATTTTTTTTTTCTCCCCCCTAATATATATGCATTTTTCCCTAATTCTACTTACCATTTTGACAAAATATTAACATACCCACACTTAAAATTCAATAGTCCTCCTGAGTATAAGCTTTCCATTCTGCTTTGAACTTCTTTACTACCCAAAGTCATTCCATCTGCTTTTAAGTAACCAAAATCTTACCTCTATGAGATAGAAGGGCGGAGACCCTCTGCTTCTTAGCTGTGATGAACTCTCCTCAGCTGTATTGTCCCTTCCCCACCCTTTCTACATTGCTAATCAATCACTTAGCATATGCCGTGTGCTAGGGCAGTACAAATAACAGCATCAGACAGCATCAGACGTAATGTCATACTTCCAGTACCCCGTGTTCCAGTAGCTGCTGGGCAGCAAACCAGCTCTTGCTTGGTACCACAATGCTGCTAGACCAGCATGGATTGACTGTGGAAGATGCTGTTTGAAAGCCTGTAGTTTTATTTCATTTGTAGCTGATCTTTTATTTTATGAGGTAAACAGTCATAACAAAGAGACTAAAGCACAGCTCGTAGTGTGGGTAGTTTCAAACTGGTTCCTTGCTTGATACAGCAGTCATTTTACTGGAGATGGGTTACAGGGGACAGAACAGGTAACTTAGCCAGATTCACGTTCATAATGTCCAACAACCACGGGATAGAGAGATTTCCATGAGATCATAGTTACTCTCAAACATATTCATTACAAAGAGAATTTGGTCAGGAGATCGCTTTATTTATTTATTTATTTATTCTCCTTTTTATTTCTTTTTATTTCTCCTCCGGCACCAGTCCTGAGCAAAGGCAGGGAGAATACAAAAACATTGCATGTCATGAACTTGGCTCTGATTTCCAGAGACTCCAAAATGTTACATCCTGCCACTGTGAAGGGATTAATGTACACTTAACTAGCAGGAGATGCCTTTTGCTGTTGGACAAATATGTTATGGTTTTGGTAGGTTCTCAGCTTGATTCCTTGTGGAATTAAAAGGATGGTTGTTACTTGTGAAGTTGAACTGCTCCTAAATGCAGAACATCCAAGATCTTAAAAATGACCAGACCATTTGGAATGTAGATTTTTGTGAACACTGTGACTCTGTCAGATCTCTACCTGATTTGGAGCAAATCTTAACAAAACTTTAAAATGAAAAATATTTTTAAATTACAAATATTTTAAAATAGTGAATGTTTCCTGCAAAACTATGTCCCTATCCTAAAGAAGACACTGTCAAAACACATTCATTTGACTAACTGGCTCTGACTGTTCTTTCTATTTAGGACAGGCAGAAAACAAATTTATCTCTGTAAAATAATGTCAATTTTGAGAAAAATCATAAAGCTGCTCTTCCAATTTGATCTGTTGTTCTGATTAGCAGGGTATCTGTTTCCCAATCTACAGAAAGAAAGGAATGTTTTTTTAACAGCTGTCAAGAATTTTGTCTTAGTCTATCCATCTTTCATAAATAACTTGCTCTACCACATCTGAAGCCGAAGACACATGTTTAAGAAAAGCTAGAGAATCAAGAATGGAGGACTAGAGAGCCAAAATCTTCACAACAGTGTTTGGCATCTGTTTATCCAATTGCTAACCTTGGCTCCTTTTACAGCTAATGGACAAGAGTTCCTCCAAAGGGCAGCTTAGGAACAGAACTGTCACTTCATGTCAATTTTTCTGCATTTCAGCACAGAGGGACTTGATTATATTGAGTAGTCAAAGTTGGGTGGGTTGCATACCTTCACCATGCCATCATTTTCTCCAGAGTGCACCTGCATTAGGCCAAGGGTGTCTTTCTACAAGGGCACCCAACTTAATTCATCAGTGAGGAGATACATATTAATAAAGGCAAAAATGTAGATTATTTTCAGCCCAGGGCCTTTCTCACATAAATTTTGTGAATATTTTGTGAAAACCAGCATATTCCCTGATGACTTTCAATCTGTGGTTAGGAACAAGTGTGTGAGCTACTCTGAAGAGGATTCTGGGGAAGTAGCTGTCAGTACTGGATTCAGATGATTGGAAGCTGACTGATGTTGCGGTCACTTTGGTATCACTTGAGGAATTGTTTTATGCATAGATGAGTCATGTTATTGGTGGAGCAGAACCTGACCCTGGGGCATGCAAGCAGTGGGAAGAACAACCATTGCACCACCCTCTAATAACACACAGACCCAGGCAAAGGCACTGTCCAGCCAAAATAAATTAATTGCATCATCTAGTGGATATTGTGTTGTATCAAAGCTTGCTTCTCATTTTAATAGGAGTAGTAAAAACGTTTATATTAATTGCTTTCACTTCAACTGGTCAGCTTGCACCTTCCAAGCTTGCTGCAGACAAGAGCTGGTGTGGGGAGATAACTTATTCCAAAAGAACTAGCAGAATTCATTCATCGCTTTTTGAAGTAACAGGAATTGTATGTTTACTAGACATGGCTGAAGTATACCCAAGATTTTCTAAACTTCGTAAATATATTTATTTGCTTTCTTTAGCTCTATCTTTCTCCCTGCAACTATTCAATACCAAATGGACAATGAGACTATAACAGAGGGAGCAGAAATTCCTCTCCACTTCTGTCACCAGTACGTTCCAGGGCTGAGGCTCCACAGCATCATCTGGTCTCTCAAGAATTATAAAGGAACATGAAAAGGAGCCCTTAGATTTCAGGGTACTTGGCCCTCAACCAGACAGATCTGAGCAATCAAGTGATGAATGAGAGGGAGGGAACTTCACTAGAGTTAACTGAGAAGCCTGTACTAAGCCATCCTGGCATGGATGGGAGCATGCAGCAAGGTAAGAAGCTGGAAAGGTAGAATCACAAACATGGAAAAGGCTGCAAAATGAGGTGAAGTTGGATGTTCTGGCACAGGGACAAAAGTAGAGCTCTCAAGAAGTGCAGAGCTGAAGGAGCAGGAAATAAAAAATTATATTGGGAAAAATGTTTCTTCTTCTACTCCAAAACCTTCAGAATATGGCTGAATCTTATTACTGTTCATGGCATTCACTCTCCAAATTTCTTTTATCCCTCTCTTACAAATCCTTCCCTGGACTTTGATCCACCCAGCAACTTTTTCCATTTTTACTTCATCACCCCTTTTTCCAGCTGCCCTTCACCCCACCCAGTCTACTGGCTTGCCTTGCAGCTTCCACACTCCTGTGTATTTTCCTCTCAAGGCTCTGTGTCTGCCTTGAACTAAGACCGCTGATCCTCCCTTTCCAGTTCAATCCCACTGACATCTCTGGTGGCTTCTTTGTTACTTACACATTCAAAGTCAGGAATTCCCAAAGTTTTATTCTTAACAAGTATGAGGCATTAGGGTGGGAGATGAACAAAATTGAATTCTTACTTAACACTTATTTTTATCTTCAGAAGGGATAACACAGGAGATCTTTACATGTACAGTGTATATGTACATCACTGTCAGTATTGGTTAGAATTAAAAAAGAAAGAAAGAAAACACACACACACACACACACACACACAAAAAAAAAAAAAAAAAACCAACCACCACCACCAACAAAAAAACCCCACACAACCAAAAATACACTGTTTGGGGAAACTTAGGCCAAGGAACTGAGATACATATATTCTACTGAATCACTGTGATGTGCATAGCTAAACCCTTCCAATGCCTCAGCATATTGGTATCCTCCTGTATCCTCCCAGACTCATTTCTCATTCTCTTTAGGTCTTGGAGTAGTAACCTCCCTTCTACTGTGCTGAATAGCATACACCTGCAACTTCTTTCTGCAAGACCTTTCACCAGTTGATTATTTTAGGTCACTGTGTGATTTCATCTGGGATGCCTGTTTAGCACAATAAGATGGACCAGGTGCATACATACAGTTGCCATTAACATAATGCCAGTAGCAAGTCTCTTCTTGCATGGTTCCAGTGAGAAACAAATGTAAGATGAACTGCAGAAGAATCCTAAGTGATGGAATCAGACACTCAGGACAATATCATCTGCCTTACTCAGAGACCGACTGTGGGCATCAGCATTTGAATCCCTGGGAGCACAAAAGAGCAGATGCTTCAAACCTTTGAGGTTGACCCATCACTGAGCAACATTTTGAGTGTTTGGCTCTGCCTCAAGACAAGTCTTAAGTTTCATGCATTTATAAGGGCAGAAGTCAGCTCCGATAGAATCAGAATGGGTCATCTGAAATGAAAGCTCAGCATTGGGTGTGTAGCAGAAAACATGCCAGATGTCCAACTGGGCAAAACATGAAAGAGGTGTGAGTGGGTAGGAGACACGAAACAAGCATTTCCTCACTGCTTGCTACACAGCTGGTTGAAATGTGTCAATACAGGTACTTCAGGGATTTTGCAACTCTCCTCTTATCCTAGTAGGGGCACTGAGTTTTAAACACACCTGATTCCCATTCAGACATATATGTGTTAACCCATCATGAAGTTGGAATCATCTGGTTTATGACAGAAACTAAACTGTCTCAAAATTTGGAAGAGTAAGTCTTGCTGCCGAGGCAAAGGGAAAGGAAGTGGGACTATATTTCTCAAAAGTCTGTACCTAGACACTAACCTCGTGGAAAACTTCAGGTTTTCCATTCACCTCTGTGACCAGGATCAGGACAAGAAGAACATGAATATAAAGTGGATTAACAGATATAGGTAAGTAAATGTGGGTTTATATCATTGATTGCTATGTCCTCCAAAATGATACTGTAATATCAAAGGGGTGAGAGTCTCCCAGATGGAAGCTACACTTATAGAAGCCTGTGGAACCAGAGATAAAACCTGATGATTTACAGATCTAGGCAGGGTATATTCAACAGAAGTTATTTGCCTCATTTGTCTTCTCAGAGCAGTTGGTTGGGGTTCAGCAGAACAAAGATGTTAAAACTGGACTGGAAGAACAGGCCCAACAGTCCTCCTTCCCCACCCCCCAAAAAGGAGTCCACCTCTCCATCATGCAGTCATACACATACACAGAGCCTTTTCCTCAAAAGGACAGAGACTCTGCGACGCCAGGATAAATGAATTGCAACATTTGATGGATTTTATCTTCAATCAAAGTGCACTTCTCCCTTTAGGAGAAAAGCTGTAAAAATGTCTTGATTAAACATGGAAGCTCCAAGGTGACTCTTCTGACTGAGTAGTGAAATGACTAGAAAGTGACCTCTCAGTTAACTCCTTATAGGGTTCTGGCCCCAAAGCTGATAAAAGAATCCTCCATGAGAGCAGAGCATTGTCTTTTGAAACCCAGTAAAAATAAGATAAACACAGAACCTTTCATTTGCCAGAAGGGAGGTGACAGGTCAGGTGGAGAGTGCATGCATTATTTCTTTGGGGGGGAAAGGGGCTAGTACTAGGTTCTTGGATTGTCATTTTCTTATCAGCAAACAAAGGACACAAGAAACGCAATCCAAGAGAGTTTTCCCCCAGGTGTTTTAGCAGTCATACCACTGGCTTGGTTTACTCACCACAGCTGGTGCTGTTGATACAGCAGCCCAGCAACATGTACTGAGCTGAATTTGCCCAGCAGGCTGGGTCAAACCCAAACACTGGATGAACCCAAGAGAATAACTTTGCCTATCTGACACCCATTTTAAGAACATCCAGGTGCTTCATATGTGTTGGAGAAGTCCCAGACCTCTGACTCACTTTAGAGGATCACAGAGAGGAATCATTTCTCACATCACAATATCATGGGCTTATTCTGAGAGTAAGCTAAGAGGCTCAGCCTCCAGGGCTTCAAGGTGAAGAATTTAAAATTCATAGGAATGCTTTATATTTAGCAAAAGAGAACTACAGAAGATTCTTGGTGGGCTGGACTGGAAACTCTTGGTCTCAGAGGCATAGTCTAGACACAGAAGACTTCTCCCGTGACTCTCATGCACGTCAGATGGGTCAGCTGTGGCTAATAGACAAGGGAGCATGCCCTGCTGTACCACTCCAGCTTGTCCTTTTGTTCTGCACAGCCTTTGTTGGCTCCTGAACTGCCTAGTCATCACCTAGCAGAAGTGTGGCCAACCAAAAGAGTTACCCAAGCTGGAGAAGTTACTGCCCATCCTCCGCACCCAGCTGACCATTCAAATGTTCATCACTCTCTTCTTGTACAACAGTCATTCAGCCATCTTCCTGGGATAGATGTGGGAAGCAGGTGGCTTCCAGATCAACTAGCAGCCTACTGAAAAGGCTCAGTAAACTTTATGTTTTTCTTTTCGCCTCCTACCCTTTTGTCTGAGTTGTATCTGTAAACCTGAACTCTCCATTGTGGGAAGTCTCTCTTACTAAATACAGCTCCTAGTACAACAGAGCAGAGTGCAGCCCACAGGTACAACTCAAAAGGTAGCAGTAAAAGTGGAAATATCACCTCTTTACTTCTAACTGAATTCTAGACACATAGTTATTACTTCAAATTACTCCATAATCCCTTTTTGGTCTTAAACTGCAAAAATGGTGTTGTCAGCTGTTAATTTAAGGGTGACCCCTCTCCTGAAAATGGGCAGACAAATGGCCAAGAGCAACCCCACTTGGCTGCAAAGTTATGTCTCTAACAGCTCCCTGTGAAGTGTGTATCCATGTCTGTCATCCTCACATCACAGGGAGGTGATCTTCTCAGGAGACCATCTGGGCTGAAGGTGCAGGTACTAAACCTATACCTGCCACATGTGGAGTTGACTTGAACTTTGATAGCCATTTCTCTTTGGGTTTTCCAACCATAATTGAGTAGCATGGTCTAGAGTGATCACAAGCATGGGTTGATGGTTGGACTGGATGATCATAGTGATCTTTCCAACCTTAATGATTATACTGCTCTATGATAACTGTCTCCTGTCACGCTATATTGCTCATCACAGTTGGTAGAGCAGAACTTAAACATGAACCTTAACCCTGCTGAACACAAAAACCTAACAACAACAACAAAAAACAACAAACAGCTAACTCCTTCCCCTTAAAGGAATACTGAAAAAGAGGGGCAAGGTTCTACCCACATGTATTCAGTTTCCATACTACACTAATGTCTTTTTCATTTCCAGTGTCTGACGGGATGTGGCATTCTCCCTCCAGCATCAGTACCATCAGTAATCATCAGTATCCAGACAAATAGACCTAGCCCTGGTGCTCCACTTTCCCCTCCTCCTCACTAATGAGGCAAGAACACCATTCTGACATAAAAATCCTGGAAAGACAAAAGAAAGAAATAGCTGAATTCTGCCTCTCCCAGGTTGTGGTTGAGGGGGTGAGGCAGGTAAAATGCATCAGGCCACAACATCTGTGAGATTGAATTCTAGCTGTCATCCATCTTGGAAGGGCTGACCCTGCCAGTTTCTCAGTGCTGGACTCTATACGTGTTTATTTTATTTGACCATGCTTTGTTTTATTTGATTTCATTTTACTCTCCTTCCATGATCTGAAAGTGTTCACAATGAATCTAAGACAGCTCTCCAGAGCAGATTTACAGCTGCACAGAAAGCAAGACTGTTACTATTTATAGTCATTTCAACTTTGTTTCATCTGCCTACACAATCAATTAACTTCAGCTCCAGCTAATTTTGCAATCAGCCCAAGAAAAACGTCTCTGGTGTAATAGCTTGTTTTCTCCTTGTTTTCCTGGAGCTATAAAAAACTCTGTTCCTCTTCCTTATCCAAGTTCTACACCTGAGTACAGCACTAACCGGACTCATCCTCCCTGTCTTCTTCCTCTTAGCAGCTTCTTCCTGGCTAACTTGACAGAAGAGCATTTACTTTGCATGATGGAGAATTTTTCCCCTCTCCAATGGAGGTTTGGAAAGAATACTTCACCATTTATTTTTCCATCAGCTAATTGCAAATATTGAAAGCGTCTAGACAGGGGGAAAATAGCTTTATAAATCATCAGCAGAAGGAATTTCAATGTTATCTTACATCCCACACAAATACTTTTAAAAGACATTCAGTAAATACGTATTTGTATATAGAAAAATCATGCAAACCTGGAACTCAGGTTGAATGCATATCAGGAATTTGAATGTGAAGGCAAGGGAATCACAGAACAAGGATGTTGTAACTATTGCACAAATAAGCAATAAAATAATAAAAAACAATACTTTAAAACTGAAGGTCTAGTAAAAAGAAGTGCTGAAGGTGACATTCACTTGGGATGTCACTTTGGTTCTTTATTACTAACATATTTGACTTCAAAATGTATAAGAATGTTCCTCCTCCTCCTATTCCTGAGAAGAAAATGTACTCTTTTAAAATTGACACAGTGTTCTCTAGGACCCTGCAGTGGACACCTGCTGACCAAAGGACATTTTTCTCATGGTATCAAAGGTGAGGATAAAGCCAAGTTCACCTCAAGGAAGACAGTGAACCTCCTATTGAATTCTTCCCTTCCTTGCATCATCCACTTATTCTTGCAATAGATTCTCTCACTCTTGTTTTGGTCAATTTGTTGCCAAAATTCATGGAAATAAACAGGAACTTCCAGAGGTAACATTTACAGTTTGTCTATGGTACACAATGAATCTCTGTGCAGAACCACATGATCAGGCTCTAAATTCATTAGCATTAACTATAGAAGCCATATCATTATGGGACCCCACTAAAGTTAGCTTACGCTTAACATACCATCCCTCTTTTGGGATCTGAATGAATGTCTGTGTACAGCAAGACCTCACTGATTTCATCTGAGCTAGACAATGGAGCTAAGACTAAAAGGATAAACTCTCTCAGATCCCACTGCATCTATGAACTTACTGTCAACTGAATAGGAAAGAGAGGAAAGGCGAGGGAGAGGAAAGATGGGGAAGACTTCATGACTTTCCTATGGCCCTGGTTACAAACTGGTAGCCCATAAGGTGTTCAGATAGCATAACTTGGGGATAATCATTTTGAACAGCAGAAGTTTTTCAACAGCACCTTTGTTGATCCCGGTATCAAAGGTCCTATCAGAGTCCCAAAGAAAAGGAATGTCTTCTTGAGCCCTGTGGTGACAGGATACTGTGAGGGCAAGCTTGCAATTCTACCTCATACTTAATGGTGATATACCTACCGGGACTCACAAGGTGTACTCTAGTCTATCTTCTTTCAAGTGGTAAAATCTGCAATATATTAGTCCTAAGAAGTGCTGGATAAATCTCTTCTTTGAAATCTCCACCCAGGAAGGTATAGCCCCCTCTACTCCTGAGCACTAAAATATACCATGTAGTTACATATCTAAAATCTCTGTGGCAAATAGAAGGAGAGAACACATTAGTGTACCACTTCAGTTCATATATCAGGAGTTGTAAGCCCAGGACTTTACAAATTACTCTAAATTAGCTTCCAGAGAGACATGGACTGAAAGCGTTGTGCTCTGGGAGTCCAGTCTCCAGGGATCCCCAGCTCAGACATGAGATTCCTGTGGTTTTTCAGTAATTCTACATGACCAAGACAGCTCATCTAGAGAAACAAAAATATTGTTTGTCCTTGTGGGTAAACTATTTACTCAGTTTCTTTAAAACTGTCACATCTCTTACAAAATGCTAGGTTTGTTTTGTTTTGTTCTGTTTCTTGCTCTGCTGAAAAGAGTGCCTTTAGGAGAAAGGCATGTTTTAAGTGCTCACTGAGGACAAAGGGAGAGGGCTTCTTAGAGTGGACAACCTCAGGTCAAAATCTTTTTTTTCAGGTTGCCATATGAGTTTGTAGAAAGTTGGGCAGATTTGAAGGCAAAATATATACGGAAGATGGATGACAGGCTGTGAGAGTATGAGGTACAGAGTGAGGAATGTTAACTGCAAAAAAAGTTTCAAAAACAATACCTTTCACTGAGGGATTTAGAGTAGTTCCCACTAAATCATCTGTGATATATCCCTGCATTTTTCTATATCTTTTCTCTCCTTTTGGTTCCCATAGTCCTTGAACTGTGGTTTACATGTGGCTAAAGACATACAAGGCCATTCTGAAGATCATTTTCCCTTTGAAGTTTCATAAGGTAAACCATGGCCTGCAAATATTTTAAGAATCTTTTCGTTCATTTGTCTGAAAACACATTAGCCTTTGCTTTCCCTGGCAATAATGCTCTGATTCTTTTGGAACTGAGGATCTGTTCAGCTTCCCTGGAATCAGGATCAAATCCTTGTCATACCCTGCAAAGCTCTGCCTTACTACGTACTAGTGCTAAATAATGCTAGAGGAACTATGGCTTTTTCTTCTTGGTAATGGTAAGCAGGAGCACATTTTATTCCCCAGTCCTGCAGTCTCTGAAGAGCAGTTATCACTCACAAGACATCCACAACAGCTGTCCTTCCTGCTGGGGACTATTCCAAGAAGTGACAACCAAGCTCCAGTCTCTAAGACCTTTGAATTTCAGGGAAAGTTGATACTGGCCTCCATATACCTATAATGAGACAGATGGGAGTTTCTGAGTCTTAGAAAGGACAGATTATGATGTAGATTAGATCTGAAGACATGGCTCTAGCCCATGTTTTACTCTTGAGATATACTCCATCTGCCTAGGGAGAGAGGTGATCTGAAGATCATTCCCAACACCAACCCATGCTACTGCTACACTTGGTAGTCCATGCAGGGATGGGTGAAATTAAGCGAGCTGAAGGAAGCAACAGGAGTCAGGGGGGACTTTGTGGCATTCCTGGAGCAGGACAAGAGGTGCTGAATGCTGCCTCCCCAGCAGTGAGCTGGTAAGTTGGCTGCTGACATCACCCATATGACTGTGTTTACAAGAGTTGCTATAGGAGTCCAGCAATTTCCCTTGAGTTACAGTTGCTTCAGATCTTCTATAATGCATCAGAAGTGCTGTGGAGGTGCACTCCCTGGCTGACATCTCTGGAGGACAGAAGAAGTCAGAAGCGGCATTTTTTGCTTTGCATCTCAAAGTTGTTTCCGAGTGCCATTCCACTAAAGCTGGGAGTCCGTCCGTCCGTCCCCCCTCCCACACTCCTAGCTGTTCACTCCCTATCTCCTTCTTCATGATACCAAAAAAAACATTCCCTGAACAACAACATGATGGGTCATGGACCCAAGCAGCAGTGGTGATATTGCACAGGGGAGCAACTTGCTGTGTTTCAGAGGCTGGGGCTGCAGGATGCCACAGGAACTCCTACAGCTGGTGGATCCAATACAGATGGTCTTATCAGACAACAGCCTCATGTGGTATCAGAACCCAGTTTTTCTCTACCTCACATTCCTTGCTCTTTGCAGATAGGTAAAGAGCACTAAGACAATCTATAAAGGCTGTGGGAGGAGATGTAGAACCCACTCTATTTGAAAAAGTTCATTCAAAATTTTAGATGTTGACTTTCCTTGATCTATCCTTAGGTTCAGTCCAGCATAGAGAAACTTGTCATCTTGGATACAGATCATCTGAGACCTAACTGCATCTCCGAAATAAATACTGCGTTTGGTAATTTAGTAAACTTCCCACAGATTATTTATGTGGCTGTTTTATCTCCAAGTCTGTTCTTTGATGTTCTACTGTCTAACGACTCAGTAACTTTTTTTCAATGGAGGAAGGGAAAGAAAGCCAGGTGAAGTGATGTACTAAGGTACCTGAGACAAAGTCTTCATTGCTCATGAGCTCTACACAATTTTGACTTGCATATATTTAACAGTCTTGTAAATTAAGCCAGAATGAGATTGCTTAACTCTTGGATGAAAGACTTCTGAGAAGATCAGTGTTGAGGTTTCTGAACTAGCTTAGTGTTTGCAGAGCACACTTGAAAATATATCAAAAAACAAAAGCACGCTTTTCACAAGGGCTAAAGATGTGCTTCAAAGCTCTAGCTAGTTTGCTAATGTGGTAACTTCTGTCTCCTTCAATTTCCCACATAGTTTGATCTTGATGCAACATTCTGCTTCACTTCCTGCTCTGGAGAGCAACAAGCATTCATCTCTGCAATACAAGAGCTTCTGCTTCCCACAATGAAGATAGCTGCATGATTCTTATGATAGCGTGTTTCAGGATGAAATGCAGCTACGTCTACAGGATTATGTATCGGCCTATGTATGTCATTTGTCTTCTTCATCTATGTCCAGGACACCCAAGTTTGGAATAATGTGACTTGGAAGAGAATAAGAGTATTTTGGTAGAAAAGCACCAAAGGCTCATAGCTAATTTCTGTTTCACTCCCACAGGCTTCCCTTTTCAGTTCTGCAGATGCCCTGCAGCAGTTCTGCTCTTTGACAAGATAACAGCCTTGCTAGAATAACAGTAATGATGATGACGATGATGATGATTAATACTAGTATGAAAATCCACTGGCTTCTACAACCTGTGACAGGGGAGAGAAACTTTACACAGAGGCCTCAAGGCCATCAGGGATTTAGTCAGCTCTACTACAACAGACTGAGCAGGAAGGAGGGATAAAGAGCTAAGTTTTCCCAGGAGGGATTTGTTACATACCCCCATTGTTTCTTTCAAAGCCTCCTTTGCTCTACCTGGTGCAGACACTGGACATGGGCCAGGTGCTCTTTGTGCTGCTGCAAGCAAATCAGCCCGGGGTTGGGGGGAAGCTGAAACTGCAATGCAAGCAGAGCTGCCAATTCACCAAGCTGAGCCGCCAGTGTCAGCCTGAGGACGAAGGTTACTCTTCTAGTGTTTGATGCCAACTGGCACAGACTCCCTCTTCTTCCTTCACATAAGTGTTGCCTGCTTCACTCTCCCTCTCCCCATCCATGATATTTTGCCTTTGAAGTCACTTCATCAATAAATTCTTCCTCTGTTGGGATTAATCTTCCACCTGCCAGGCCATGAACAGCCACCTTTGTGTGTGTCTGCAGCAAGTTGCCAAAGAGGGAGCAGAAAGGAGTGGGTAAGCTTGGCAAAGCTAAATGGTTCAAAGGAGAACCAAGAAATCCTACCCATACCTTTAAACTTAAAGCAGCACAAGGCACTTGTTCCTCCAAAACCCATTCCCACATGAGGTTTTCTCTAACCTGGTTATATTTCAAAAATGCCTACAAACCATAATCCTATGTGGCCAGGTGCCTACAGAGGAATTTGCTTCTGAATAAATTCACGGTGAGAGCAAACACCCAGGTTCCTGACACTTAAAGAAACATGAATACATCTTTTCTATAAACAGAAACATGACAAAAACAGAACCTTGGTTATCCCTGGGAATGTCTTCTTCCCTCCTCCATATAGAAAGTGATCTACAGTTCACAGACATCCCTGATATTCATTGTGGTTTAGACTGGCAGTTATTGGTTTGGCAAATCTTTTCCCCTGATGTTGAATTATTTCCTATAAAGATGAAACCATCTGGATATTAATTTTGGGGACACTCTGGATATACAATTGCCCTACAACCATGTAGGAGATGTTTCAGATACTCTTTGGAGTTATGGGGCAGCCCAACTTTTAGCTGAAGACGTTAACGAATACAAAGCAGATCGAGTTAAAAACTAAGAATATGGGACATGCATGAATAACCCTTCCAAGCAGCAAGGAAAACTCAAAGCAACCTCAAGCAGAAGAGGTATTAGATCACTAGACATCAAAACGTCAGACTGATTCTCTTATGCCCTTTCTTCTCCACAGCTCCTGTGTGAAGCCAAACTGCTTCATAGGCAGCAGTGCTCTGGAAATCTGCCTCCTATTCCATTCTACATTCCTGCAGCCAAACCAATTTCATTGTATTGTTAAAAAAGGTTTTAATTCCAATGCTGTTACTCTGTTCTATAATCATAAAGACTTGTGCCTCCATCTTTCCAGCCTGAGACACAAATAAGGAGTCTTTTTAACGTTGTTCTGGTAGAGCAAAATAAGGGTGGAGTAAAGATTTAAATCACATCTGTGTGCACTTCCCAAGCTTCAGGTGGGAAAGGGGGGTCAGGAGCTGAGGACTCAAGTGCCAGCTTGAACTGAGAAGCAGGCTTTTATGACTGAGTAATAAACTCATGAAAATTGAGGGTTTATTAATGAAAATGTTGACAGTCCTTTAACTTCAGTGGTGCTACTGGGCACCTCTATATGTGAAAAAGAAGCCTTTCTGCACTTAAAAATTTATTAGCTGTAATTTTATTTATTTTTTGCTTTCCACATATAGAATATGCACTAGGGAAACAGGAACACTTTATGCCCTGTGAAACCAGAGCATTTATTTATTTTTTTCTAGCATATTTCAGGGTGTTTTTTTAATATGCGCTTTGTTTCTCAAGCTCTGGAATGTCTAACAGTCCAGCCCACTCCTGCAGAGTTCAGTGGGACTGCTGGCTAATTGCAGTGCAGTCTTACAGCCAGTCTGAAAGCCACTTGCTGACGAAAGGCACTCACCGGAACAGCTGGCTCAGGTGGAAGGGGAGAGCCTTGTTTCCTTCTCTTTGAAACTCAGTTTGCTCCCTCCCTCCCATCAGTCTGTGTGTTTTCCCAAATTCAATCAAATCCTGCCAGCAAAAATTATAGAGAGGATCAACTAAATTTTACCCAATTATGAACTGAAAGGTTTGCTTCGGGGTCTTGGAAACAAGCTGTTCTCAGGGCTGACTCCCTAATCCCTCTGTTGCTTCTGCACACCCTCCTCTGCCTCCATGGTCCCCCAATGGCCCATGATGCTTGCCAGCAGTTTGGAACAGAGACCCAGATCCTGGCTCTTGCCAGGAGGTTACACTACCCTTTCCAACAGCTTCCTGCTATAGAGGCACGTCTGCTTTGCTAATTAGTGCATAGTGGGAAGTTCCTTCGGTGAAATAGTTTCATCTTTTGGAAAGACACTGTCCTCTCCTTGCTGCCCCCTCAGCCCTAAGAAGTGGATAGCCCCTGCTAGCCAGCAGCTTTCCTTTGACAATGATGTTCCTTTTGTGTGGAGGTGTTCCTTCGTCACCAGCAGTTTCTTGGCTACTGTTGGTTGTGGCCTGCAAATACTAATGCCTGGGAAAACCCAGCACCACCCCTGTGAGATCTCCTTTCCTGCTCAAACTTGGCTGAACTCTTCCATCCTTCCCTGGCTGAAGCTGTGGAGGGGCTGAGGGAGGCAGGGCAGCCTCCCCAGCTTTGCCTCCAAACAAGCACCACAGGAAAAGAGAATAGCTCCCCATGCCATGAACAGGACTCCGTGCACGGTATTTTTTGTCTGCTATATGAGAAGGCTATTGGCTTGTGGGCAGGAGCCTGCAGCACAGCTGGGAGGACAGAACCAGCTCAGTTAGAGCAATTTCTTACTTCATATCCAAGGAGAGCACAAAAATCATCAAGGCACATGCCTTTAGTCTCACTCAGGTCACTATATGGAACAAATCAGCTTGAAGTAACGCAGACCACATTGAAGATCTGCAAGTCATTACCCAGAATGATTATTCAAAAAGGGAGCTGGCACCGAAACTCTCTTCCCTCTCCTTTTTTCTTTCACTCACTGGTGCTTTCAAGCAACAAAGAGTATCTGAAGATTGCTTCCCTCCCATTGTGAGTCATCAAAAACCAGTGCAAGAGGAAGGCATGGTGCAGCCACACAGAAGGGTTCACAGCAGCACTGGTACCATTCCCCTATGCCCATCCTCCTTTTTGTGGAAATGTGTACCAGGTTAGGGCAGAAAAGCAGAAAGGCAATCACACAGGGAGCCAGGGCGTGAGCAGCATCTGTGCTCCAGCCTGCCTGGCTGACACAACATGAGAGTAAAGGCATTTGCCTTCACCCAAGAATACAGGGGATCGTGTAATGTCCTCTGAGGTTTAGCAATTACTTTCTGTCCTGAAAACATCTTAGATCTTTCCCTCTCCAGGTGGGAAGTGTTCTCTTGCAGACACCCCACTCCCATCTCCCTTTGTATTTGTAATAACAAATAGACCCTTTTCTTTACCATTGCAGCAGGAACATGGATTAATGCATTTTAAACCTTTGCCTCTACTATTGTAATGCCATGCACACAAGGACCGCAAGAACAGAAGAGAGAAGCACTTGGGGGAGAACAAACTTTGGTTGGGGGGGGTGCAGAGTGCAGAAAAGCCTGCAAAAATGTTTCATTGCACCTCTGAGAGAATGAAGAACTCTTCTCTAGGGCTTGTTGGAACTGTAACTATCTAATTTAGAGGAGCAGGATGAGATGAATATTTTATGAGGGTTTTTCCACAAGGCTGTTAACATTTAGCAAACAAAAGACATCCGTGATTCATTTTCCTTCTCACAGGGGGCAAACGAGTTAACAGATGTAACCAGGGAATTAAAAAGGGATGCTCCCAACTCTCAGTGCAGCTGCTGCCTTTACCAGGTTCATGACACATTGGGTACACTGGGGTTCATGCAGTGCTTACAAGAGGAGCTGGGCTTAGGATAGGTGGTTGCAAACTGATTCAAACCAGTTTTCTGCTCCAATGTTTTACCCCATCCCTGAATGTGTTGCCCTATTCTTGGAGCTGTTCAAGGTCAGACTGGATGGCGCTCTGGGCAGACGGATCTAGTACCTGACATAGTGGTTGGCAACCCAGCCTGCACCAGGGGTTAGAACATCCAGTTAGTTAGAACTGGATAGCCTTTGAGGTCCCTTTCAACCCAAGCCATTCTATGACTTGGAGTCAGCTTCCTCTCCCATATAAGTAGTGACAGGACTAGAGGGAGTGGCCTCAAGTTGTGCCACGGGAGCCTCAAATTGGATGTTAGGAAAAATTTCTTCTCTGGAAGAGTGATCTTGGAATCTATGTTTTTATGGTTCTAAGATAACTCCTTTTGGTCCCAGTCCTAGGAATGAGGTGAGAAGAACACAGCCCAATGGTGAAGGAAATCTTCCATCCTCCTCCTGCTCTAGTTAGACAGTTTCTGGGCTGCGGTCAGCCTGGCCCAGCTAGTCACAACCTGACTCCAGGTACTTCCCCAGCAGCTCATCCTGCAGAAGAGGCAGCAGCCAGTGTTTTGGGGAGAGCTCTAACCACACCAAGGGAGAGAGCAGACAGCCCCATGCACAACAGTTGCCAATCTCTCTGCAGGGCTGTGAAGTGATGGTACTGGCGACAATGGGACTGTAACATAGGGCTGACTGTCCCATCTCCTGGGGTGGTAGATGGGCTCCTCCACAGCACGTCTCATCATCCCTGTGGTAGGTCAGCTGGGCACAGAAACACTTCCTTCCTTCCCACAGGGAGGTGTGCAGATCTGGAGCAGGCAGACTTGGGCATCTCGCCCTATCCTGCTGACTCCACAGCCTATGTAGATGTCCTGAAATCAGCCCAAAGCTTTGAATAGGTTGGTTGGTCCATCCTGAGCTTGTGCCTGCCCCATTGTTAAGGAGTGACGGAGCATGGCATGCTCTGTCTCGCTCCAGGCTGCTCAGCTGCTTTGCACAGTGTGCAGACTGCCTGCTTGGGCTATTTTTTGGTAATGTGCACTCCAGAGGGTGCTCTCTATCAGCCTCTGTCACAGCTCAGTGCCCAGCTTCACTGTCCCTAAGATACAGATATACCCCTAGAGATTTCTTCTTTTACATCCATGTATGCACCCCTCCGCTCACTTCATACACAGACACATAGATGTGCACAAAATATTCCAAAATGCCATAAAAGTAATCCTAATGCTCCTGGTAAGGCACATTGCCAACTCTGTCACTGGAGTTGACACTGGTGACAAGCACTCCAAGCTTTGCATTTGCTAAGCCATGTCATACAAGGTCTGTCTCCAGGAGAACGTCCCCATTGCTGTAGTGCCCAGACATTTAGAAAACTAAATAGGAGCCAGATGCACTAAAGAGCTCTAAGAGACTGAATGTTGTTTTTTTTTCCTACTCTTACCTCCACATTATGCCTCCTTGTTCAGAAGTTCATGTCTAGCAAGAGCTGCAAAACTTGTTCTTGCAGTCTCCTCTAGAGAACCACATCAAAGCAGAACAACGAGATGATGACCAGATACACCAGTGCAAACCTAATCCTTTCCAATCTCTCCTCCCCTTCACTGAATCTGACCACAGTTCTGTGCTGTGGGGCCAATAGTGCTTAGCCCTATTTTAATCCTATTTTGAAAATCTATTACTACTGGTTTTACAGCATGCATCTGGGACTGAACTCAGATCACAGGCAGGATGGAGCTTTTTGAATCAGCAGTAGGAGACAGACATGATGCAGAGTCCAGGTCCAAAATAAGGCAAAGCCCTCTTTTGATTTCACATTCTATCCCTGGAGTGCACTTCATATTTCAGCAGTGCACACACACCTGTCTGTGCTGGCCTCTGCTTTGTTTTTCTCCTGGAGAAAGTGGAATACTCGGGCTTGGTCCCTGTTCTGACATGATTCTCTGCGGTGATTTTCTGCAAGCAGCTCTCTTCTGATGCTGGAGGTCTAAGGATGGGCTGTTTCCATGCCTGCGGGCCTCAAATCATGGCAAAAGTGTCATCACATGCCATAACATAAGTGTCTGCCAAAGGCCACCTGCAGCAACCCACATCCCTCCTGCCAGTAGCTGAAAGACCTGATAATGTCAGCTTGGAAGTTGATTGTCCCAGACTTAGAGCTTTGTGACTCCTTCCGAGAGCAAAATTATCCTGCACTTCCCCTCATCTTCTCCAGAATCCCTCACTCAGGTTCAGTCATAGCAGGGCTTAAAGGCAGACAGCTAAGTAGTCCCACTGGTGCAGGAAGCAATTTGCCAGGAAAAGCAAACATTTCCAAGCAGATCAACAGACAGTAATGGAAAAAAGGAAGGAAAGAGAAGCTGCTAACTTGAGACCCTGTCTAGGATTGTCACTGCATGTACTTTCCTCTCAGTCTTTTCAAAAATGAAAGAGTTCACTGATACACCCTGGGGCTCATTAATAAATGAGGATGTTGGAAGCAGGAATACTCTGGTAATTCTCTCTGTTTTCCCACAAAACTGCATCACACAAAAGAGATCCCCTCTGCTTGCTTGTTGGCTATGGGCATGTGCTCTGCCCCAGTGTCACCCCAGGTGAAATTAACCTCATGACAGAAGCAGAGAGATACTCAGCCTTGCTTAAGGACAATGTTTCAGAGACATAGGTTGTCTTTGGAGATACCAGTATTAAAATCTCACTCTGCTCTTGAACTGAGAGACTGAATAATTTTCTTTATATCAAGGAGTTCACCATAATGCAACCCCATACTTCCAGATGGGTCAGAAAACTGAGCCCTGTAACAGATTTTTGTAATGGGTATGATGGAACAAATCACTTTGGCCAGTATCACTTACACAAGTCTCAACCATTCATCTACATATCACCCCTCCTACCTGCCCACAATTTTAGGAGGGCAAAATAGGCAGGAAAGTTTTCTTGGCTCTTCCTAAGGGAACCTGGTATCCTCTGTGGCAGAGTAGAGGAGGATAAACAGGGAAAGGACAACCAGAAGTCATGTCGATAGTGAGCTGCTCATACAGAGTACAGATGAAATGCATGCCACGTCTCAGCCAGCTGCCTGGCGCAAGATCCTATGGAAAATGTAGAGGTAGCCTCCAAGTCTTTGTGCTTGTATTACACTGGTGGAAGGCACACAGCCTGCTTCTACATCCTGTGAAATCAAAACATGGGAAACATTGTGAGTCTCAGGTTTGGACTCTCTTTTAAATATTTATTAGCCTAGTAATTGAGGGGCAAAGGGAAAGAGGGTCTAATCCGCACTGAAGAAATGCACAAAGAAAGTCTCTCAATTCATTTTCCAGCTTTAAACCAAAAACAAATCTCTGTTTCTCAGCTGTCCCATCTGTGAAGGGGGAATAAAAATGCTGAGTTAAGTCTGGTGATTCTACTTAGTGGAAAAAGCAATTACATGTGGCATGGAGAGGCAGTGTTTGTACTAATATTTGTCCTGATATTTGTACTGATAGCAGAACATATTATTATGTTCTAATTGCCAGGAAGCTAGATGATATGTATTAACATAAATAAGGTTTGGAAAGGAGTGTTTCAACAAGACCAAAGACAAAATGCTACCTGACATACAATAGCAATACAGCGAAGATAAAGGTAAGCTGCTCTGTTTGGGTTGGAATGCATTCAGCCTTTCCCCAGAGATATATCAAGAATGAATTGTTACCATATTTCAGACTCTGTTCCAGCTCCTTTCATATGATACTGTTCTTTTATTACTTGACCTTGAGTTGTCATCATTATTGATAACATTATTGAGCAGCCCTCGTGAAAATGAGAGCGCATCAAGATTTGTTAAGGACAGGACTGATGGAGAGCTGCATACTTCTTCCTAAATCCTGCTTTGCTGAAGCAACTCACTTCTGACTCACAAAACATATTGTACATTGGTAGTAACTCACCCTCAGCTCCCGGTTTCCCTGTCATGATTTAGCACTCTCCCTAGCATTCTGTGGTTGAATTTTCAATGCCACTGATATGTGAAAAACATTTTCAGCTCTGAACTTCCCTGAGTATGATCTGCTGTTCACTCAGATATACAAGGAGATATTAGATGCACATGTCTCTATATACTTATATATGTATATGTTTAAATACACGGAGGCAGCATGTACTTTTCCAAAGCTCTGACACATTAGTTAATTAGCTGCACAGCACAATTAATTAATTAACTATTTGGAAATTCCAGTAGCATTAAATGAATGATTCCAGTAAGAACTCAGCCAGACAAATGATTTCAGAAATTTCTCTCCACCACTTTCTCATAAAGATTTTTGCAAAAAAAAAAAACTTCCACAGAACAGATGGTTTCTGTGAAATACGTGAAATGCCACCAATTCAGGGCTGATAGCTACACTACAGATAGCTACACTAAACTTTGTGGGTGTTAGCTAACCATGGAATAAAATCATAGAATCATTAAGGCTAGAAAAGACCTCTAAGATCATCTAGTTCAACCATCCACCTACCACCAATATTTCTCACTAAACCATGTTCCTTAATACCACATTTCCATGTTTCTTGAACACCTCCAGGGATGGCGACTCTGTCACCTCCCTGGGCAGCCTGTGCCAATCCCTCACCACTCTTTCAGAGAAGAAACTCTTCCTAATATCCAAACTGAACCTTCCCGTACAACTTGAGGCCATTCCCTGTAGTGCTATTGCTAGCTTCTTGCAGGAAAAATAAATAACCTCTGCTAGTTGCTTTCAATTTTTTTTGCTATTTGTCTTTTTTGTTGTTGTTTTTGTTTTTAGTTATATTTAGGTATTCTCACTCTTCTGCACCATGCTAGATATAAAACAGTGTTCAAGTAAAAAGAGCACGAGTCCCGCTACTTCACTACAGTAACACTAGGCTCTCTAACTAAACTAACTTAACTATCATATGCTTTAATATCCAATCTGTGATAAAATAGCAAAAGACGACATTCATTGGAAGCAGACTTATAAAAGACAATGCCTCACCAGCTATGGAAAGAGCCACAGCGTATGAAAGAATTTGCGGAGTATGACATGCTCCTCTGAAACTGGAAGCATGCAGGATTAAGGTAGAAGAAGGGAGGAATTTTATTTAAGGAGCTTCTTTCCAGGGAAAGGCAACTTGGGTCAAGACTGACATTTTATTGGCTGGTATGCTGTGGGATTTTGTTTTGAATTCCAAGTTTTAAACGAACTTAAAAGACATTTTCCTGCCATACTCCCCTTTCTGTATCCATTCCTTTCAACCTCGGAGGACTGATGTCAACAAGAACAGATACATTTTAGGGGGAGAAGCAACAAGGTAGCTGAGTTTTATAACTGGAAAGAGTTCAATAAGTTGTTCTACTTTTAGGGTTCATTTGTCATTTAGAAACATTCCACAAAGACAACAAACAGCAGACACGCAGCAAACTATCCTCAACTGGGAAATTAGCTTCAGAGCACCAACACTTTCTGCCCAAATTACATGTGCTTACTTCTGTTCTTTGATCTAGTAAATGTAAAACTCATCAGTGATGAAATGATATTTTGCTACTGCTACATGCATATGTGAAGGAGGTGTCCAAGTTCCTCAGTGTTATAGCAAATCAGTCTCTCCACTCCAGAGACAAAACTTACCAGATCTTCATTGGCTCTAAGGGAAACTTAAATCTCTGTGGGTGTAAATATTGAGAGTATAGATTCAACCATGGGAAACTTTCTTTCCAAACGAGAAAATTGAGAACAACAGCCAGGGGTTTATTAATGGCTCTTTCTCTAAGCAACCTTTAGCGCTACCAAGTATAACATAAATAATTTTTGTGTATTTTCTCTCCTTTATCACTCACAACCTTTTCTGTAGACCTCCCATAAGAGGCCTTCTGTAAAATCCCCTCTACCGGGGGTAGCTGGAGTCCTGAAAGACAGAGAAAACTTCCTCAAAAAAGAGGAAGCTGAGGCTGTCACCTTGCTTTTGCCAAATAACCTCTAAGTAACCTGAAGGTGACTTCTCTTGGAAAAAGGATACCCACTTAGATAAATCCCTTCTAAAGCAATTCAAATGGAAAAGTTCTGATCTGCCTGGCTGCTAGGGGAATTAATGAGGAAATGGGCAGAGGCAGGTTCTGCAATTGTGCCATGCTACAGAAGCATAACGAACCATTTCCTTCTTCTCTGAAAAATAATATAAATTTGATGGCTGGGGAGCTTTCCTAGCCAGGACTTTACTCAATAAAATGTTTCCAAATGGAAAACAAGCACATCACTGGGTAGCAGTAGGTAGGATGGAGGTTTCCACTGCCAGTCCCTTGCCAAAACCACATGAAATGTCCTATGCTTCAGTAGATGGTGGCATGCAGACAATTTTTCTGTCTGAATTGTACAGAATATGCTGGAATTCCCTTTGCCACAAGAAGGCAGGCACTAGGTGTGTATAGGGCTTCACCAAGGCTTCACAAAGACATCTTCAGGACAGCAGGGCTCTTGCTTTGTTTTTGCTTTTTGTTTTTGTTTTGCCAATTTACCAGAGATGAGGATTAGGAATAACTAGGTCGGGGGACTCTACTCTTGCCAAAGAGCCTGGCCAGAGAAGCTGGGAAATGCACCAATCTAATGATGGATCTAGGGGCTGCCAGAGGGTAAGTACAGAAAACATTAAGACTGTGTAAGGCCTTCTCTTTATAGGAGACTTGAGCTGGCAAAAGCAGCTGCCAAGGTCCTGACTGAGCGGATGAGTCTGCTGCCGGGCACATATGTTGAGTGTAGCCTCCTGATATACTCTATTCTAAATTCCATAATTTGTGCTTTCTTGCTGAGACACGCAGCCAAACCACTAAGGGTGGGAACTATCCTTGTATTACTAAGATGCCTGTCAACTCCAGAATGGTCTGTTAGCAAACGTGACTCTCCTTCTTGACTACTCATAGACTATTCCTACAGACTAGATCTTCAGTGATTCTGTAGTTTTTTCAGATAATAATTATGATTCCAACAAACAATTGGGCCCACTTTCCTTGTTATCATTGTATTACTTTATTATTTTATTTTACGTATTTATTTTAATTTTACCCAAGTAGTCTCCACTAGGGTTTTAAAAAAAGTGAAAAAAAAGATTTTTCTTGTGTTATCACTCTTTGAAATGTATCTCATCATTTCAGCTCTCCTCCTTTCTATTTAGTAATTAAATGTGTAGCAATGCATATTCTTTAAAAACTATTTTAACTCTTTCACATCGTGAATAACTTGAGAAAAAGTAGTTCTCCACCCTTAATTACTTATAATTTATGCTACTAATTAATACTTTGCAAAGCTCTGCTTATCTTATTTTTACCTTATAGCCATTTCCAAGAGAAAAATAATAAAAAGGAATTTGGAGGACATACAGTTTGAAGAACGAAAACTTAAAGAACTTAGACTTTACTTCCCTGACTGCAGTACTAAGAAGCAGTAGGTTCCTTTAATATCTACAATGATGAGCAATTTAGAAAATAAAAGCTCTGAGCTCTTCTGTGCCAATATCTGTTCGATAAAAGAAACCTTCAGCTATTACATATGACTTAAACATTTCACTTTGCTATCTAATGTTTCATAGAAACGCTAGCCCAATGGTCTGAGAGTTGGATGTTTTACGGATCTTCTACTTTTGTTGATTTCACTTGGATATGTAGGTGCCTCTCACTTCTTAAAAGCAAATTCTTAATGATTTCTTCCAGTCAGTTTCTGTCAGCAAATGGAATTTAATTCAAAGCTCCTTAGTCCAGCCTGGAGACGTTTGGTCATCTGGGTTGTAGGCTTGGGACTTTCTCCTCTGAACACACATCTGTCTGTGCTCAGGCTAGGAAGAATAACTGTGCTTCCCAGAACTGGACTTGCCTCTGCTAGTTCCAACCAGAGACAGGAAAGAAATAGCTGGCTTTTAAAAATGTAATTAATACTAATGGAAAATAAATATATGCATATGTTCCCTGTGGCCCGTGATGGCCTTTTCTGAGAATGCTTGTTCATACTTAGCTATGACAAGCAGTGGGTGGTTTTCCAGTGAGCCATCACCTCAGGCTGGAAGTTGGGAAGGAAAAGAGAGGAGCCAGATGTCCTGAGCAGGGGGCTGAGCACTTGTGAGACAAAGGCCCATCCGCTGTGAAGCCTATATTACACAGGGACTTGTGCTGCACTCTCATATATCTCAGGCTCTGCCCAACTGTCTGCATCATAACTCAAAAGTTCGTGTGGAGCTGGCTCTGCCCCTGCTACCCATCTGAGCTGAACTGGATATGGGCCACCAGTGGGGTCTGGTTTTGATTAACCTTCTCATTCATGCAACGTCAACCAGCTTAATTTTTTTATTATTACTGTGTGAGAGAAAAATTAAAGAAGGAGCTGCCTGGCATGGTGTGGCCTGCAGCTGTTTCATCTGAATTTCAGAGAGCAAGAGCGGAAGTATGCAGAGACTTGGCTAAAATGGAAAATGCTAAGGGGGGATCGGGTACATAAAACACAGCTGCTACTGGGCAAGGGTCTGATTCCTGGGCCAGAAATCTGGATTGCAATACCCTTTCGGAAGCTTGGAAATAACATCTGTATTGATTGATGTTTGTCCTCTTTCCTTCAGCCAGACCTTGTTTCCAGCCGCCTGGACATTTTAACAGAGCCTGAAATTCAGTTTTACTTTTTATCCTCTCTTTCTCCCCATGTTCAGTCTACTTTCTTCTTGACCCAAGCAAAACCTATTGACAACTCAACAACACCTCAGCCTCTTGTCCTTGATATTCTTGTACCAACACCTTGCAAATGCGAGCTAAGTCCTTCTGTTCTGTGCGGTGCTTCCTACTGCACTCGACAGGATTGACCCTCTTCTTTAGATCACCTTGGGCTTGCCCTTTCCTCCTTCTGAGGTGAATATCTAAAGTCACTGTAAAGAGAGGGTTCTTTTTGTGGCCTTTGGTTTATGCTGACATATATCTAGCTTGTAGCAGCCAGTTGTGCTTGCTACGCAAAGAAGCAAGGCTGATGCAGCTTCTCAGAAGACTCTTCTCAACACTGACTGAGCTGGCCCCAGACCCCAGGCTTGGTGAGTGATGTAATCTTTCACCTCCAAGTTCAACCTGGAAAATTGCTTTCAGGCCTATTGCTTTGGCATCTTTTATGTGCTTGAAATTCCAGAATGATGAAAATAAGGAAAAGAAATAAACAGATATATAAGTTAAAAGAGAGGGAGAGAAAGAGAGAGAAATGGACAGAGAATCAACATTATGATCCCTGCTTTGAGTTTTGTTTGCTAAGTAATTGCTAGAAATTAAACAGGGCCAGTTTCCCAGGTGAACACTGCAGAACTCTACATGGGCTTTATTAGTTTCCCAGAGGTTTAAATAGAGCTTTTCATTTCACATTTCACCGAACTTTGCACTTGTACAATGGGCTGGGTAGTATATTTGGAGCCAAAAATTCTCAAATAAGGGCGTTGAATTCTCTGAAGCCAAATCCCTGTTTGGGCACCTAAGATTTCTGAACACCCACAGTTCTTTCTGATTTTGATTACATTTGTTTGTGCTCAGCACTTCTGAAAAATCCACCCAATTGTACTTAGATGCCTGTTGGCAGGAATGCCCACATTTCACAGAAAAAAAAAATGAGAGAGGAAGAAAATGGAAAATAGGCAATATTCTTGAGATGACTTACAAGAGAGGTTCAAATTTGACTTCAGGATCCTTTATTGGCCTAGCCCAAACCATTCTGAATTGCTTTGGCTCTAACAGTGCTCTAAACAATGTCAAATACCTTAGACTCGCTATGCCAAATTAAGAACATTTCTAAAACATATTTTTAGCATGGATTTACTCAGTTGATTTCTGTATGCTATCTTTAATACCACCGCTGGAGCATTTTGCCCCGGGACTTTCTTTATTCATTGTGCTCTAGGCAGAAACATAACCAAGGAGGGGGACATCATCCTCTCACATAATTTCTTCTACTAGCGCCCAAGACCAACTCCCACCACAAAATACAGCACAGCATGTAACAAGAGGGTAATACCAGAAACTCCCTATGGAGCTTGTGACTTCCAGTATCTCCATGAAGAGCAACAGGCAACAACAGTGATTTAGTGTGGGTTCAAAGATTTTATTCACAAGCAGCTAAATGTAAGGGTGACAAGGCTAAGCTAAGGAAAGCAGCAGGAAGTTATCTACTGTCCACTGAGCTGCATCCAAAGAAGCTCTTGGGACAGGTCATCATGAGGCATGACCTACATTAGAGTTCCTTTCTCCATCCAATTCCTCTGTCCCAGTTCCTTCTATTTCCTGCCATTTTCACTGAATCTGTAGCCTTCCTTCAGGCAAATTTCCATTGGTTTTGCCAGAAGAAATACTGAGTAACAGCTGAGTCAGGTTCTGAAGACCTGAATATGTGATCCTATGCACAACGCACTGCAGAAATATGCATCACTGAGTGATAGGTTTGGGAGGAAGGGCAGAGGAAAACCCCAGCTGCAGGTGCACCCCCTTCCCCTTAAAAGGGGGAAGGACTGAATAACTTTTTAATCTTTCATAATATTTAGTTTTATCCTTTTCAAGGGGGAGGGGGAAATCTGAGCATCTGATTATGTAACTTTAAAAAACGTGTTTCTACTTAAAAGCTAATCAACATCTCCCACATCAGACAGTAAACGTGGTGCTGTTGAGCAGGATTATTCCTGATCTCTGCTTTGTCTCAGCTGCGGATTAAAAAGTGTAATGTTATCCTGTTTAATATTTTAACCGTATGGGCTGCAATTTCACGGGCAATTATATGACAAGGAAAGTGCTCAGCAAGCCAGTCACAACTCAAAAGGTCGTTATTTCCCTAAAAGTTACACTGAAATCTTTGCCAATGGTAACAGAGGTCTGCCTCATCAGCTCTCTCTTCCACAGTCCATTTCTTGAATTCTTTTATATCCTCACTAAGCCACTTTCTTGCCCAATGGTGCAGGGTAGAGTGGAACTGGAACTTCTACCTGCAGAGCAGGTGCTCACTTCCAGATGCACACAGCTGCATTTACAAAACCATTCTCAGCACATCAAGAAAACAACTACCTCTCACCTGACATCTCTAGCCAATGCATGAACCAGCTAGTAGATTGTGCTCATTCCTCTTCTGAATGTCTTATGCTCACACAGTGATGAGAATGAACACTGAGTAAAAATATTTAGCTGGGTATCAAGAAGCAGTTGCATTCACAATGCATGGATAGGTTACCTCAGCCCCTTTCATGCTTAGAGTCAGTGTACTTTCCAGTCCAATCTTAGGAGATGCTGCAAAGCCGAAGTTTGTTCTTCGATGAACTTATTTCCAGCCCAGAATTGAACTTCTACTTCTCTTTCAGTGGCTTGCTCTGTGCAACTCTGGTGACATTTACTGTTGGTGTCAAGATGAAACATTACTAAGCCCTGAATCAAGATTGTTTTTTTTTTCCCCAGCATGGTAACTAGATTCTTTTTCTCCAGACCTTCACTGAAGGTGTCATGTGGCTTGTTCCCTGCCGTATCTCAGAAGTAAATGCTGCTGTGCAGCCTTTCAAATAACTTGTAAGGTATCCCACACATTATGGTATGTCACCTGTGATTTTATACCCGATACATACTACTGGTTTTTAAAACACTGTGCAATGTATTACACACAAGTTGGAGTTACAGGAGGCCTATAGTGACAACTGTACTCAGACAAAACTCACATGCAATTCAATACAAATTTGGCTTATTAAAGGAATTCAGTATCTGACTTAACAGTACCTAATTTCAGTAACATTAATACTACATTAACACAGTTCATGCAGAATACAGATTGAAAGGCCTTTTTTTTTTTTTTTTTTTTTTAAGAAAAAAGCAGAAAATTTGTGTAAGGAAATAGATAACAAACCTTTCATTCTAAGTGGAAAATGGATTGAGATACAGAGCACTCTTGTTTTATATTTATATAAAATTGAAATTGTGAAATTAAAGATAAGAAGCATTTGAATTTTGTTCTGGCAACTGCAAATTCATAAAGCAATGCAGATAAAGGAGTGTTTGGCTGAGTGTTCTGAGTTCCTGGTGATTCACTGTGAGCAAGGCCAGGAAAGCTATGTTATACTGAAAAGAGAGAAAGGCACAATGGTAGCAAGGGAAAAAAATAATTTCATATATGCCAAAGCAGGCAGTTAATCAAGTCCTGTATTCGGTTGCCCAAGCTGGCTGTCTCCTAAAGTCTTGCTGTTTTAGAGATTTTACTGAATCCCTCTGTGTTTTTTAACGTTAGAAAATAAATGTAAATACAATTACATGAAGTATAATCCATGCCATGATATGTTTGAGCTCATGAGTTCCACATGGCTGTAAGAACCTAATTTATTCACTATAAAAAATTAACAGTCTACAGATTGTTTTTGCTTCCTTAGTGTTTTGCTGGGTGCAAAATATAGAGTTTCATACATATATATTTCACGTTTGCACAGATTTTTAAAAAGTGAATATAGACACAGCATGAATGCAGTTTATGTGACTTCAAACCCTAATGAACATGAAGAAAAAATACATAATCTTCATCTGTAATTTGCAAATGGTTTAAGTACATATGAAATGAAAAATATCATCACACTTTTACCAGTTAAGTAAAATAAACTGTTTTACACTAGTTAGATGAAATGGGAGAATTTCAAGAGACAGAACAAAGATGATGCAGTTTTAATTAGGTAATAAATAAACCTGTGAAAAATTCAATTGACAGGACTGTGAGATTGAGAGGCTCTTAAGAAGTCTCTTAAGGAGAAGATGCACAATTTCATATCGCTCCAGTTTCTGCACAGAATGTGGCCCCACTGAGCACATGGTGGAGCCTTTCATGGCATGTTTGCCCAGTCTCACTGACTTAGTTTTAAGTGACACCTTTGGGAATGAGTGCCCTTCATTCTATGACACATAAGGAAGATGACAACTGCTACCCAAAGTTGATCCCAAATCCTCGTCTTCTCACCTAAAGTAAACTCAGTGCTAGGAGGGGATTACTGGCCAACAAAAACAGAAGCCATCTGTACAAAGGGGACCTTTCATGTACAGCTGGACAGTTATTTTCCTGATGGTAAAGGAGGGAGAAAACATATTTCCTCTCACTAGGTTTGAATTAGGACTTTCTATCCATGTTTCAAGCTTTGGAGAACATTTCATGCAGTTTTGGGGACCTTTTTAACTGAAAAGATTTTCCAGTGGAGGACTGGAAGGTTAATCAAATGAATCAACTTTGTCTGGTATTACTAAGAGAGAAAGATAGTATCTTAAGTCAGAAACCCTGTTAATAGCATTTATACCAGAACACAGGCTTATGGGCATGTGGCTCTATGGAAGAGTTGAAGCATTTTCTGGAATAGCTGGGGTACCCTGTAATCTGGAAACTACCAGAACATCCAATATTCATGTCTTGAAACTACTGGCAACACTGGCTCCATGGCAGTTGAGTGATGATTATAAGGAAATCACCACAAAAGGCTGTCTTGCAAGTGCAAGCAGAATACAGTAAGTTTATTTATGTATCTTTTGTAGTTTCCATAGATTTGCCTAATGAGTCTCACACAGACAGTTCTCAGCCTGAACTGACAGCAGTGCATCTTGTATGCCTTTCTGGAACAGGTCAAAGGTATAGGTATAAATTCAGGGATCACTTCATATTAAAAAAAAAACAAAAAACAAGCTGAGGGACATGATAAATTATCTTTCAATAAATGGAAAGATGTTATAAAACCCAGTTCACAGCAAAATGTAACTGTAATGGGAAGAAGAAATTTAGGAGGACATACAATCTGCTTTTTCTGAAGCTTCTTGAGGCTTGAATGCTGTCTATACAATATGTTCTGCATATATGTCTGATTCTGATTCATTAGAGGGCAGTAAACCAGGGAATCTCTTGAGAACCCTTGCTGTTATACAATACTACAATCCCTATTATTTTACAGAAAATTAGTAATTATCTGTGACTAGGTACTATATTGTGGGCATCTAAACTGAGGCCTTTATTTGGCCCAAGAAATGCCAGACAGAAAGCAGTAATTGTGAAGATTAAGTCCAGAACAAAACCTCCCAGGAGTTTAGATTAATTCAGATATGGAACTTTGATTCTGCAGGTATTTTGGCTGGCTAGGAAATTAGGTCATTAACTATCATTATCATTTTAAAAGTTGTTTATGGAAGCTCCCTAGGTGCTTTCCAGGGATTCAGCAATTCCTGCACACTCTTTAGAAGAGCTGACATGCTGAGATGCAGTCTTCTCAAAGTCTGGGAAGGTCTAGCTCCGTGGGTTTGAGTATAATCACATTCTGAGTAGCAACAGTTCAAAAAATGGGAAATTAAGAATTATTACAGCCTTCTCATCCCAGTGACAGACTTGGATAAAGTGTCAGACCTTTCTGGTTGAATTCCATCAAATCCAAAGCCCAGGATTCCATAATTTTTTGGAGTGTTGACTGGGAAAGAGGTAAAGTCATGCCCTGTCAGTAAACTTTTTTCAGCAAATATTAAAATCCAAAGAAAAAAGGAAAGAAATTGCACCGGGGATGAAAATCCCAGATGTGAGAGCAAGCCCTGGTGTCAGGTAGAATTTCCCTTACCTTTTACACACTTCTCATAATTGCTCTTACCGCATCAGATAATTACCTAGTCCTTCTGTGTTTCAGCTAGTTGTGGGCATGGCTGCCAAAAGCTTGGAGGTTATCTTTGCTTAAGTACCCAAGTATTAAAAGGCTTAGCCAAAGCTTATCTCAGATTCTGGAGGCTTCTGTGCTGGCCTCTCCAACACCTTCTTTTGTAGGATCCAAAATCTTTTCTTTCCTCAGTCAATGGAGGCCACTGCCTTGGAGGAAATCTCTAAATGTATTCTATCCTTATACTATCGAATTATTTTCAAAGCACCCTTGATGACAGCAGCTATTACTTGAGATGGGCTTCACCTCTTCATCTGAGACCTTGGTCGAGCCTTCCCCGAGATGCAGATTCTGATTTTGGCTTGATTCAAATGGATTGCATAGTGATGCCTCAGCAGCAAACACACTAAGATCTGAACTCTGTAAAACTTCAAAGCTTCTAATTTCTGGCTCACTTGTGTTCCACTACCAGCCACCGAATCATACAGCCTTTATTTTTTTACCTTCTCTATCTTCTTGTGCAATTCATAAAACAGTCAGAATGGAACCTTACCAAACCTCCTAGCTCAAAATCATCTTTCAGGTGAGAATGCACTAGGTACTAATCTTCAACAACAAAAAGTTTTGGAATTGTTTAAGAAGAAAAATGCAGCTGCCTGAGGATAGTGGGAGGTGAGCCAAAGTGAGTGGAGCTTAGCTGGGAAAGAGAAATTATCAGCAGGGTACCAGAAAGGAGAGGCACATCCAAATTTGTTTCTGGGCCTTCAGTCATCTCATCCTTCCTGACTGAAATTTGGTATTGTAAAGTCCGAAATGGAGCTACAGAGCTGAAACTCATCCTATCATTGCAAATAACTCCTTTTTTCAAACTGTTGAAGGTTCCACTTCACAGTAATAAATTCCTCCTGGAATGGTATGAATCCACGGCCATACAGAGAAACCAGGCTGGATTCCTTAAGGCATTTAAATAATATTAGTTTGAAAAAAAGCAGTTAAAATACTTCTGAGGGTGGGTTTATTTGTTGGATTTCTTCTTTTGCTTTTTTTTTTCCCTCTTTGGATTTGTTTCCTTTTCAGTGTTATCTTAAGCTTTCAGGTTCCTTTTCCCAACCATCTTCTTGGAAAATGGGCTCTCATTCCTAAGCTGTCTCCCCAACAATCAGTGGTTTAGAAATGTTTGTTTTTCAAATTCCTTAATTGTATGGTCTACCCAGAATTGATCAGCACTGAAATTATATTTCAGAGTTAAACACAACCAGATGGGGAAAGAAAAGCCAGCTATCTGAAAAAGCCTAAAAGTCCTTTCTGAGCTCCCCATGTGGTTTGGTTGATCACTGGTTAATTTCATAATTATTTCTCTTGCAGATGGGTGAAAATCATCTGGCTTTGTATTTATCTGTCAGAAGAAAGAGTCAGGCTTTCAAAGACAACTCGGACATATCAATATCAGACAGGCTGTGGAGATGGTATAAAGTGCAGCTACTCCTGGCTTCAAGGAAACATAAAACCCTTTTCAGAGGCAAAATTTTTCTTTGTAACACTCACACAAGACTCTTGGTTTTCATTAGCAGTCACTCTCTTATTTCAAAAGAGAGATTCCTTGCACCTTGCTTTTTTTCTCAGGTGGGTTTTGGTGTGTTTTATTTTTTTGTTTGTTTGTTTGTTCTAAATCTGAGAGAAATAGTACTGCATACAGTGCAATAGAAAATACAGTTTTTACTGGGGAGGCATATTCAGTGCTACCTACTATATTCACCCTATCCAATCCCAGATTCATCCTTTGCAATCTTTTTGTCAGCCTGGGTGAGTTTGTTGTTTCCCCTTGAAGTCATCTGAAGGACAGAAAACCTATGATCCACTTTCTCTCTATTACAGATTATCTTTAAGGTTCTTAGCAATTGAATGGTGGGGGACAGATGGACAAAATGGTCCAGAAAGCACTAAAATTTGTCCTTCTGGTTGAGAATGGGATATGTCCTCCACATTACAATGCTGATGGTAGGAAAGAACCTTGATAATCCAATACCAGTTTTTTCTGACTTGGGCAGTTGAAATATATTTTTTCTAATATCTTACTATGGCTGCAAATGAGAGGAAATGTACGTTTCATGGCCTGATGTAATATAAATATTTTGGGACACCAAACAAAATTACAGATTGTGAAAGTATACGATGAAAGAACACTCTGGAACAGATATCAGTGAGCAAATAAGTGCCAGCTAAAGATTTCCATAGCCTTCAAAGTGAGACAAGAGTGAGTGGAAACACACAGGATAGAATCAGACAGTAAAGTCAGGAAAGCTGATAGAAGTCAACACCAGATTTGTTCCTTGTGAGTACAAGTCACTGTAAACACCTGAAGAGGAGGAACTTTGTTGTTCAGACCTTGCTGTCCACCAGAATAGGTTATTTCTGTGAGTTGACCTTGGAGTAATCACTCAGAAACTAGAGCTCATGAAAATTCTCTGGGCTGAAATTCAAAGTGGGCTTCTTTGCAGAAGCCTTCAAAATGATGTCCTTTCCATTACTTACTGCAACAAACTAAAATTAATTGGGATCACTAAATAATATGCCACAAAATTAAAAAAGAATGGTGGAGTGTTTCAAATACAAACAAGTGAATTAATTTCCCTTGCTTGTAGAGGAGAAGTTGTGTCCAATAAGCATTAGAAGAGGACTATAGCCTTTATGAATTTGATTGGGAAGGGAATACAGAGTATTTTTCTAAATATTCCTTTTCTTCTGCAGTCTGGTAAGATGTTTAGAAATACACACAGATGATTCTGAGGATGCTTACTTTCATTTGATATCCATCAAGCCTCACAGCTGTTATCAGTGAGCCCTGGTACAAGCAAGACCTGACTTAGACACTTGATTTTACATGTGTTGCCTGAGAGAAGACAAGCACCTTGTACTTCAAAAAAAAAACACCCCAAATAAATAAATCATCTACAAAGAAGTTGCCTCAAGCAGGAGCCCTCTTCAAGGCTCGTGTTTAAAGGCACAAGAGAGCAATTAGAAAAATAAAATTGGCCTCCAAATGCAGACGCAACTCTCCACAGGGTTTCTGACAAGAAAGCATCTTCCAGGAGTCTCAGCAACTTTTGAACAAATTCTGAAACCGTCACTTCAAGAAGAGTTCTTACATGTACAACAGCAGCCTAGTTGGGAGGAAATAATTGTTATTTTTTGATGGAGATGCTTGGCTGAGAGGGAGGCCTCAGGGAAATGAAAGGGATGAGATGAAAACACGTGAGCAGAGGGATGGAAGAGCTCAAAAGAATCCACAAAGCCTGTGAGAATTGCTGATGTAAGCATAAGGAGCAGCAGTAGGCTACAGGGTGCACTAGAACAGGCTGCAAAGAGATGTGTCCTATCCCTTCAGACGTTCAAGGTCAGGCTGGATGAGGCTCTGAGCACCTGGACTGAGCTACAAGGGCCCCTGTTCACTGCAGGAGTTGGACCAGATGGCCTTTAAATATCCCTTCCTACTCAACCAATTCTATATAAAGACAGGGCTGGTGAGAGAAGAACGATGAAAAGAGCCTGATCAGACAGTTTGCTCCAGTCCTGCTCGCAAGTAGAGGGGACAGTTTTGGTTGGAGAAACACAAGCCATACTAAGCACACGAATAGGAAGCATCATTCACAAGATATGTACGATGAGAAATAAGACAGGAAGAGGAAGATATGTTGGCAAGTCATTGATTCCTTCAGCCTTAGTTTTAAAGAAAGCAATACCATGTTTTCCTAGGTATCAGAGACTTCTACATTTCATCCACTAGCTTTCAAAACTATGATCATCAGTCTTGTTAATTTTTCCTTGCTTTTTATGCTTCTCCACATGACTGACATTAGGATGTAGAGGAATATAACAGCTACCTCTCTGGCTGCTACAAATCAATAAGCAACAGACAAAGAGTCTGCAGTGCAAAGTAGAGAAAATAATTGTAATCAAGACTGCTCTGAGAGAAGTAGTTGAAATGGGCTGTTGCACAGCTGCTATGAATCAAGGCTCTCACAGGTCTCACAACGCTTGACAAATAGAACCAAAGCATAATGAGCTTTTTCTGTTCTGTCACCAAACAAAATATTGCTGGAAAAAAATTCGGACTGAGCTATTTTTTTCCCCTTTTTTCTTTCTTTTTCTTTCTTTCTTTTTTTTTTTTTTTTAAGAACAAAATCCCTAAATTAATTTTGGACCAATGAAAAAATACTTGGTTCTATTTTGAAGTGATTCAACACCTTTTAAATCTTCTTATAACTTTTTGTTTTTAAAAAGATCGACTTTAAAATAAAATATGGCTTCAAAACAAGAAATAAAATGTTTTGATTTGATGATGTCAAAACAAAATTTTTCATTAATTTTTAAAATGTTTCCACTTCCTTTGAGTGAAACTATTACCTAAACTGAAATCAGGTTCACAGATAGCTTACATTTTTCCTCCAAACTTTGAGTATGAATGAAATCTTTGTTTTCTCCTTCAGAGAAAACTGAAGAAAGCAAAAGCTGTGCCACCATTTGCACACACAGCTTATCGCTATATTAAGAGTCCTCACTCCACTTCTAACTAGCACTATTTTCTGTACTAGTATAACATCTATTGCTTTATTTTTTCATTAAAGTGTTCATAAATTATAGGGCCAAAAAGGTATTTTAAGATCCCCTTCCAAACCATCTCCCTGCCCTAATTAAGGATCAATTCCAGCTGGCTTATCCCTGCAGATGTTTCTCTAATTTTTTCTTAAAGAAAAAGCAGTCTGCCCAGGGAAACAACTCCGCAAGCAATGCATATGAGTAATTCACTAACTTCTGATTAGAGAGCTTTTTTTTCTCATTCTTCCCTGTGTTTAAGCCACAATTTTGGTATATTGTGAGCATGGAGAAACAGCTGATCCATTTTGTTCCTACAGCCCCCTTTTAAGTACCTTCTGTTCTCCCTCCTCTAGGAAAAACAACACCTCCTCCTTCTCCAAGGTCATGTTTTATAGACCTCCAGCCTTATCTCTTGCCTCTCAACTTCCTTCAGTCGAAGTGCATCTTGTTTTGTATCACAGGTCCCAGATTACCCATACAACTTTATGAAAGCCTCCAACTGAGTCTTTATCAATATTGAGCTGCAGGGAAGGATTACTGCACATATTTTTGCTATTGACACTTGGTTTCATACTTCCCTCACGCTATTTGTCTTCTTTGCAACATTATGCCACTGCTGACTCATGTTTTGCTCCACTGCAAACCCAGATCCCTGCTATCCAGCTAGCATTACCCATACCACATTTGGGAAACTGATTATTACTGCCTAAGGACTTAATCTTTTTTACTCATTCTTATTGAACAACACCTTTATTTATTGTTTTTCAGAACATTTATCCAATCTGTCAAAATTGTACTAAAATGTCCTCCTGCCCTCAAGCATTTACACTTATTCCCAACTCAATGTCATCTGCAAACATAATAACAAAACTCTGTATTCCATAATTCAGTCTTTAATGAAAATATTAAACAGCACAGGAAGCAGGAACAAATCCCTGCAGAACTTTACTTCTATACCTTCTATTTTGTCAGTGAACCATTGCTAACTACTCTCTGAGTACTATTTTCCCACATGTTCAATTACTTGTCCACTATAATCCTTTTAGAGTCACCATTTTTCAGAAAACAGTCCTCTCTTTTTGAGAGTACCTGCAAAATTAATCATTTATATGACAGGTTGTATTTTAAATATACACGCTTCATTTGAATAGGCTCAGTTTATCAAGTTTCTTGATCACTATAATGCTATCATTTTAATAACCGTCCCAGTGGATTTTAAGTGGGGAAAAATATTCTCAGAATATCTCCTGAGGGGCTGAAATACTGTTTCTCATTCTTAACCAAGTTAAAATTAGGCTAAGATTCAGATTTTCACCTATTTTTCATCTTTTGCATTGCATTCTTGCATGACAGGAATGTTGGTGTATGAGAGAATTAAAAAAAAAAAAAATTAAGCAAACATTCCTGTTCATTCTTTGCAGTTTTATCTCACCAATATGGTGCGGAAAAGATCTGATTTCCACATTTCCCCCTTTTAAATTTTCTGGGAGCCCTTCATTTGTAAAAGTGCCCTAATTAGCAAGGGCTCTTTGCACAGCTGTTTAATCACCTCCTGTTTACTATAGTTAGTGGAGTTAGACAAAAGCAATTTGTTTTTGAAACAAGCATTCAGGGTACAATATAAAGCTCTTAGAATTGTTTTATATTACCTTTCCAAAGTGACATTTGCTAAGTAGACTTGTGATCTCATCAGAAAATAAAATGTTGTCGGTTCTCCATGGCCCATTTCTATTAAACTACAGTGAGTGACATTAAATAGATTCCTTCTTTTTTTTTTTTTATTATTTGACATCTATCTTCTTTTTAATTTTGCTCAAGACTGGTGTTAGATTTCCCGACTTACCATTAGTTGAATAATCTTACTTGCCCTTTTTAAATATACTGGCACAAAATTAACTGCTCCAATCTCCTGGAATTTACTGCATAGGCCAGGATTTATTCAAAATGAAAATGAGTTGGCTAGAGATCTCCTCAGACAACCTTTTTAGGACTCTTGGGCACAAGCTATCCAGGCCTACCCATTTCAAAATGTTTATATCTCACTGAAGTTGTTTAAAACCGTGCTTAGTTACTAATGGACTGAGAACAGAGTTCATTGCTCTCACACAATATAAGTGCGACATCTTCTTTCTAAATGTAGAAACAACAAAAATATTTGACTTTTCTACTTTATTGCTAGCAAAAATTTACTACTCCAATCTAGGCATGGACCTCTGTCATTGCAACGACAAAGCTATGATGTTGAAAAAGCCAACAGCTCTCAGTCTGAAGGAAAATAAGGGGAAACAAAACAAAACAACAGTCTGATATTTTTCTCAATAAGTATACTTTTTTCTACTAGATCCCATTTCATTACCTCTCCTCCCTTGCCTCTTGTCCTTTCATTGTCTAAATGGAGAGAGGCACTCAATCCACAGTGTGAAGAAGCTACCACTTCCTCAAAGTGACTTCTCCAAATCAAAGCCAAAATGCAGACAGAGAGCAGTACTGTGCTACTGATACGTGTAGGTGCATTCCATCAACAGACATACATGATCAGTAAGAGCCAAGATTTAGATCATTTATGCATATAACAGTCGCTACAAAGACCAAAAATCTCCTCTCTTCTAGCAAGAGGACCTCATAAAGCCACACAATTTCCTTCTGTCTTTCAACAGCTGTCACGTGGGTACAGACGTTTCTGTTGACAGATGGCTTTCCATGTTGCAAGGTTCAGATTAAAGGAGATATTGTTAGGTAAATTGTTTTGTGTTGACTTGTATTTTCCTACCTGAGCCTAACATAAAGCCTTAGGCAACAAGGACAACAAGGCAAAGGATAACCATCAAGAAGAAGCACAAAACCAAACTAAACATATTAAGGACCAAGATCAAGAACCTGATGGGCGCTACCGTTCTCTGCTGAAAACTAAATCTAAAAAAAAGTCAAGAAACCTGGCTAAAAAACGATTGCTAAGGAATTTGCACAATCAGGCTAGCTCATGTCAAATCAGTAGTTCCATAGACTATGCACAATTATGGTGCTGGCAAACAGGATAGAGCCCCCTGGTTAGCCCAGAATGAGAAAAAAGTGAACTTCTGGGTAGCATTCACTAGTTTTATACATTTCTTAGTCATGGAAAATACTTTGCCCGACTTATTCTTACCCAGAATGCAAGTCATTTCTTAATTGTCTATAAACTACAGTAGCACAATTAGAATTTCTAGGGGTGTGATGTTACTGAAAACAGTTCAGAATAAAACATTTGTTCTGTGACCTTGCATATCCCTCTTGCTCTTCTACATTCTGGATACTTCTCCACCTCAGGATAAACTCCAGGTGCTTTCTAAGGGCAAACTGCCAGATCTTTTATGCTGCCTGGGCACTATCAGCAGTGCTGGAGACTTATTCCAAGAGCTGTATGGAAAGAAGAAATCTTTCTGGGTTTGGACTTCACATTAAAGCAGATGCTGAAGGCTCACCTGGCTTTGTTCACTCAGCCACACTGTTTTTGCAGGTGCAGAGTGCTGAGCTCTGAAAGGCGGAAGGGCAAGCAGTCATGGTTTTAAGCAGGGAAGTCACTGCCTCTTAGGGATGGAAGGGTTAAACCAAGCAAATTCCCACGGGGAGGAGGGAAAGAAAAAGGAAGCTGTATGCAGCAAAAGTTTCTCTTGGTGTTTTATATATGAATAATAGTTCCCCCCAGGGTTAGCTCCTGGGTTCAGAGAAGGATGTTATCTTGTCTAGACATACAATCTGAACATCCCCAAAGATCTGGCGCCTGAATCTCATAGGAGACAACATTTCCCCCACTGACTCCCATGGGATGCATCCAAAAGATTTCTGTTTCAGAAGCATCTGCGGATAGATGAGAGGGGAAGTGGGAATAAGAATTCAGACTATCTTCTACGAGTGTCGTTGCCATTTAACAAAAGTAGTATCTGACCTCCTGCATCTCTGCGTGCAGGGACTGTAAAGTTTTAGCAGCTTCACAGATGTCAAATAATAGGAAACACGACTGGCTTCATACAATTTCAGTTCATGTTTTGGGTGAGTCTGGGACAAACTTTAAGTGATTTCAGACATGCCTTAAGAAGACTGAACACAAACTTCAATGGATCAAGGTTGTCCTAGTGTTTTGCAGGATCACCTCAGCAGATGGCAAAACCAGCGATTGGCTGCCCTGTTATCTGGGGAAGATCACTCTGTGCAGCACCTTGTGCCTCTAATTACTCATTTGTTAACATAAAGGGAATCTATAAACCATTTTACTTGAGCACTACTCACTACTGGAATTATTTTACTCTCTGCTCAATCTACTTCAAAAAAAGTGCACAGGAACAATTTTCCTTTCTACGTCACAGGTACATTTGAGAAAATGACATTGAAGAATCCTACTAGCATGAATGGTAAAGACATTACAATGTGACCCTGGCTTTCTTTCAGTAGATTTTCTCTACCAGCTTGGCTCAGTGATAAGAATCCTTGATTCTGTGGGCCTCACAGGGTTCAAACAGCTTTTTATACTGACCTTGACTTGGTTTTACTACTGACAACCTGCTATATTCAGAAGAGAAACACCCTGATTTTAGAGAATATTGTGTTCTCCATCATGCCACTATCAAAACTTGATGACAGATAAAACAGCTGCTTCATATGCAAGGGGCTGATCTAATTTTTGAAGCAGCATTTCAATAAAATCAGCTAGGGGTATGCAAGTCATTTATAATCCTCTCTCTCTATGATGATGCTCCTGAAACATTGCACACAGGGGAAATTATTTAATACCATGGGAAAAATCAGCAGAAGAGGAAAGAGTAAAACAACGTATGGAGTCCTAAACCATCACTATAAAGGTTGCCTTCAGCATAGGTAAAGACAAGAACCATGTCATTCATGATTTGCTGAAAATAAAGAAAGCTCAGTTTTTAGACTTAGGGTCTCCCATGGTCTTAAATATTGAAGATTAATTGCATTTTGTCATTGAGTGACTCAAGTGGACTGATGCTCTCTCATTCAATTCCTTGCTCTGCATGAGCATCCCCAAAGGGGTGTAACAGCACTTCCTTCTTCCTGCTTCGTAATCAGAGGCATAGATCCTCCAAAAAAAAATGTGCATAGAAAGGCCAATAGCCTTTAAAGGAAAAATAAGTTAAGTGGGTTGGTTCCCTGCAGACAGGTTGTAGAACCACAATAGAAAGAAGTGGTCAGAAAAAGAACAGATTCGGAATGACCTTTTTAACTCTGGGATGAGAAGGCAGGATGATGCCACCAGGATATAAACAAGACAATAAATTAAGCAAAAGACATAATACAATAGAGTTACAATGCAATGAGTAAGTTTTAGGATAAAGTATCCAGTCACTGAAGATCCTCCGTCTGAATCCAGTATATTTGTATTCCGTACCAATGTGACTTGGGGAGGGTGGGGTGACCTCTGATAACAAAGAAGAATTTGCAAACAATCCATGATTCCCAGAGCCATAGAAACAACTGGGAGTGCTCTCGGGAAAGGTGAATAAAAAAATTAGAAATTTGCCGTTTATTTGTTTTGCGAGCCATCTCTGTTTTGTTCTTTTCTTTTTCTTCTTTGCTTCATCAAGCAAAACACTGCATTGCAGGAAGATTCCTTCCTACCATGACTCCTGGTGATTTTACAGCACAAATGCAGATAGAATTTAAGTAAGGGAAAAATTCACTGAGATGAAGATATCTTGCAGGAGTGGGTTTTCTTAATCTGTTTATGGTTTACAAATACAATCCCTGGAGAAGCTGTTCACTAAACCCATGGCCCCAGTTTAACTTTGGACTTTGCAAAGATATTGAATTTCTTGTCTTTGTTCCAAGAGGGATTATTACTGAACAGCTATTTTACTCCTGCATTGCAGGATTAGTTTCTAAATTTGCCAATTACAGCTCGCCAATTAGTGCTGTCATGTAGTCCACAAAACCTGAAAGCTTAGTAGCTCTGCTAGAAAAAGAATGTCTTCATTTTACAAAGACATCTTCCCACATCTTCTGTCCCTTCTAGGTTCTCTAGGTAATTGCTTACATTTTAACTTTCTAAAAGGTCAAAATCTAGCCCAGATTTGTTTATTGAACAAATGAAAACAGCAACAGCAAATGGCTCCTCTTGGTGAGAGCAGAAACCAATGTCCTGGAGGTCAAGTTTGAAACAGATTTGCTAGAAAGCAGTGTAAACAAGCAGTTCCTGTGTCAGCCAAGCTCATCTCATATGTTAATGTATGCACATCAGCTTCTGTGCAGTTACCTCCAATGAGTTCTGGTGACTGTGTGAACTCAGATCTTCATAACTTAAAAACACCACAAGGAAAACTTTCAGAGTTTATGAAAAAAGGTTGTCTCTCCAGCTAACTCTATTCCTGCAGAAGGTTTTTTTACCTGCATGCAGCTCATGCTGAGAAACAGGAATCTGGGCAGTTACCAAGTCAAACCAGTAAGAGACATGATCAAAAGAAACAAAAATAGATAGTTTCCCTTGTAACAAGTAGCTCAGCTCCAGAACTCCTTGCCTCAGGACACTGAATTGAAAAAGTGATTGGATTAGTTTATAAGAAGGACATTCTTGGAAAGATAATCCATACAAAGACTTCACCTGGCTGAAAGATGCAAGACCAGTCTGAGGAAAAAGTGCTACGGAGCTGTCTTCTGCTCATGCTCTAATTCAGGTGCCCACTCATGACCAGTGTCAAGGGAGAGTTTCTGTGGATGGGGACAGTTGTTCTGCCTGAGCAGCAATTGCTGTTATCTTCTCAGCTTATTCCCCTGAGGGATAGATTCTGCCTCAAAATAACAATAGCAGCAATCCCAACCCTCCAAAGCACAAATCCTCCAACCATTTTGTACCCAATAGGAAAAGACCAAGATAGAATGGTTGTCACAGTAACATCCTTGTGGCAGTCCAGCTGCATTTTAACAGCCATGGAGGAAAGCTCCTTGTCCGGCATAGACCTTTGTCCTCAGGAATGTGGGCTTCTGTTCAGGAGATTCATTAAATGCATCAGCTACAAGCATGCACATCCTGCAGATGGTTTCCAGTACCCCCCATCTACCACCAAATTTCTTTTCTTTGGAGAATTCTGTCTGAACAATCACTGCAATGGCATAAAAACAAGAAGCATCCTAGGCAGCAAGCATTAAAAAAAGTAATCTTCAGCAAACAAGGCAAGGTAGAGCATTTCCTTTTTTCATGCTTTGCCAGAGCCACAGTACTGCTCATGCTCTCCCACGCAGCTCCTCAGTCTTGCTTATCCTCTTCCCTACACACTGCAAGAGACACTGTCATAAAGCACAGAACCAGCCACAGCATTAACTAGCCACAACCTTCATTACTGGTTTATTCAAGCAGGATATAGAGTTATTACTAGAAAAAAATTCAAACCCACGGAGCTTGAAACAAGGTTTTACTCCAAAGCTGAAATATCCCCAGTGGGCCAGGAAGTTTCTGTTTAGCAATCTGGTTCACCCCCCTTATTAAAACAAGCCTGAACCTGGGAAATTTTAATCGTGATTGAAATCTAAAGGTGACCTTTATTTTCACTTGTTTCCAAAGGAGTCTGGATCTGGGTGCCCTGGCTCTGAGTCACCCTTAAACTTCCTTTGCCTTGACAGGCAGTTCATACTTTCCAAGGAGGACTGGACACTCATTCATCTAAGGAGTGACCCAGAAATTTGGGTCATCACTTTCACCTAGGGAATGATCCAGAAAGTTGGGTCACCACATTTATCCTACAGCAGAGCCATGTTACTCATTGTATCGGAGATGGATGGAATATCTTAGTGAGAAGGAAATCAAGGTGCAAGATCCGATATTAAAGTGGGGAGGGGCCTTGCCACTAGAAATATATAGGAAAAGAAAAAGCAAAAAGAAGAGAGCATTAGTAATTTAAAAATGCACTTGGCAGGTATTTCTCAGCATCCCTTCCACTTTCATTGCTGGTCTGAGTCTGCGAATTGCTGCTTTTCCTTCCTTGAGCCTGGTATATCTTTTTGCTGAGTTCTGTACTGAACTTTGAATTCAAGATGGGCTCGAGCCCAACCTCACCACCCCCGAGTTCTGGCTACAAATTTTGCTCTTGTGGCTCAGGTCCTATCTCTCACTATAATCCTAGGCTAATGATTTCACCATCTACTGTCATCACGCCCGTGCCTGGAGCTCCCTCCATCGCTCAGAATGCCAGACATACGTGTTCCTTCTCCTTTTCACAGCCCTCTGGACATAAAGCCCACACAGGCAAAGGAATGTCAGTAAAATCATTGTCACCTACACTCTGGCCCTGTGCTTGAGACAGAAGGGGTAGGAAGCTGTGCTGTGTGTTCAATACATTGAACTGTCATCACTGTTGGAGGGAGGATCACGTGCCTCACCACAGCACAGGATTGCTGACCTCTTTGCCTGCCTGCAATTACAATAAAGAGCAGGATTAGGACATGGAGGGTTTAATCAGGGCTTCCATGTGCCCCCGGATCTCAGATTACTTTAGCGTCGCCTGGTGGTTATTGCCAGACAGTATAATTTCAAGGCAAATTTAGACAGGAAAAAAGAAACCATGGGTAGGTGCAGAGGTTACAGTGCTGCTTTTAGGAGCATAAGACATTTCCTAAGCATGAATGAAGACCAGATTTAAAGGCAAAATATGTGGTGTCCTCCTGTTCCAGAATCAAACTTTTTCTGATATGTCCCTGTATGTGACAACCCAAGCTTGGATAGGAAATATGTGCCACATCACAACCCCTCTTTTAGAGCTCAGCAAATAGACCTCAGACAATAAAGAGAGATTGTATAGTACTAGAGGCAATCACATAATGGAAAATGACCAAAACAGTATCATTTTATTACATTAGGTCACTAGCCCTCTACCAACGGGAGAACTAAAAGGTCTGAATTGCCATTTTTTAGATGAGGAAATTGAGGCAGAAGAAAGGATTGATTCTCCTCACAGCTTGCACAGGCAAGTGCAGAAGCTGAATAGCAAATAATGAAAGGTGTTCAAGGTATTTCTCCTCAGTCCAGAGCAAGCAGCACATGATGGTGTCATTTTGATATTGGCAAGGCATCACAGGATTGGGGAAGGCCATGGAGACAATGATGATGACCCTCTGAGGAGCACCGCAGGCTGCTGGCAGGGCTAGCAATGAAAAAGCCATAAGTATGAAACCCACATACATCTCTTCATCCTTTTTATCCATGCCATTTTACTCTTTGTTGACATAACAGTGCACACTGTCACCCCCAGAAAAGGCATACTTCCTACTAACTCCTGAATGGTGTTTTTTTTAACTCCCTTGGTGTTTTTTGGCAAGAAGTTCCCCAGATTGTTCAAAGAGAATGAAAAGTGTGCCATGTCACTGCCTGGACTATTTTCTTCTTGCATTTCATGCAACCTTTCCCCATAGAAGTCTGTGTCAGGCCCAAACTTTGAATGCTCAGTACACAGAGCCCTGGCATAGTGGAGCTTGCTACCAGCAGAGGAAGAACTGGGGAATGCCCTGAGGATCTGGGCCACACAGGGATGTATTTATAAGAACAGGCATGGATTCTGACTGCAACATCACAGTGCCATACTGTATTACAGCAAACAAGCAATGTGCTGACAATGGTCAAATAAGAGACAGAAATGTCCCCTCTTTACTTGTGTTAAACACTGGTTGTGTATAAAGCAGAAGATATTGTGGAGTTTATTGAATCTCAACTTCTTCCTCTCAGTATGACTGTTAGAGCCCCTCTACAGAACTGCATTTACAAGCCTTTGTGTGGAAGTGGCCCTGCAGCTTGGATCTTCTGAAAGCATTGTTTGCTCCTGGGTCACAAATCCAGCTCATCTGTGGCCCAGAGTGAGTCAAATTTCTCTTAATCAAAACAAAAATGAATTGGAATCACAGCCTGGTTCAGAGAGGACAGATACTCATCTCTTCACATGGCCCTCAGGCTATCAGGCCAGAAAAGATGATTTCCCTAGGTCTCAGCTTGAACCATGGAGAAAGTTCCCATTGTTTTGCTCTGCAGATAAAATCAGCCAAATCTACAGGATTTGTGGGTAAGATCCATAAGAGACCAGATGTCTGACAAAAAAAAAGCATAAAGCTCTGGATTGCCATTTTGTACACGTGTGAACAAGATGTGATGCCTCCACAGGCCGTCCCTCCACAAACATCCCTCAGGTAAAAAGTGAGCTACTTCCAGATGCTATGTATGGGGCAGGGCAGTTGTGAATTGCTTGTTAGTATTTGGAAACCTGAGAAGATGAAAACCCTCCAGGAATCTTGTCCATCTCATGAGCCCTGTATCAGGCTTATGTGAAGTCCTACAATACCCCTAGCTAAGTTGGGACTGAAATCCCATAAAATGCAGAGAGGAGAAGCTGAGAACCAGAACATTTTTCTACAAACCTCTGTAAATAGCATTAAGCATATTAATTGGAAAATAAAATAAAATAAAAAAGAAAAGAAAAGAAGAAAAGTGGAGGAGACACACACAGAATGCTGATTCTAATTTCAGCTTTGCAATCCTGCTCCAAGAAACATATACAGAATCATACACATATGTATAAATTTACACATGTATACTTACTTCTTTGTCATATTTATTTGCTTATTTATATAACTAGATGGACGGCTATCTTGCTGTGCCTGTTGGTAGCAATTCAACAGGCTTCCAGCATCAAATGTCTTTCTAAATCTGCTCTTCCAATTGAAGAGGTTTCAGAGAATGCCTTGCCCGATACATGTGTGCTTGCATCTGTTTCTCATGCCTCTCCAAAATGGAATTCCATTCATTTCTGTCTTTGTTAAGGAATGGGTACAAAGACAGAAAAAAGAATAAAATGAAAATAAGCTTAAAACCTTCTTAGAAATGGCACTTCAGCCTTTGACTTGTTCTTAAAGCTGCATCTGTGTGTTTTTCTTTTTCTTTTTTTTTTCTTTTTCTTTTTTTTTTTTTTTTTTTTGGCATGGGAAAGAAACAATTGCTCAGACTTTGGAAAAAGGTCAGCAACAAAAAATAAATCCTGCAGATCCCACCAGCTGCCAATTTCTGCCTCTTCCATTAGAAGAAAAAAGGAGAAGAGACTGCCAACTAGCTCTCAAACTTTGGGAAGCAAAGCAATAATAGTAATAATAATAATGTTGTATAGCCCTTATGCAGTGCATTTTGTCAGCAGATCTCACAACAGGCTTGCAAAGAAGCTTCCAAAATATCTGCACTGTTTCTCTGGAGAATAAAACATCACGGTACACTATCACCAGCCTGGTAGCAGTGATAGCCTTCAAATCTTTGAAGGTTAAAAGCCCATCTAAGCCAATAGGGCAGTGTCATATTTTCCATTTCTAGCCCTGGTTCACTACAGGAAAATTATTGAGCAGTAGTGGGAAGAGACAGCAATATTGTTATAAGCACTTGTTTAATGGGGAAAGGCTGAGATGTTTGTAAGAAAAATAATGGCATGGGCACTATTGCTGCAAAAAAGCAGTGCAACTATTCCTTCTTTCTACTGTCCCTTCTACAGAAAATGCCCTATACCATTTCCTTGTGTAACACATGCAAAATCCTGCAAAACATCTTTTTCCTAGATTTTAGAATCAAGTACCTTTTGGATCAGGCTCTATGCAAACCAGCACCAAACAGAGCAGTCCTGGATCCAGAAGCTCAGTGACAATAGAAAGTATTCCAGTATGTAGAAGCATCACAGTGAAGGATAACTAAAACAGTTTGTGCATAACTGAATAGCCAGTCCTACAGAGGGACATTTTGTAGCCATATGGTAATCTAGATTTTCAGCAGAAATTTTAGAGTAGGTGGGTAATTTCCTGAACGTGGCCTGGTGTTTAAAGTAGGCATCAACAAAGAAGAGAAGCTAAAGGGAAAAGGAGGCAGGAAAGAACAAAAGCCACCAAGACACAGCAGAGTAAAAGTTTCCATCCATGTGAGAAGACCTGCTGGACTATCTAAATCTTGAGGTGCCTAAAGAATGTACTGCTGCTAAGAAAAAGGCAAGAAGATACATTCTCCTTGTAATTTCAATCTTCTGTCTTTTGAGGACATTGCCCAGGCTGCTGAGACATTGCTGAATCTATCTGGAGGTGAAATTGGCCTTTGTTCAGTAATAAACCATCAACATTATGCTACTACATGATGAGAAAATAAGTGTTTGATTCAAGTTAACAGAGAGTTGAAAAATGATCTTAGCACTACATGTAAAATCCAGCTGCAGATCACTGTATCAATGAATTATTAACCATTAATCAGTTCAGTAACAACAGTCCTGGCTGTGGTTAAAATGGTTTTCCGCTACAGATATAGAACTTCTCTGCTGTTAAGATAGTAATGAAACTGTAGCACCAAGGATTTAAATTCCATAAATTCATTTTTTATAAATGCTGAGTAATTCACACCTGGGGGAAGGGAAAGGAGGTGGGGAGGAATAGCTATCTAGATGAGTTACAATTTAACTATTTCTGTTCGCAAAGAGACAACGGTCCGTTGTCTAAAAAGGTCACCTGGGGCCCCTGGCCTTCACAGAGGTCTACACAACTATCAGGAGTGTGACTGGAACCAAACCAAAGAATATAGTTTCACTATGGCATAAAACAGGACTGTTCCCATCACTTGAAAATCACCTGGAGTTCTGATTCCACCTCACTTTGAAAAGATACTGTAAGTAAGGAAAAGACACAGCAATAGAGTTTTACCAGGAGGCAATGAACAGACTAGAAAGGCTCCACTGGGAAAAGAGGTTGCTGAGGGGGTATAATACAGCTCTGCAGAATATGGATAATGAAAAGCAAGTGAATAGGAAACAATTAGTCACAACTTGTCTGTAATAAAGACAACAGAACCCCAGTGAAGTTAGCTGTACATGTCTTGTCTCCAGTATTCTTTTCCCATATACGCTTTGTATCCCTTTAGCTAGAGGAAAGGCACTAGGCTGGATAGGGTCTTGTGATTTAATTTTATATGACTGTTGCTCTGTGTTGTGTTAAATGTATGCTGTTGGTCCAGGTGGCACCTTGGCAAGAAACCAAGGCCTCTGCCAAAGCTATGTCATTGCAAAAACATTAATGCACATAACCCACGTTATTTTCTGCCTCTCCAGGCAGGAAAGAGGAAGAGAAGCCAGTGGTTGGTGGTTTTTTTTCTTGTTGTTTTGTTTTGTTTTTGAGTTCATCGGCAAAGGGTGCTTACAATTAGTTGGCTTTATCTTTTTGTCAGAAAGCACAATTGCTGATGGGATTTCATAGACCTCTTGGCGGGATACTTGGTATCCAAGCTGAAGATTATTTTAGAAGGGATCTTATAATTAACACGGCAGCCACTCAGCAGCGCCCACAGTATGCACTTTCAATTACAACTCCGTTTTGCTTACAGTTCACCATAACATTAACTTCTGACTTGGCATTTCCTATCCATCACCTAATCTGAAGGAAGAAGCTGGTGGAAAATGTGTAGATAGTCCATTTTGTCAGGTTGAAATCTGGCAATGAAAGTCAATTTATCCTGCTTTTAACTATGTAGATTATTCTATTTCTAACCTGTGCAATTGTGAATGCCATCTAATTTAAGGTGGCTGTGTATTGGATAATTGAGCAGAAAGTTAACAGTGAAATGACCATTCAAAATGAGGTTCTACTGCTTTTTTTTTTTTTTTTTTAAACTAATGTCTGTGATAACTTGAAGAATGAACTTGTGCAGTAGAATGTGTTTTTGTAGTCACATGTATAAGGAAGCTTTGGAGACGTGTCTATTTCAATTGCACTTTCTGATCTTTGAGGATCTTCTAGATCTCTGCATTTGCAGACTAAGGTGATCAGGACTGCACCATTGGAACAGTAAAACAGTACTTGTTTATGATCTAACCCATGGCATCTAATGCAAAGATTCTCCTTGTCTGCATCAAGGAGAATCAAGTCCTTTTGCTCACTTGTATTAGTTCAAGGAACTCAGACTCTAGAGATACCACCTAGACAGCGGTGAAGAAAGGAACTTGTTAGCCTCAGGTAAACTGAGCAAGATGAACAGTCATTCCAAGGCAAAGATCCAGTAAAGAATCTTTGTTTTTTCTTATCTGCTTAATACCTACAAAATTAAAAACAAATGATTGGAACTCCAGAAATCAAGAATGTGATCTCCCTTATTGCTGGAGGTGCTTCCTTGCAGCTGATATAATTAGTAAGGTAGATGTGAGCTTTTGGCTTTGGAAATTTCATGTATTTGTAACAGTGACAACTATGGGGACAGTTTTTCCTGACTGAATATGTTTTGTTTTTCCCCATGTGTTTTTCTTTAACCTATTGCTTTTTGTTGCAAATGGTGATGTAACATAAATTGGAGATGCAACTCACAATGGTTCACACTACCACATAAATCTTCAGTTTGGGAGCTGGTCTTTGAAGCCAATGACCTTGTAAAGCTGACACTGCAATAAAAATGGCTCAAAATCATACTGAGAGTGTAATAGGGAAATGCACATGTCTCAGATTTTCCACTTTCAAGCTTTGGAACCTCTCCCCTTCTTCTCCATTCCTGGAAGTTCCCCTAATGGAGCAACTGAACTAGTAATCTGAGATGACCAGACCAATTCCACTACATCTGAATGTGAACCAGGACGCTTCTGTCCAGCAAGAAAAGATCAGCCAAGAATAATCTATCTTTTGCTCTCTCTGACCAAAGGAAGTCTCTGTGATAGATGGTGAGGAAACAGTCCATGCTCCTTATGACTGTACTGGTTATAGACAGAAGACATCTGGACATGTTCTCTTAAACCCACAGGGTCTTTACACCCAGGGGCTCTGTGCCATTACCTTATTGCCGAGCAGTCATGTCAGGGTTCCAGACCATCCCCTGAACAGTGTGTCTCCTAGCTCTGTAGGAGCTATGCTGTTCTTGGGTGTGTGCTTACTGGTAGTCTAGCAGCTGTTATTCTCTTATCAGCTATGCTTGGATGCTACACATCAGCTAGTGTTTTTGTTTCCAAATACTATCCTCCCTTCTTCATTGTTTCTACCGCTCCGCTCTTTGGAATAGTTCACCTCGGGAACGCGTGAATTGTGTGTTTATGTGTGTGGATTATGCAGTGGGATGCATTCCCTCCTACATGAATCACTCAAATCCAGCCCAGCTTATTAATAAATGCAATCAGATAAGGCTTTTTCAGTGGCTTCCCAACTGGGGTCTCTATCAGTGAGATCAAAGACTGAACACAGTTTAGAATGAATTCCCTGCAAGGCCCTCCTGGACAGGACAGAAGAACTTTCATAAGTGCCTGTGTATGTGTTTCCCCTGATGAACACTGCTGTTCTAGCTACAAGGGCAAACAGAGGCCTCTAGACCCCCTACCAGTATCAGTGCTGATATTAATATAGATAAAAAGCTACCAACCTTCCTGTTTTCCTACACAGAGAATTTCTTGATGATAGTTCCTCCAATAATTACTATCTAATTTAGCAATAGCAAAGAATTGTTAAAGGAAAATGGCATACTAGATTAAGTTAATTTGAAGTGTAACTCTATTAACTATACATTGGGAAAAGAGTTTGGCCTGGTTTTTCTTTTGTAGCTTCAGCAAATAAGAAGAGGGCTCGTGCTGGAAGCACTCTGCATTTGAACTCCAAAGCCAAATTCTGTGACAAGTAAGCTGATTAATTAAGGGAAACAGACCAGCAATGAAAAAAAAAAAAAAAAAAGAAAAAAAGAAAAACAAAACAAAACAACAACAACAACAAAAAAAACACCAGCATAAACATTTGGGCACTGTTTGAATCATGTCTTCCTCATACAGTCAGTTTTTGCAAAGATTTGACATTTTCCTGTCCAGCAGAAGTTGCCCTTTTTATGAGGGAGCTTGGGTTGGTTAGTCCTTGCTGAAAAGGCTGTGCTCTAGAAGAATGTTTCTGTCTCCCAAGGCAAATACAATTCTATTTGTGGATTACTGGCAAGCAGCATTTCCATCTATACAGACAACAGGCAATAATACAACACCGGAAGCCAGACACTTAAAAGAAACTCCCCCAACTTTCCTTGTGATAATGCCACTGGCAACAAGTCACATCACTAACATTAACTGCAGCAACCTCAGTGGCCCCTTCCAAAGCTCTTTAGTTACCGTTTCAGAGCTTTGGAGTACAGCACAACACCTGCTGATGGAGACCCCCAGCTGCCTCCTTCTTGGCCAAACCAGCTCCTGGCTCCCTTCCATGAAAAGCAGGACTGTCACTAGTAACAGCTGTTGTAGCAATGTTTTGTCTGGACAAAACAAACCCCAGATCAGTGCAAGAAACTGCACAAGGCCCTTGACAACAGCCACATAATCACCCTTAGATGTATCACAGCAGTCTGTGAATCATAGCATATACTTCTATATAGTCTATTATTTAATCCAACCATTATTCTATTGATTGGAACACCGTCCCTGGACCAAAAAAGGCTTTTATATCTTCAGATTGTCTGCTGCAACGGAAACTAATTTTTGCTTAACAAAGCCAGTCTGATGCAGTGGTTCCTACTTGCAGATCTAGACAGAGCTTCTCCTCAGCGTCCATAGGTTGTACTCCAGACCTTCTCCCTCAGCCAGTCCCATACTTTTGGGTACTGTCTTAATCAGGCCTCTTTCCAGGGCACCTCTCCTAGCAATACCCTCCAGGTCAGACAACTACTCTGATGCCAACCAAATGGCCTGAAATCCATCCAGTCTGAATTCCTGTCTGGAGCTACGTACGCTCTTCTACTACATCAGCCTTTAAGGACATTCACCATGCCCAGCCCAGCTGCCTTTGCATTTCTCATCTGCTCTTTTGACAGCCACCGTTGGACAAACTAGCCCACTACAAAATTCACTTCAGAAAAGTTTTGAGATCACGTGCCCCAGTGGCAGATTGGATATGTGGTCTGTGTGATAGGCTATCAGTAAGAGCAAAAATATCTAGACATGGATCAGAGGAAAATACCAGCATTCAACCCACTCCTTGGACTAGTCTTCCAGAGAAAGTGTTAATGGAACTTTATTTCTTGCAGGGGTATTTTGTGATCCTCCTGCATTTTGCATTTGTTCCTTGCCACCTGAGAGGACAGTCACCATGCTGACAGTCACTCATTACACATTACGACTCTGATAGCACCACACAGGAGGGACTGGGTAAAACTGACCTTGCTGTTCCATTCTGGGCAGTGGTATGACAGGCAAGAATGAGATGTATGACAAAATGAAGAAAAAATTATGTATTTGTTTTAATTCATGCAGCTGAGCTTTCAATTGAGAGTTTTTCCCTCTCTCTCTGCTGCAATTATTTCTTGAATTTTTCTTCCTATATTCTTTCTGTTTCTCTTCCTGTGTATTTAACATGTCAAAGTAAGTGGGACTTAACATGAGGGTGTGGACATTTGTGGCTCTTTTGATCCCCTACTCGCCCTTTCCTTCCCCTTCCCCAGAAATCAAAGCAGGAGAGTCAAATGAAAAACTGCACAGCACAGGCCGTGATCTGCCAGTGTTTGGGTATGGATCGAACTCGTCCAGAGCCATAGATGCAACTGGAGATTGCTGGTGGTTTCAGCCACTTTTTCACTTCTCTGAGATCACTAGGTTGGAGCAGTTTAAAGGATGCAGTTCACCTCTGAAACATCCCTACTAGCAGTCATCAATTTTTTCTAAAAAAATGGAGGAAAAAAACTGCAGAACACAAAAAATCTTACGGAGCTTTATCTCCTGTCTATTTAACTTTTGCTAAGATAGGTATTTTGTGGAGGCTAACCAAAGCAGTAGAACACTAGGTCTACTATAGATTACTAGGTCTACAGTTTCAAATGAATTAATAGTTAATAATAGAAGAAAAGACAACGTGAAACTAAAAATCTTTAGAGAACAGCCTTCATGCCAGTTTAGGATAAAACTTAGAGAACATCCATGTCAGTGTTTAAACCGTCATGAGAAATGAAACAGGCAGGAGGAAGGCTTTATTCATCCTAGACTCTATCCCACAGGAAAATTAAGTCAGTCACTTAATCATCACAAATCTCCTATAACTACCCGTGTTATTAAAAGCATTCAAGTTAGATGATCAGTTTGGGAGTCTTCTGGCATCATCCTGTCCAAGACTTCTCAGGCAGAATTCTCATAGGCTGCACGTTCTTTGCATGCCCATCCACACATGAAAACATAGGTTCTGATTACAGAGTAGAACATGGAGGTCTATTTTCTTGGTGAAGCTGAGGGAAAGCGACCCTTGAAGGGAATTTCAGGCCCTTGAGAAATCCGGTCTCTCATTTGGAGATAAATTTTTATAAGGTCCCTGCGCTGAAGCAAGTGAGCTGGCCTCCCTGCTGGGGCTCCTCCACTGGGTGTGTTCAAAGCCCTGCACCATTCCAGCAGCCTTGCTTCTCTCACTCCTGCTCTATTTTTATTCATTATTTCAGGTGTGCAAATTTAACCACAAGAGGAGAGAGAAAGGTCCTTGCCAGTAGGGAAATTAATTAGGATTTGGGAGATAATGGTTCAAATCATAGCTTTCTTTGGTGATCTTCCTTGCAACCTCAGGCAAAACACCCTGGACTACATCCAGTCTCTACACCACAGTGATTAAGGCAGGCTTAGGTAGTTGCAAATGGTATATGCATTGAACAGAGCAGCAAAGAGGGGAGTCCAGGACTGCCAGATGTGGTCACTGGACATAGGCAGGTGCAGAGCTTCAGGTAAACACCTACATGAGGCAAGCCCTCTCATCTCCATTAAAGCTTATTGAAGAATCACACCACACTCGGAAGATCACGCTTACATCCCAGATGCAGGTGTGAGTTTGAAAGATGGCAAGTCTGAGTCGGTTTGTCTGCCCCAGGACATGCAGTTTGTGCTTAATAAACAAACACATACAAATACATGTGGGGGTGTGATTAAAGGAACTGCTGGCATGAATTTGGGAAGTGTGACTGCATGGCAACAAATACAGGAGACGCTTGAAGATCATACAAAGGGAATTCTGGATACAGTTCACTCTCCCTCTATTGCTCCCAGGTGTCCCATTCTTGTGCCATTTTCTACAAGAGTAAGGATATCAAATATGCATAGAATATATGCAAGTTGCTCTGTAAGTAATGCCTTCTATTTATTTCCATGGAAACTACAGCAGATACAAAGAGCATAGTAACACCATTTAATAGAGAACATTCTCAGCTACAAAACACTATTTTGCAATTTAGTCATCACCTTTAGTTGTGCATTTTTGCCAGCAACAAACAGGAGTCTACATGCCACAGTAGTAAAAATCTGTACCAACAGAGATGGCCCCTTGTCACTATCACCACTGCTGAAATGCACCATTCACTGTGCTTGTATCCACTGTCTGGTCTCCATAAATGTTCAGCATCACTGAATATCAGTAGGTGCCATTTTTTTCAACATGGAAGAATTTGAGAACATGCATTCAATAACACTTCATAAACACTTCCATATCAGATGCCATTCTGTCAGACTGCCCCTCTGCTGCCATCTGTTGCATAGTGTAGTGGAATACTGGTGGGAAGGTTCAATCTCTACTGCCGTATCACCAACACCCACCTTTGACATCATGGGTCAATATCATAAAATAGGAGCAGCCCTCATACATGTGTATAGACGGTTATAAGCAAACCTTTCTGGGAGAGCTCATTTCAAAAATAAATGTTGTGACTTTCTCCCACTATGGCTATTGGGATGACATTCTCATTTGCTGAAATTGAGCACATTGCTAGAAGCTGTTAGAAGCTGCTAGAAGGCTGGTTAGAGCTCTGAGCAACCTGATCTATCTGTAGATGCCCCTGTTCACTGCAGAGGAGTTGAACTTTTAAAGATCCCTTCCAACTAAAATGATTCTATAAACCTGACTGTTGTCTGTGCTTTATCCTTTTCCTAAGGGAAGATGCAAAGTTGAAAGCTTTGTCTGGATGGGTTTGTTTTGCTTTGGTTTTTTTCAGTGTTTTTTTTTTTGTGTGTGTTTTGTTTTGTTTTTTGGTTTTCTTTTCATTGCTGTTGTTGTTGGTTTTGTTTTTTTGGTTTTTGCTTTTTTTTTTTTGAGAGGGAAAAGTACACTGGTTACAAGTAACCTTTATGATTGATGGGAGGATAGGCAGAGCTCAAATAACCGAACAGTATTGCTCATGTAATCTCTCCCTTGGAGGAGCTACACTGCCTCATGTGATGTCTTGGCTATAACCTGTCCACAAACCCAGCAACATCCACTTGATCTGCAGAAGACTGGAGGAGAGGAAGGAAAATCAGTGATAGTTTAGCATGGCCTTCGACACTCCACATTAGCAGTGCTTGCTGCAACATCAGCGAGAAAGACTCTGCATGGATGATACATTTTTTGGCTTTTTAGAAATTATTTCCTGAGATCCTACTCCGAAAATAATTGTGGCGGGCTTAGCTATAAACATTGTCTCATGGAGACAGATGTGCCTATTTGGATGCTGAGTCTCATTTAACATCTTTGTTAATCTCTGCAAATGGAAATAAGCAGGCGCTTGATGAAATTTACAAACAGCAATAATTTGGGAGGAGTCATGAAAACAACCACAGCAAAAAAGTAGAAGAAAGACAATTTGAGAAGTATAATTTGGGAGTAAAAGGCATAAAGGAAGGATGCAGTCTAATTCTATCCACTGGTGTCCATAGGAAAATAAAATAAATGAATAACTAACAAGAAAGTAAAGTTTAGAAGTTAGATAAAGATAAAAAAGATCAAACTCATGGCAAGTGCTGGCTTATGGCATGATTTAACAACTGAAGAGGTCACTGAGAATAATATGAAGGGATCAAGTCACTGAACCACAAAACCTAGAAAGATCAAAATCCGCAACAATGAATTTGAATCTTGAAAGAAAGACAGTGATAGCACCAAGGAAGTCAAATAAAATATCTTTAAATGATGAAAGAGCTGGAGCATATGATACATTCACAAAGAGCTAGAGAGCTGAAGATATAAAAAAAGAACCATGGAAATAATTAAAAAACAAGTAACAGGTAAACAGGGAGGGGAGATAAAACATCCAAAGTCCAGAAGATAGGAACAGCTTTTCTACGATTTATGGATGAAAACATAAAGAAAGAAGAAATTTGGATTAAGTTGTTTTCAGGACAGTGAAATCAACGACTCACATAAAGTCTTGTAAGACGGGCTGGAAAACTCAGTATTTAGGACTAATATATCTTTATGCCAAACAGTCGTCTGAAGGCAAGGAAGTTACCAGATTCCCAATGCAAGTCTTCTAAGTTCAGTGACTGTGTTTCCATGGGGGCAGCCCCGATCTGTGTCATCCGACAATTTTCAGAATCTCTTTCCTCCTCTAAAGTATCTAAAGTAACAAAGGGCTACATCTAGGTAAGTACAATGTATATTTATAACCAGTCACCTAAATAACCAATGACAGCTCTTGTCTCTTGTTTTCTCTTACCTAAAAAATAGCTTGTCCATACTTCTTTTGGCCACTGTCATAGCTCACTACACCTTCCAGTGTTAATTAGACAATTGGATGGAAAGCTTTCATTAAAGATTCATTTCACATATTTGTATGATTTATGGCTGAAGGAGACCATGATAATTAAGTTAGTTGCGCTGCACAACAAAGCCAATTCATTTGTCCCATTAACTCAAGCCTGTTTTCCCAACTTGAGCCAACTTGTATTCGTATGCATTAAATATGTATGCACAGTAGATGCAACTTCACTAAGTGCCTGAAAAGGATATTAGTAAGTAGTATTCAGAATTGCCGGTTTCAACACATCAATATTTTCTTCAGCTCATTTGTATAAACAGTGGGCTTTGTGCTGTCTTTCTGTCAAGGGCATACAATACACTCAGATTTGGCTTGAAAGCTGTTAGATAAATAGTAAGTTAATTCCTCCTGAATGTGTCTATTTCTTGATTATGTGTGTGTCACTGTGAGAGTGTGAGCATGCATTTATTTGGTTGACTTTTTTTGCTGTAAGCTTCCAGAGCTCTTCTCCCCCCCTCTTTTTCCTTTTGGATGAAGGCTCAACATCTCAGTTGCTTGTTTTATAAGGCAATGCATCATCTCTTCTCATTTCCATTAATTAGCCAGTGTAATATTTTCCACGTGAAGTCACAGGACTTGAAATGAACATATTTCAGCATCAATTAGGTCTCTCCTCATGTGAGGGCCCAGCTGCACTTTAAATACTATTTATATAATAGTAATGAGCCAGTCATCACCACTGCTGGTTTCCAGCAGGTTTTGTACAGTGCCTACTTGAACATGATTAGAAGAGTGTGGATCCTCCCCCTCCCACCCCTTTTTTTCCTTCCCAGAAAATATGCTGAATAAAACTCACTGGTTTTTAAAGGCATAAAATGGGCTGGCAACAGAAAATCGGATGTTATTCTTGGTGTCTGTTATATTTTCTTCTATTTTTCTTGGAAAATGCACCCATCAAAGGCAGGAGTTTCTCCTTTGATATCATCTAGTCTTATCCCCACCTTTTTTTAGGGGATATGGATGGTTTGTATTTGGCATCTTTCCTCTTATACACACATTCTTTTAAGGGGAAAAAAGCAACAACAACAACAAACAAAACAACAAAAAACATCTTATAACATCTAAACAACCACAACTAATAGATTATGTTATCAAAAGGATCCAAAGGGGGAAAAAAATATGAGATTAGAGAAGCTCTGGCAGTACTCAGTGAGGATTAGGTCAAGTCCACAGGGATAAAACAAGACCTGACCCAGACCCTGAGTTCTACAGTCAGCCACAGACAGACTAGGGGTTTAAAAAAGTGTCTTTTGAAGGAAGACTCTGTGATGCGATGCACCCAGCAAAATCCTGCCTGCTGCAGTAGGAGGTAGATGTGATCATTGCTAGGTAATGCAATCAGACTGAACCATGAGACCTGTGTGTGCATCCTGCAGTTTCAAAAAACATAACAAAAACAACCCCACCAAATACTCTGCAGATCCATTACTACCATCCTCTCTCTTCTCTCCTTCACTCTATAACAACTATAGTCCCTTGCACCATGACATTTTAATTCCTCACTATTCCTAAGGAGCAGCAGTGTTAGCAGGAACTCCATCTGCCCTTCTGTGGTGCAGGAGAAATATCTGGACTGCACAACCTTGGTTTAGTTTCCAGGAAAGCTCTGCCTCCAGGGGCCTTTTCCTGTGAAGCGACAGTCACAATCCTGGTGAACCACAGCATGGAGGCAGCACAAACAGTCAGGCTGCAGCAGCTCAAGTGCTCTGGGCAACTTAAAATACTGGGAAAACATAGTAATGAGTTCATGATCACAGCTGTTCTCCCTGCTGGATGGGTCCTATGAATCCCATGTGGAAAGGCATCCTGGTTATCTCCTGTATGTCTCACCCTTGGACAAGTCACAAAGCTCCTATGGCAGACAGTGTCAAATCCTTTTCTTTACATAAAGGATTAGAGAGTAATCTTAAGAAGGAGCCTTGCCATTTTTTCTCATTAAAATCATCAGAAGTAGATGGTCCAGTCAGATGTTGCACACACACACAAAAATAAACAAACAAACAAACAAACACACATTTTGTCATTCCCTGCTGAAAGCAACTGGAGTGCTATGACTCTTTTTTTTTCTTTCCCAGAACAGCAGCAGGATCTCATAGATTTCCCCTCAAAGACAAATTCCCCCCATCTAGCAAATGGAGGCTGGCTACTGTGATGTCACTAAGGATTTTATGGCATAGTTTTTGAAGCAGAGCATATCTGTAGCCTATGTCAACTCTGGAAGTCACTACCAGACCGGTTGGACTCTGAAGTAACTGTCAGGACAGGAACTGTGTGTTTTTATTCTACTCTGATTGGAGCCTTCCCCTAGGAAATCTGCTGTCCAGTCTCCGACAGCATCTCCATTTGTGGAGAAGCAAGCAGGCACTTGAGGCCAAGAGGAAATAACATCTAAATGCGGCCTCCAACGTCCCTCCAAGTGTTTCATCTGCCTGTAGTGAAAACAAATAAACAAAAATTGCTTCCTGAATCCCAGCTGTCAGCCACCAAAATCCAAGTGGAAGAATAGGCTTTAGAGAACCTAAAGTCATTCAGGTTTCCTTGTTTTGCCTTTCTGTTGTTTGTTTTTTGTTGTTTGGTTTGGTTTTTTTTGGGGGGATGGTTTTTTTTAGATCTCACACATTCTAATTTTTATTTTCATGAAGTTTCCCTAATTGCAATGAAGACTGCTTTTTAGCAAGTAAGAGGTTTAGGGGCTAAGATGCGCAGGCAGTATGAAAATTAACTGTACTACAAAGGCAGCTTGAAAACATGCGGGCTGGAGGAAAGCCTCAGCTCACTGTGTATCAGATATAGCTGCTGGCTATGATTCCCACAGGGAGGAGTGTAGTCTGTGCTATTTTATCACATTACATTTCCCAAACTGCAATTTCAGCTTAATCTATTCTCAAAGCTTTAATCACCAAATTCACAACACCAAGAGTATCAGACTCCTCTTCCTCATCCTCCTTGTCTGTCAGCCCAGTTCCCAGGAATTGATAAAAACCACAAAAGCCACAGTGAGATACAGAAGAACAACTCTGAAATGGAACAGACTCATTCTTAGAAAGCATATGAGAAATTTAGAAAAAACAAGAGATGTTTTATCCAGTTCTAACTGGATAAACAGCTTTTCCGGCAGACTTTGAGCTGGTGAAAGCAACCAACATCACCAGCAGCACTTGTGACTGTCTCAATTCCCCCACAAAGGAAGAAAAATAGAGGGCAGTAACAGGAAAGAGACCAATCTGGCAACCATTTTGTGGCTCAGTAAAGAGGGAAGAGTTTGAAAGAGGGAGAGAGTTCTGTGGGGCAAAAGAAAGAAAAAAAAAGGTAGATTGGAAGCCACTTCCTACATTCCGCCTCCTTCAGATCTCTTTGACACTGTGGTATAATTGATACTGACGTCACAAGGACAGTAGTCATACTCCAGATCTCTTCTCTCTGGTGACAGTGACAGAACCTGAGGGAACAGCGTGGAGCTGTGTCAGGCATGACACAGGTTAGGTTGGCTGTTAGGAACAGATTCCTCACCAGAGATTGGTCATGTACAGGAAAAAGCTGCCAGAGTTCAAGAAGCATTTGGACGATGCTCCCAGACACAGTGTGATTTTGGCTGGTCCTATGTTGAGCCAGTAGCTGGACTCAATCATTCTTGTGAGACACTCCAAAATTGGGATGTTCTATGATTTAATTCTACATCACCTTTCATTTATTGCAGAGAGTGTAGGGCCCATAGCTTTCCCAGTTTCTAAAGTACAGAAGCATGTGACATAATCAACAATTTTTACTGTTGCAGTTTTCAGTGAGCAAGATGCAACAAAGGATTTCCCCAAAGATGCAGGAAAGCTTACATTTCACCAGTGTTCTAGAGATGACAGAACATTTATGAAATTCTACCCTCTCAAAAATGAAAAATCTTGCACCAAAGATGGAATAATACTTTGCAATAATAGAGTCTGCGTGCTGACCTGCTGGAGGATCTCTGCAGAAAAGGATCTGGTCTCCTGGTGAACAAGTAGTCAGGAACCAGCTGCATGTCCTTGTAGTGATAAAGGCTAACCACATACTAGAAAGATGCCATCAGGTCAAGGTGGGACATTACCCACCTCCATGTATCACTGTCCCCAGTTTGGGGGTTTTGCCAACAAGATAAATATCAACAAACTGGAAACAAAACCACAAAAATGGTCCAGGGCAGGGGTATGTAACGTACAGTGGGAAGAACAGCAAGATGAATTTACTCAGCACAAAGAAGGGAAGGTAAAAAGGGGATCAGATTTCTGTCTCCAGATGTCTGAGTATTTCAGGAGATGGAGCCACAATCCTCTCAGAGATGCACAGAAATGGACAAAAAGAAATTTTGCCTCTTGGGAAATTCTAGTCACAAATCAAGAAAAAAATCTGTAAAAGGTTTGAATTAAAGTAGTGAGAGAGGTTCCCAGAGAGGCTGGAATCTTTATTCCTTTGAGATGCTCAGAATTGATCTAGAAAATGCCCTGGGTACTGCAGAAGATGATGTCCAGAGACCCCTTCCAAGCAACATTTTATGATTCAGTGATTTATCATTATAGCAGTAAGTCTGGCAGCCTGACACATATCCTGAGAGAAATCATGACATGACATGGGCTCAGCTAATAAAAAAATACATTAGGAAATATAAATTAGGCCAATCAACAGGGTTTTATGGGAAACAGATCCTGTCAAACTGACTTGATATCTTCATTTGATAAAATTACCAGTTTGGTGGGTAAAGATAATCTTGTTGATGTAACAGACTTCTGTAAGGCAGCTGATTTTGCCCTGCAGGATGTTTTAATTAAGAAACTAGAAAGGCACAAAATGCGTTTGGCCTGCATTCAGCAGCTCAGAAATGGTTGACTTGTGGGACTCAAATGGATCTGTAAAATAGAGAATTCTTACAAGGCAAAAGAACTGGTGGAAAGGCACAGCTGGCACCCATTTCTGTCCTTCTGCACTTCAGGGATCCCAGTCACGTGGGAGGAACTGTAGTACCAGTACATACTAAATTTTCATATTGCTAAAAGATTTAATAAAAAGAGAAATGGGCTGAGGAAATAGAAGACAACAAATAGTGAAGATTGGTCATTGGTACAGATTGCCTTGGCTAAGCCAATAAGCACAATGCAAGAAAATACAACTCAGTTTAGATGCATCCAGCTGTAAAACCATCAAAGAAACTGCAAAAACTGTAATGGAGCTTATGTACAGGACAACAGACAACACACACAGCATCTGTAATTTTGAAAATCATTCGAGGTCTTCTGTGGACAAAGTATTAAGAAGAGCAAATATGATTTCTGAAAGTATAAACAAGACATACTAAAGAGAAACAGAAGGCGTAACAGACGACTTTGTCACTGCTGCACTGTGAAGTGCAGCATCCATTTTTGACATCAACAATTCAATCAGCGTGTTGATACATTACGGTTCAAGGCAGTACTGTTTATTTAGTTGCATTATTGGAAAATATTCCTTAGAAGGAAATTAATTGAGATTAGCTCATCAAGAGATTTGCAGAACCCTGTCAAAGAAGGGGCATGATCTTCCAGATATCTTCCCACTGTGGGATCAAGGACAGCCATGTCACTTCTGACAGATGACACTGCATCTCTTTTATTGCCATATCAATACATAAAAGGCAACTGCAATGAAAAAGGAAATAAACTCTGCCCTTTATTGCTGAGGCAAACCAAGAAATCACAGTTTAAATAGTTACCCAGACTCCCCTCAGACTTCTTGAGTTTCGGGACCCCAATCTGTTCACTTTTTTTCTCCATGACTTCTGGTTTTGAACACTGTCAGACCTCTGTTCTCATTTCTGAACTCTCTAAACATAATTCACTTCTTGGAAGTGTGATGCCTTGGAGGATACAGAGACCTTACCACTTGAGCAGAAAAGAATTATCAATAATCCTCTCTATCCAGCCTAATATAGTACAATTTTCCTAGCTACTTGCTGTTGATCTTGCTGTTTTTCTTCTGTTTGTTAGCTCAGTGAAATTATTTAGCTCAAATGAGAATTAAGTCAGAACCCAAAGGCACATGTTAAATATAATGTGGATAGTAACATGAGAGGGTAACTGAGCAGTTATGGCCACAAAAATGAAAAATCCCCTTATATTCATGAATGGGTGGCACAATCTCTCAGTGCCACAAAGCCTTGGGCATCCAAGATAACACCTAAAGCAACGAGAACACTAGAAAACTCAGAGCTAGCGTATCTCTCATCCATGGACAGGAGGAGCAGTACACAAAGATCATGACCTAGTTCAAAGTGCTTCTGAACAGACAGATAAAGAAGCAAAAGCCACACAACCAGCCCTTCACGGAGCTCATCATCTTTAATGCATTTTTCATTAGAAACTCCTTCTCTCTGCTTCCTCTGCTCTCTTGGCACTAGGTGAGTTACATATGATGAGGAGAAGATATACAAGCTTTTCTGCATCCAGCAGTCCACCCAAAATTACAACTCAGGGACGGGAAAAGGATGATATCATGAAACTGAAAGCCCAATACTTCTAAAGGCATGGAGTTAAAAAAAAAAAAAAAAAAAAAAAAAGTTATTATTTTATCTGATCCAAATGCATGGTGCAGGCTTAAAAGCCAGAAAGCAAATGAAGGGAACAAAAATTGCATTTCTAGCTCAGAAGTATACACATTTCTTTTCTCCCTCTTTCTCTAAATCCTGTCAGGAAATTGGGACAAGATGGAGACATTTTCTCCTCTTCTACTTCCATAACACTTTTATCTGCCTGATATAATCTATGTCAGAGCTGTTCAGTCTATGAGGTTGCTTCCTGCGGGGCACAGTTGCTCACATTTCTTTAAGCACAGAGAAGGGGGCTTTCTCCTCATCTTACCATTTGATGTGCAAATGTGTTCCCCCACACAGAGGCACACACATACTTGCTTCCGTCAGCAGATTCTGCCTCCTCCTCCTCCTCTCCTACGTGGGAGAACCAATACAATGGCTCTGAACCACACTTCGGTTCTTCCCCTGCTGCTGTCCCAGCATGGAAATCATACAGGTAGCAAGGATTATTTTGGCAGAAAATTCAGCATAGAGGAAACTCGGTCAAGGTGATTGAGGGAAGAGCAGGTCGTCACAGGGTGTCTGTCTGTCTATCCTGACTGATCCTGAAGAGACCTGTGGACATAAGCAAGCTTTTTCCGCACTTACTAAAATAAATTATGTAAGTAAGCACTGAATGCTTATGGTTTTCCGGAAGGTCTCACTTTCTATGTCATTCATCAAGTATTTGAAATGTAGAAGTAAAAATGACTGTTTCATCAAAATCTGTGTCGTTAGCTCTGCTTGTGAGCATTTGCTCAAATTAACCACTCTATTTTAACAGAAAATCTGATTTTGCCAATGAGCTGTCAAGATTTCTAGGACTTTAACACATAAAATCTCCCCAGAGTCATTATTCCATGAGCTTAGACCTCACTCAGCATCTAAGATGACTCTGCTTTTCATATGCCATCTTCATCATTCAGTATTATGTTTCATCTCTCTCCCACATACTCTTCATCCATAGCTGAATTGCATGTGTGTCATCTTCACATGTAGCATAGGCTCAGTAAGTCAATTCTGGCAGAACTACACTCAAACACAACTGTGAAAAGACCACACTGTAAAGCAAGTCCATAAAATCAGCCCTGAGACTGGCTGTGCAGCCCTCAAGCTGACCTTTTCTCAAATGTCAAGTGGTGAACCTTAAAGACCCTTTACTAGAGATGGTATGTTCATACAGAACAGGCATTGTCATTTGTCTAAATACAAAGCCTGAAAGATAGCTCCCCCTGACCAGAGCTCTAGGCAGACTCCAGTTCCTGCCTGCCTCGAGCAGTAAAGTAAGTAAATAAGTTTACTGGAAATAAAACAAAATCAATGTAGTCCTAATGGATGTATTAAGCAGTTATTAAATAGCTTGGGTAACTCTTTCAGAGCACTGATTTATATTTATAAAATCCAGACTCTGTACTAGAATCCTGCATTAGATTATTTCCCTCGGCCTTAACCTCCCTCAGCAGTGCATATTGTGAGCCCTGTGCGTTTGTAGTGAAGAGAAATGAATCACAAAATCATAATATCACAAAGATTGGAGAAGACTACAAAGATCATCTCATCCAACCATCAAACCATCCCCACAATGCCCAGTAACCCACATCCCTCAGTGCAACATCTATCCTTGTCTTGAGCATCTCCAGGGGCAGTGACTCCACCACCTCCCTGAGCAGCCTGTTCCAATACCACATCACTCCTTCTGAGAAGAAAGTTTTCTAATATCCAACCTGGACAGCCCCTGGTGCAACTTGAGGAAGCCTGCAAGCCACCATCTGCAGCAATTTAGAAAAGGTATAATGGGCCAACAGGGCACAAAGAAGGTGCACTCTTGCCTTACTGACCTCCTCCTCCCAGAAATTACAAATGAAAGCACTTTCTACACAGAACTCAAGATAATCTTATCTTGCTTGGTTTAGAGATCTTGTTCAGATCTGAGCAGCCGCAGAGTGTAGAGAGGAATGCCTCCCATCTAAACAAGCACACAAGAGTGGACACTCATTCAACAGCAGCACAGAAGAGCAGAAAACAGAGTGCAGACCAGAGCAGCTACACTGACTAAGCTATCTTCATACTATTCTAGATTTTAATATATTCCTTAAAAATGTGGCCAATAGGCATCTGAAATCCATTAGAACAGAAAACCATATTTGTGATTTACTTAAATCTGTTTTTGTAAGATTTCAGCAAACTACAATTCCCAGTGTACTAACACAACTAGCTAAAACTCTGATTATTGTCTCTAGATGTTGGCTTCTCTAAGGCTCAGGTAGCTTAACTTAACTAAACTACTCTGAGTTTCCCATCACCTTCAGGGAGGAGAGGACACAGCACAGATCATCTTAAAATATGGATGGTGTTTGTCAAGTAGATAATGCTGCCTTAGCTGGATGCAATCACATAGCTCTAACTGCTTCTAGCAATATGCCTCCTTTGCAGAACCTGATGCAGAAAAGGGCATACATTCATAACTTTCTAACGATCTACAAAGAGTTGGTTGCTCTGTTATAATATCCCCGCTACTTGTTCTGGGCTGTAGACTTCTGTGACTGACTCTATCCCACCATCTTCACTTAACCAGAAAACATCCTGGTCACTAGCAACCACAAATACTTGTTTTACAAACCTCGCTGCCGGCAGACCAGACCAGAGATATCAACTGTAGCTTAAACAATGCACAAAGGATTTAAGCTCCTTGCTAAGCAATCCACAACCTCCCCCCTCAAAAAAGTCATACCTTTCCCATATGTGCGTTACGTGTTTCATATAATTTATTGCACACATGGTAAAAATATATCTGACAATATATAAAATGCAATTTTTAAAAGAAGAAGAAGAAAAAAGAATTGGCCCATTGTTCTGCTGCTTAAAATATGGGACACCACACGATATATGTTAAAATTATAAGAATATGTTGAAAATATTTTATGTCATTCCATGTAATATATTAGAAATATCATGACAGCTGCTATAGGCTGTAATATGTTCCATATTATCTGATATACTCTAAAAGTCTGCATAATAGATTTCACAAAATAAATGGCAAACTAAAAACACAAAAAATTTTCCCTTTGCTTCAGCTGAGTGTGCATAATAAATGAATTTACATGTATATTCATTGAAGGGATAAAGGAAAAAACAACTTGTTTATTACTAACACTTTTTCTGTTCTTGTTCATTGGCATGTGGGTAAACAAGCTTTTATTTACAGCAAACAATTCACAGCAGTAGTAGATTTACTCTGATACACAAATTCTTCAATTAAAGGCCTGAGATGATCGAGTGCAGAGTGCACGTAATACCTGGTGATTTACACAACTCAGTGAAAACAGAGAATAGAATGAAACTAGACTATCAGTCACACTTGTAGCAGACACTTCACAAGTATTTTACTGAAGCCATAGAACTGTTCCATGAAAATCATCCTTCACAGATGCCACAATAGAGCATCCCCCACCCAAAAGCCCAATGTATTGTTACCAATTGCCTGACATTGTTTTGCTGAAGGGCTTAGAATATTATGTTCCATTCCAATGCAAAAATAGAAAACCATAGGATCGAGAGACGGAAAAGATTTATTAGCTCCCCTTTCTTCTTTTTCCTAGCTGCCCAATCAGGATGATTTCTCATTGTATAGGACACCAAAAAAATTCCCTGTGTTCTTATGCTTGTGGTGCTATACAATGTGAAGGAAGAGAGAGGAGGGCTGACTCCAGACGTGCAAAAGGCTACATCAGAGAAAGGCAGTAATATGTTCTCTGTGCTAGGGACAGGAGAAGGAGTCAGGAGCTAACATTGCTACGGAGGAGGTACAAACTAAATATTAGGAAAGCTGAAAAGAATTTCAAATCCCTCAGGCAGGCTGATTAGGGATTTGAGGCGCTTCATTTGTTGAACGTTTCACATGCCAGGTAGAAAAATATGATCAGTAGAACTGATGCAGGGCAATAGACTGTGATATCATTCAAGCCTCTTCCCTTCAAGCCCATTCAGTGATTAGGTGATAATTAAAATGCCATCACTGCTTTGTCAGAGTATTTTAGGCATCCTGATATGCAAAAATCCAATTTCATACTCATGGTTTCAGAGGAGGCATAATGCAGAAAATCTGCTTGACGCAAAAGGAAATAAGTACTCTGGCCAAGAGGAAAGATAATTTTATGGCTCACACATTTGGCCAAAATTCAGGTGATCCTGGTCATTCTGTCCGTTTCCTCACTGCTTGCTTGCCTACATAATCTTTAAAATGACATTTCCGTGTAGCACTGTTCCCAGCCTCTGCTTAGTTTACTTATCAGTACAGGGATTTTTCTTTACAATGTCAACATGCAACAGCAGTAACAAGACTGTTTTTTGACTGGTAGTGCTTACACCCCATTGCAACACAGTTCTTCATCTGACCATTTCTCTAATCCAGCCTTCTCCTACTCTAAGGGTTTCTGGGTGATTTTTTAGGGATATCAGTTTGGTTAAAATCTGCCATTCCTGTGTTTACAGATCAGTAGTTAAACCCGTGTCTCCACTATTGAGTAAATTCACTTTTATAAAAGCTGGAAATGCACTGATGTGAGAATACTGGCACTTACATCTCCATAACCAGAGTTTGAAAGAGTGACCTATAATGTCTTTGTCCCTCAGTTTCCCTGTGAATGCCAGAAAATAAGCATGTCCGTGATTCATGGGGAGGTGGAATTGTAGAAAAGTTTGTTCTTTCTATGAAAAAAGATTGAACAAACACCACCTAACTACTTACATGTAAAATACTCTATACTTCTGAAGAAGTCCAATATCACTATTCTTTTTACAGTGCACTCAAAATCCAGTGTTGAATTTTGGCCAGATATAACACACTTTTATGTTCTTATAGCTCATGAAAAGTATCAGGGCTTGTGCACATGTTTAAGTATTTTGAAAGATAGGGATGGTTTTATATACATGTGGTGATACTTTGGTGACAGCCCTTCCTTGTATGTGATATGATAGAATAGACAGGGTTAAGTAACTTTGAACCAATTCACATTTTAGGGTCTGGAATATACTTATCTGCCCAGTGAGTCACAATTTCCATGCTGTTAGCTATTAATAACCCTTGGAGGAACTTTTCAAGCCGATAACCATTTCCTATCATTTTTGGCATATTGAACATGTTTTTATTTTATTTTCCCATTTCTTCCAGTCCCCTAAAGGCAGCCAGATTCCCAGAACCCTTGTGGAGTAAAGAGATTGCTTCCTGCCCTTCCTGCCCTCCTGCTTCCTCCACTCTTTCCAGATCAGTAAAGGGACTTTAAATTATTGAGATCATCTTTTTCTGTTTTCAGTTCTCTTTTGTTTTGTCATTCTAATGTAGACAGTTACTTAGTAGTTTCTTATTTTTTGGCCCAGGCATCCATCATCTTAGTAGAACGGATGTAACAAGAACCAGTGAACTCTTAACATCTGATGCCAGTGCACCTTGCCACCCTAAAGTAATGCGTATTTCATAGAATCATAGAATGGTTTGGGATGGAAGAGACATTTAAGATCATCTGGTTTCAAGCCCTCTTCTACAGGCAGGGACACCTTTCTCTAGACCAGGTTGCCCAAAGCCCCATCCAGCCAGGCCTTGAGTACTTCCAGGAAGGGAGCATCCACAGCCTCACTGGGCAACCTGTTCAGTGTCTCACCACCCTCACAGTAAATAATTTTTTCCTAATATCTAGTCTACATCTACCCTCTTCCAGTTTAAAACCATTTCCCCTCATCCTGCAGCTACGGTTTCTTATAAAATTCCCTTCTCAGCTTTTCTGTATGTCCCCTTCAGGTACTGGAAGGTCCCCTCAAGGGACCTTTTCTCTAGACTGAATAGAACCCCAGTTCTCTCAGCAGGGAGGTGCTCCAGCCCTCTGATCACCTTCATGGCCCTCCTCTGTACCTGCTTCAACAGCTCCATGTCCTCCTTATGTTGGGGGCTCCAGAACTGGACACAGTGCTCCAAGTGAGGTCATACGAGGGAAGAGCAGAGGGGCAGAATCACCTCCTCAGCCTCTGGGCTGCAAGCACACGTTGCCGGCTCATGCTGAATCTCTCATCAACAGACACTCTCAAATCCCTCTCCTCAGAGCTTCTCTCAAGCCATTCTCCACCCAATCTGTACCTGTACTTGGGATTGCCCTGACCCAGGTGCAGAACCTTGCACTTAGCCTTGCTGAACTTCATGTGGTCAGCATGGGCCCACCTCTCAAGCGTCTCCAGGTCCCTCTTGATGGCATCCCTTCCCTGTAACATATCAATAGCACCACTCAGCTTGGTGCTTAATGAGGCAGTGTATATTTAACTATATCAAAGCACCTCTGCTCCCAAGGGTTAGCATTCAAACACCAGCTAGTAAGAAAGTTGCTCCTCTAGCTTTCTCAGATGATGACTTTGTTAATTTTTATGATAACTTTACACCTTTATATCTGAAGGAACAGTTCATGAATAGAGTAGAATTAAGAATGATTTCACTTTGCAATTCCACTGCTAAACTAAGTATGAAAGATGGGGTCTAGGGATAATCCTCAATTCTCTCTGTGCCTGCACGGGGCAAGCTTGAGCGAAGACTTTTTTTACAAAGGGGAATTTCAGCTTCTGGGCACATTCAGAATAAGGACAAATCTCCATTATTTCATACAGCCTTTGCAAAAAACAGTGCTGTCTCATTTGTATAGAGCAAAAGCAGGAAACATGTTAGCACAGACACTCTCTGAAAGATACAAATAGGAGAGAAGAAACTCTAGAAGGATTATCAAGACTATGCTTTAAACACATTTCGCCTCACAGATGCACAAAAGAGAGAATGGTAACAAGACAGAGAAAGCTGAAGATAGAATCACTTCCAGATGCAGTCCTTGCCCTGATGCAGCCAGATCCCCACTGTCTCTCCAACAGAATATCTCAGCTTCTCAGTGCTCTTTAGGCCCTGAAAGAGGGTCAAAGACAATAACCGTGTGCCTTAAATCTTGTCCATCTTACAAGTATCATGTCTCAAGCAGTTAAAGGCAGCCTATGCTGGCACAGCCCAGTAATTAGCCGACTGTGCTTCCAGCTGGTTTGCAGGCACATGGCAGGTTAAACAATAAATAAATCAGATTAGGCTGAAATCTGTTAAGCAAGAGTGGTCCTGGCATTCAAAGTCATTTCTTCAAAGAACAGCAGATCAGTGCTCAGGTTTTATTTTCCAAAGCCTGTTATCATGGGTATGGCTACACAGTACTTCGCAGACAGACACAAGATCATTTTGGCTGGGCTTTGAGTACGAGCCATGGATTGGCTAGAGACCAGAAGCAGTATAACATCCTGAGAAGACAGGTATATGAGCTCTGTTTGGCTTGTGGCTGATCCAAAGCCCGAGTAGAGCAATCTGCTAACTTGGCAGAAAGTATTTTCCTCGCATGACCTAAGAAATACTTGTACCCACTTGCAAACATTGCAGCCTCCATCCAAATGAACATTATCACTACTGTTCAGTGGACTTTCCTATCTGCTGAAAAACGGTTCCTTTAAAAGTTCAAAGTCTGTGTGAAAAAAAAAGGGTAATGAGGGGAAGCAAAGTAAAGGAACTTTTCAGAATAAATCACAGAATCATAGAATGGCCTGCATTGAAAAGGACCATAATGATCATCTAGTTTCAAACCCCTGCTATGGGTAGGGTCACCAACCACTAGATCAGGCTACTCAGAGACACAACCAGCCTACCCTCGAATGCGTCCAGGAAAAGGGGCAACCACAAATGAAAAGCGTTTATTTGTTGACATCTAGGGATTTAGGAACAAGTGGAAAGGGAACTTTGTGTGCACACAGCTGACTCTGCTTTTAGACATAGCTCTGACCTTTCTCCAGCAAATGGCTCACTTTGTAGAAAAGCCCCAAACTACCTCTGTCTCTCTTTCCAACCTTTCCTCCAGAAGTCTCTGCCTGTGGTTCTCATGTCTGCATCCTCCACCTGAAAAATGAGTCTGAGATGTCCCAGGCAGTGAGCAGCAAGGGACAGGACAGACTCTATAAAATCACTGGAGCTTCTAGGAAAAAAAAAAAAAAACAAAACAGAAAAACAACAACAAAAAACAAAAACAACCAACTACACTGCATACAAAGATCTTGGGGTAATCCAGGAGGCATATTATGTGAAAAGGGGACATTCTATTTTCTAAAGATGTTTAAGAAAGTCCAGGTCTTCGCACATGTCTTTTTACCCTACTTCTGCATAATTTTCACTGTGCTGACACCTACAAGCCCCAGACCTTGACCTTCTGTGCTCAGTTGTATTAACATAGCTGAGAAGTCTCATCCCTGGCCACAGAGCATACAATGTCATAACACAAGAGAAGAAGCAATAATGTAGACTGATAAAGAAGTGGTCAACCTGCATGACATCTCCATCCTGCTTCCTTTCTAAGCCTGACTGAAGAAGCAAGCAAAAATAAATAAATAAAAAAATCAGAAAAGGAACCTGATGATGAAAGTCACCTGCTGCTTTCATGACCTTGTCCATAAGGATTGTTTCTTTGGCAGTCAAGAAGCTCTTGGTCTTACCCTGTATCTCTCATTTTCTTAATGCTTCCTCAAGTGTTCTCTATGTAGGCTTGTGAAACTCTGACCAAAAATGATTAATGCTCAGAAAGGCTAAATGGCAGTGTTATAAAGCAAGGATTGTTCAATGCCCAGACTGCAGGCAGTGTCCAAGCAACTCAGTTTCTCCCCTCACTACCTTCAAGCTGCCTCTTCAATTTGAGGGAAGAAATCAAGAATCTTCCTGATCAAAACATGCAGCACATTTTTGCCAGGGAAAGCACATACATCACAGTTATTGGGTTGCTCATAGAAACACATTTCAAACTTTTCAGGATGTGTTTTGCCTCCTGGAGTGGAAGGATGTTCTTTCCCTGATCATAGTACCTCACTGGCCAGGCACATTGCTTTAGTTAAGAATTTCTCTATCCAGTGGGATAAATATTCCCCTTAAAATTATTTTCAGATGTAAATAATGGGCTTGCTCTCTCTCCCCCCCTTCTCTCTCTCCCTCCCCCTTCACCCCTGAGGAATATTCATCGTGGGTTACATCTAGAGATGGTGAAAATTTGTCATGTTTTTATCTTGTTGGAAATCTGACAGAAATCCCAACTCCAAGATGTGTTTGTTTTTTTTTTTTCCCATAAAGCAGCTCAGCATTTTTATTTTTCCTTCAAAAAACACACAAACAGAATAGTTTCCCTGGAGTATGGAGGGTCAGAGCTCAACAGCATTGAGAGCCCATCCTCCATCTGTGCCAGAGAGGCTGAACTCCTTCACTTTCTTCATTGACAAGTGCAAGAAAGTTTTGCTGTCAGCAGAGAAGTGCTCAAAGGCAGCAACTGCAGAAGGACATCCTGACATAGTTTGTACTTGGCAGCTGGAGAGCTGGTGCCTTACTTGGTCTTGCTGTTCTGATAACTAGTGAGAGTTTGGGATCCCACCCTTCCTTCTTATCATCAGCCGATTCTGTGCTTATCTGGTTGTGTTCAGAATGGCTCCTTAAACTATCCTTATCGTTGACAGATCTAGCAGGGGATGATGGAGATATTTTATGGATTTGGCAGTGAGAGCTGGGGTGGTGCTAAATCTCCTCTCACTCTGCTGACCCCAAAAAAAATAAAACTGGTGAAGCACGCACTCACAAATCCCTTAATTAGCCAATGCTGACATATCATATTTCAAGTGTTAAGAGAAACATGTTAAATAAAGGTTTTTTTCATCCACTGAAGCAAAAGGGACAACACTCAAATTTTCAGTTTATCCTGGCTCTTAAGACATAAATTCCCAGAGATAAATAAGAAACATGTATCTAGCATATTTTGTTCATAGATTACTTAAAATTTGTGACATAAACCTATATCACTCTGATCCCTGTTTGTCTCTCAAGCCCTAGAAGCAAATGGACTAACTTTGGATTGCATTTGGCTAGAGGCTGAACTTTCAAGAAGCCTGATTTGCTGTCCAAATAATGAGACCAAAAATAAAAGGATAGATAACTTAGTAACATCCTATCAGATCAGTTCTTTCTCATTTCCCACTTCACCTCAAGATGAAAATCAGCCACTAATCCTGATTTTTTGTAATTAAGAATGGGACGGAATCCTTTCATTTCCTCTTGACACCAGACCATTTTGGGGCATTTGCCAGCAAGAGTGCTACACAGTATTTCTCCCTTGCCTAATCTGCCTTCTTCTCTGTCATTTTCTCCATCTGTTTCTGCCAACTCTTGGGGGCAAGGAAAAAGGAGAAAAAAAATGCAACACTTTCTAACTAGGTCTCTACTCAGGAAGAGAGGCAGGAAATTCTTTAGTGAAAAGAGTATTTCACTATCGCATCATTATGGTGTTCACAGAATCACAGAATGGCCAGGGCTGGAAAGGACCTCAAGGATCATTAATCTCCAACCCCCCTGCCACATGCAGGGCCACCAACCTCCATTTAATACTAGACAAAACTGTCCAGGCCCCATCCAATCCGACCTTGAACACCTCTAGGGATGGGGCATCCACAACCTCTCTCTGGGCAGCCTGTTCCAGCACCTCACCACTCTCATAGTAAAGAACTCAGCTGACATCATCTTTACTCCAAAAGAAAGCTGATCTCTATACAACTAGAACTTGTCATCATACAGACAATTATTCACTATTTCCTTGTAATAGCAATAGGGCCTCACCTCTGTGATTTTAAAATGGTTCAGAAACGTTACACTATGGACCACATAAGGATGTGATGATACAGGTAAAATCCCAGATGAGATAAACTACAGGACTCACCCTGTGGGAACTTAGGATGTAATTCTGTCCTCCTGGGCAACGTTCTAACCTCCAGAACACCATCAGACAATCTTTTTTAATCTCATCCCTTTCTGCCTACATTACCCCATTGTCCCCAAATTACTACCAGGTCTTAGAGTTCATGCATCATCTTTTGCTTCAGCCATGATCCTATGACCATGAGACAGAGAGAGTTCCAAGTCTTCTTAATATGACTAACTGATATGGGAAATTTGAAGAGCTAATTTTCAATTTACTTCATTCAGTGAGCTTCAGGACAAAGCTCCAAGAATGGTGGCTTCAATTACTTCTGCTTTGGATTTTCTTCCCCTCAGCATGAAGCAAAACAATTTCTCATCACAGCAGGTGTAACAAGAAATTTTAAGGAGTTTCACATCAGGATCCACCAACCAGAGGCAATTAAAATATTTAGGCATTGTTAACAGCCATGACCAGATCTTTCTTGTAGGATACAGCAGCAATGACTGGTTCTGCATGAACTTTTTGTTCCTTTGTCAACTTGGAGCACTGAAATTTATGCTAGAAATAAATGAGCACCTCTTTTTTCTTTTCCTTTTCTATTTCTTCTAACTGTCCTCTCATAGAGAAAATAACATTTGCTAGTGATGCGAGACTTATTTCATTGTTTCTTTACAGTTCCCCAGCCTGCAATTGAATAGCATACCATTGTTTAAGAGCTGGTAAGTGAGGAAAATAATCACCACCACAGCAAGCATGTATCTCCCCATCTATGCTGATCTAGTGACCCGTCACTGAGAACAGAATCTTCCTTGTTCTCCATCATCTGACTGATCCTACCCTTTCGCCTCCTTCTCACTTCAATGCATGTGTAACGTGGCTCTATTTGAAACCCCATCAACCTAAGCAAGATTAATGGTTCCATGGGGGTGCAAAGCTGGCTCAAAACAATATCAGCTTTGAGTGCCATGCCTTGTCCCTGCTCTAGAGATGGGTGAAGGAGCTGCTTGGTACATTATTCCTTTATTTATTTATTTGTATTTGAATGTCGCAGCTCTTCTGAAGCAAGCATTGGCTGCAGGCCCATGGCCAGATTGAACTGAACTGCTTTCTAAGAAAAACATGAACAAGGGAATTACTTTTTGATGTTGTAATTTTTTCATAGGGGTATTTATTCCCAGTGCTCTTTTTTCGCTTTGCTCCTCCCCCACCTCTGGAATTTAGTACACAAAAGTCAAAGAAGCAATCAAACATCTCTTGTTGGTGGTTTGGTTTGCATCTGGTTTTAATGCTGAAAGATTTGGGGTAGGCAGCTCCAGAAAGGGAAAGCTATATACTGAGCAGTGAAAGCTGCAGCAGATTGCATCACGGTGCTCTTGTCCAGTGGGGAAGAGAAGAAATCAATCTTTTGTGTGGCTCTGTTTTCACCGTTCCACAGTCCTTTTGCTTCTGGTGAGACTGCAGTTGAGCTCTGTGTGCACTGCAGGTGATTGGTTGGGATCCATTAACTCATTTCACCCACATCAACTAAGAGCCATCAAGTGGTAACTTTAAGTCATTGCTAAATTGGGCTACAGAAGAAGCAGATGTGGAAGGCTCTGTGTAGTTTTCACACTCTGAAGAATCAATCCTACAAGGATCAGATCCATTTAAGTCAACAGAACCACTCTAAGGATTTCACCCAGTCTCTGCTCTTCTTGATCAGTAAATGCATTTCAAAAGCCCAAGAAGCCAACTGTATTTTCTGAGACTGTTCTTCTATCTGATTGTGGAATCTCAATACGTTCCAAAATGCCTGTTACTAGGTACCCTCAGCTTAAAACCTGGGTGAGGAGGGATATCTATTAATATTTGGCCCTTCCAGAGCACTTAACCAGAAACATTTTCTTCATTATCTATTTGAAGATGCCTTTAATCCAACAACCACAGAATAAAACATAAGACCAAACATCTCCATTTTTTCCTTTTTTTTTTCCCCAGCAAATGATGACTATGAAGCATACTTTTTCATTCTTCAGTGGAAGAGGGAGTAATGGTAAAACAGAACACTGACTCTGAGGTTTGTTTTACAAAAGGCTACTGCATGAGCAGGCATTACTTCAGAATTTCAGTGTGTATCCTGAGTCTGTAGGACCAATAAATCTTGAGCATTAAAAAAGATACCCTCTCACACATTTTTGCATCTCTCTGTATAGTGGGGAGGAAAGATTAAAGAAACATTATCAAATGATTTATCTGATTTCCATCATGCTCGAGAGAAAATGAGGAGAAACAACTTTGCTTCTAAAAGCAATACACTTCATTTATGACCACTACAAAGGGCTTTCTGACTGTCTCGGAGAGGAGGAGCAGAGACATCACAGAGCAGTAGACTTTTTGCATAAAGGTTAAACAACTTTATCTCAATATCTTTCTGCAGTTCTTTTTAGAAATGAGATGGTCAAAGTCACCAGTTCATCTGAAGAGGTATGTACTGCCTTACACAATTACACACTTACACAATTATTAGAACCAGCGTCAAGACACTGTCTTTAATGACAAGAACTGTGTGATACAAGAACTTATGCTCGCAAAGATTACCTGGCTCTTACTATTCAAAGAGCGTATGTGGATAAAGTTGGTTGTGATCCCTTTGCAACTTCAGAGGTGCTGATCCTAAAATCTTAGCCTCTACTGATATTTAGGATTTGTATATTGCAGCATACACACCTTTAAAGGGTGCTGCAGTCATGGCCAGACAGCTCTCCCTCAAATTACTGCTTCTGCCTAGTCATCACATTGCAGGAATAAAAGTACAATAGCTACTTTTAGGATTTATCTTGGTTTTGTTTCAGGTCTAATGTATTTGTTGTCGTAAAGTGCATGACCCTGAGGAATGCTCCCCAATACTTCAGTCAGCTTCTATGGCTAAAGACTGACAACACAGTCTGTAACCACACAGGACGGTATATGCCTTGTCAGAAAAGAACTGGAGGCATTCATTTCATAAAGGTCCTCCATTTCCAAAGGTCATCTTTTGCATACCATTTGTTTCTTATCTCTCAGTGCGTGGTTTAGAAGAAAACAAGTGTTAGAAAAGAAGATAGAGTGATTTGAAGGTAAACAGGCAGAATGATCTCATGCACCTGGAGTTGGGAATGGTCTACAGTGCTGAGAAATTCATTTTTAGGTTGGGGTTCATGCAAGTAGTTTCCAAGTAGCACGGATAAACAGCTTATATATTTGTGTACCATCCCAACACCCAATATAGTTAGGGTGAATGTGGCTGAGAAGGCCATTTCTCATAGATTTGCTTTGAACATAACGTTTCTGACCTTCTCCACACATGGCCAAGTAGCATTATTTCATGCTGCCAAACTCCTCAAAGCCCTTATTGTTCTGAGAAAACAGAAATTAGGAAAGCCTCCATGATGCTACCTTATAAAATGTGTCTGTGTTAACCTGGATGAGCCATTTTTCAAAGACAACGGCTACCTATGACAGATTTATCTGTAGAGACTATCTGAAAGTGAATAAAACAATACTAGTTATAATGGTCACTGTCATAACATGAATATCTCCTCTGCAGCATTTTGGCTTCCATTCTCTTAAAAGGAGTATCAAACAAAAGGTGAAGAAATGGGATTACTAGGAAATGACATGAGACCGGCCTGTGTGGAAGAGAGTTACCTGTGACTATGCTAACCTCAGCTACAAATTAAAAAGCACTGATTAGTATAAAAATAAATCCCAAATATAAACCCCAGTATCATTTCCTTCGGCTCTTCTAAAAGAGAGTTGTTAGGTTATTTTTTTTCCCTTTGGTTTTCCATCCTATCTGTGTGAAATCTGGGGCAGAAATGGAACCTTGCATAAGCAGTCACAAGATCAGTGATGTTCCTTCTCCAACAAAGAATTGTTTGTCCCCATGTCATCTCTAGTTTAGAGAAAATAATTTGCAAAAATGAAAACCAGGAGCATAAAGCATACAATACTGTCAATGAAACTTTTTCTTGAGGGATATTGAGTAAACTCAAGCATCCTTAGCACTGGGCTTAAATTTCTCTTCTTAAGAAGAAATGAAAAGCAGATTTCAGCATAGTCTTTTTAGTAAAAAGAGAAGAGTTTGGAAAGTTTGTTGGTCTGTGGGTGATGCAAATAGCAAGCATTTATGACAGTGGTGATCTGGCCTAGGTACATCTTTGTGTCTTAGTTTATGCCTTTATATTAGTGAGAGAATAATAGCAATATAAAGAATATAATATGTAATATCAATGAACTGCATGTAACATTTTGTCCTAAGGACATTTACAAGAAATTACAGTAAGAATTAGAAGGATCTGCTTAAAAACAATGAGTCTGTGATAACAATAGTTGACAGTGCACTGGCTAAAATTTTCAAGAAAACCAAGGAAAAATCTACAACAATTCAAGACTTACAGATGTATACTCTGAGTTATGCCTCAAACCATTCTCAGCACACAGAACCAGTAAGGTAAGATTTTACAGATAGAGTCCCATAGGACTGACTCTCTTATGCTTCACCTCCGGGAATAGCATCATACTTTCTTTTCTCTTTCCACATGAACTCATGTGACTTCTCCACTGCCTGCTAGCAATTGCAGCAGTGCATATGTGCATCACTCCTGCCACAGACTCTTTCTTGCAGACTCAACCAACCACTTCTTTTTCTAAGCAAACTATCTCCTCCTGCTTTTTCATCCGCTGTACCTGGTTGTTCATTTAAAAGCCCTGTCCAAGAACCAGAACTTTTCTTGCCACAACAAAAGGAAGAGAAATCACCCTGTTTTTTCTTCCTCTGGAGCCCCACTTCTGTGTAAGGTAAATGACAGAGCCACCAGGTCAGAGGTCATCCTTCATAGGGATGCAAAATCTAATTTTCTTGATCAGATAGGAGATTTGCTTTCTGAGAATTTCAGGAGACTCTTTAGACTTTTACGTGTAAACTCCCCACCCATATCTGCCCTGAACAAAAGTGAATCACTGAATGTGTTTCTGGCACTTAAACAAAATTTTGTTTCTGAATGTCCTCATAGCCATATCTCTAACCTGAATTTTCCGAGGCATCACAGCGTACCAAGGGTATGATGATGGATTAGATAGTTTACAACAGTCATTCTCAGTCTTAGTTTCCATTAACATATTGCATCTTTGCAGTAATCTTCAGTATTGTCATTTGAAGCAGTTCTTGTTTTTTTCTTTTCTCAATTCTGTAACCACAAAATATGCCACATTCATTCTTTTCCTGTGATCTATCTGTGCCTCACATACAGGAAACAGTTTCCAGCATCACGGTGTGATAGAGATAAGAAAAGTGTGACTGTACAGACCACACTTCCTTAGTTTTCTCATGCTTTTCTGGCAAGAAATAAGCTCCCTGAATTCAAGTTTCTCATTTGATTTACTGTCTCTAAGATGCTAAGCAGCAAAAAGCTGCAGCTGTCAATTACTCTACAATGAATTGGCCACAGTAGCTTTATCACAGATTTTGAACTCAGGCTTTCAATTTGTGTTCATTTTTTTGAGCCAGATAAGGAGCAAAGGAATTTGAACTTGCAGTTGAGTATGTCATTTCCCACCAAAGACTTGGGCAACAAAGGCTGGAACAAGGACAGGCAGGAAAATACATGCTGAGCAGGAAAAGGCAGAGAGGAGACAGGAGAAGCACTGAGGCAAAGGGAAATATCAGTCTAGCATCTGGAGGAGAACCCTAGAAACAACCAGTCTTGGGGACATATCACCATGTTGTAATTTCTTCTTCTTGCAGGCACAGGTCACTTCCATGGTTTTTAATGGATGACAATGTCCTTTCAATGATAAATACTGAAGCTGACCCTTCCAAAGCTTATTATTATATAAGGGATATATTTTGCCAGCTGTATTAGGACCTGAATATTATTCATAATAAAGATATGACTTTTAACATTTTCTTAAGAGTAAATAAACACAGAAGAAAAAAAAAACCCAAAACCACAAAACACTTAAGCTATCAATAATTCTTGAAGTCAGGAAGGATGTGCTGTAATCTCATTTATAAAAAGGTTTCATATGCTGCATTCCCAAAATCACAACGGGAAAATGTCAAGCCAGAACACTCCAAAATTCACCCAGGAAAGATTGAGGGATACATTAAGTCAATGAAAAGACAGTGTTAACAATTCTTATCATTCCTTCATAATATTGGGGCCTTGTAAAAAAGAAAAATAAAAAAGTATTTTCAAGGAAACAATCAGGTAAGAGAGAAACATAGGAAAAAGGACACACTATATTTTAGTTTTTAGAGGGAAACCTTTGGAAGAGTGTGGCCTCAGACTAACTTAATAACTTAATTATTCAAAATCTGATTACATACTTAAAATATTATTATTAATTCATTGTGATTTTAAGCCAAAGTAGTGAGTTTGGAGCAATACTGCATGATTTTTGAGTGCCAGTGGCTGTTAGTTATGTGTTTTCTATTGAATTAATCGTTTTCAGGCAGAGAAGTAAAATGTATATGTTTATAATCTAAAATAGCACAAAAAATAGAAAATGAACTGGACTTGCAAATTGGTAATGAAATGTATCAAATGAAATGTCACAGTTTAAACTGCCAGAGCAAGTAACATGTACAGGAGAAAATGGTTACTTCACATTTTGTGAAAAACAAATACAACTGCAATAAATGCTTTAAATTTCTTCCTTGTTGCTTTTTCAGAATATTTCAAAATTGTTACTGAAAGACGAAAAACTTTTTCCACCCACAGTCTTTACCCAGTGTCTCTCTTTGTTCACAGCAAAATATTTGCAGGTACCAACTCTACCCACACTCACTCATTTCAATTTCAGTACTGTTTACAGTATACCCATCATTACAACAACCAGTAAATTTGAGAGGAAATCAACTTGATTTTCAGTATGAAAAAAATTACTGGGGATCATATTATCGGGAATAAACATTCTCTGGACTGTGGTGCCAGGTCTAACCTCTAGAATCAGTTCTAGAAGGAAAAAAATGAGAAAAACAAATAAAAGTGAAGGACCTTCATTGCTTTGTTGAGACTGGTACCTTTCACCAGCCCAGATATTTCTGATGAGTACAGTTACCAGGTACAAAGAAATGAAAATCATCACGAAGATGATAAATCTGCATGGTTTGCTTAACTCTAGCTTTCAGTTATTATACTGCCATTTCATCAGTCATTTTCTTGGGGCAAACTTAGGGAATTAAGTTCACACAAGAAAGTTTTATCCCCAGAACTGAGTTTCTACAGCATTCGGGACCCACAGTTGTGTCAGAACCTGAACTACTGTTAATCATTTGCTTTAACAACGCAAAAGATGACAAATCTATTATTCATTAAATGGTTTGTAGTTTCTCCCTTGCTTGTCAGTTCCATGCAACATTCACATCAATGCATTTGCTTCCTTTCCCTTTGGGTGAAAGGCTGGGCATTTAGTACTGCAATTGCTACAACTTCCTAACCTCATATTGCATGAAAATGTAACATTGGAAGCTATTGACAAGAAGCAGTCAAACCGTTCTGACAAGCATAAATTCACATTAGAAAGCAAATTGAAGGCAGACTTTTGCCAGCTTTTCCCTCCTCTCCACCCTTTTTGATCAGCTGTGCTATTGATCCAGCTTTACTGGAGCTGTCCACAGCCACATTTTCCACATTGCCTTTACCTGAGTAATATTTATGATATGCCTCAGGACTGGTGCCTACCAGTGGGAGTGGCTTGGCTGACTATATAGGAAGTCTATAGACCATGACAGGTGCATTCAACACAAGATTTACTACTAAGGTTTTGTTCTTGACTGTTTAATGTATTAATTTGAAGGTTTTTGTTGTTGCTGTTGCACAAGTACAGACTTGTGGACAGAGAAACTTGTTACTGAAGCCTCTCTGAGGAAAATGAATGCTTCTTGTTATATGTGAGGCAGGGCTGGTATCATGGATTGTGTCTTCTGTTCTTAAGAAGGAACTATAGAAAGCAAATATTCAATAAAACCCTTCTGTCTGAGCTGCATTTCTAGTCTTTCTGATACTCATTCATAGATCAACAATAATCTAGTTTTCCCTGGATACTTCCCAGATACCTTGAAAACAGCAGCCTATGAATAACCTTATAGATTGAAAAACCCAAGGACCACAACATCTGCCTCCAGAAACATAGCAGATACCCAGAGCACTCCCTGAAACGTGCACTATGCAGCCAAACCTCCAGACGCTATCAGATTGGCAACAAAAAGAATATTCTTGATAACCCCAGTACCAGCCCCAAAACTTTCAGCAAACAAGGCTACTCCTCCAGAGACAAAGATCACAGATGTAAGTGCGCCTCCTGAAGAACATATGTAAAACTCACTACAACATAAAAAGAAAAACCTTATTAACAGCATGCTTAGCTATCATGTTTCACACTAGATTGGAACATATCCAGAACATCATGAAACTGCCGCCTTTGCTACCGTATTAGCATTTGAGAGAAACTGTCCTCAAAGTCTTTCTTTCAACTTTCTGAATTGCCTTTGCATCAACAAATTCTTTATTACAAGCAAAATTTCTAATGGTAAACATATCCCAAATGGGGAGAGAGAGCATGCCAAAGCAATAGATTAAAAACTTGCTGACGCATGTATAGACCCAATAGAATGTGAGCCCCATTCCCATCCAAAAGAAACCATCAAAGCTTTGCAACCTACATGTAGTCATTCCAGAACGTGATCTATTATATCCAAAGCACCAAATGCCCTCATGAAAAGAATGTGGGTGAAACCCATCAACCATTGTGCACCACAACATTTTCACGCAGACACTGTGAAAGACAGAAACACCCGGTGGGAGAACTTTGCTCACAATATAACCACTCTCTGTTTGACTTCTTAGTCTCAATCTTCAAAGGCATTCCACAAAACATCTTCAAAGATCAGTTTTGGTTGTCAAATTCCTAACCCTACTCCATGCTAAAAATCACTACAATTACACAATTATGCAAGTGCCAAAGCACTTGTCATAAAGTTTTTCTACCTCACCAAAATTATTGAACTTACTACTTTTGCTAGCACATCTTTCTGTTTCACAGACGCTAAAACCCTTTTCTTCATCAAAAACCAAACTGATTAACACAATTCAGTTCAAACTGCAAATAAAGTTTCCCCTATCTTTATTAGCTGGAATGTTATTCCTCATTTTCAAGCCCAAGAAATTCCTTGTCTTGGTCTGCTTCTTGATGGTTTCTCTGGCCTGAACTGTCATCTCACCCTACAAACCTTGTCTTGCTTATTCTGTTAATGACATTGTCATTGTAGTTGTGATGGGTTAATTGCTCTACTTAGACAAACAAAATGTGGACAGCGGGGAGACTCAAGTTGTCTGTTTCTCCATAAAACACATCAGATCAGATCATTAGAGAGGTTAAGATTGGAGGCTGCAGCAACCATGCCCTGGTTGAGTTTGTGATCTCAAGTAATATGAGTCTGGCAAAGAGCAAGTCAGACCCTGAACTTCAGGAGAGCAATCTTCTGTCTGGTATTTTTAACAGGACAAATGAAGGGAACAAAACTAACCATGACAAAATTGACAAACTTAACACAAAGAAAGAACAAATAGACAGAGTACATTTATTTTGAACTGAGATTTTGCTGAGTGATTACCTTCCTTAGGTTGAAATCACCAATATGACTAAAGGTACAGGAAAAAGATGGTTTTAATTTACGTCATTCAGTAAGGTAATCAGAGAGTAGTCTGCATGTGTGTGGGAATCACTATGAGATAACTTTTGGAAACTTACTAATCACATCATTGCTTTCCAGAATTCAGCTCACGCTCTAAGCCCTTCTAAAATTTATTAAGGTGGACAATTTGATGTTCCAGGTCTCTCTACCCCATGAAAAACATGGAAATTGCTACAGCAGCATGTACTGACAGCCCATCTCTTTTGATAGTATCTCTAATTTATTGTGGTGCAGGCCAGATGATTCAAGGGAAGGGGTAAACTACCCATTACAAGACCAACAGCAGAAAATATTTTTTTTTCCTAATACAGCTATCACACCAGTTGACTATGCACCAGCATGGGGAAGCAGCTCCCTTAAAACTTTCCTAATGTGCATGTAAAACATAAAGTCTAGTGCTTTAGATTATGAAGCTTCTCTGCTCTTCTTTAGTGTGGGCTAGCTGAGGCACCGGGAGGTTTTCCCAGTGAAAGACTGGGTAATATTTGACCCCTGTGGATGTCATGGATACAATGTCCTCACCAGGATACCTGAGCTACTGGCTATTTTAGACATTTCATAAGCCTAAAGCATGGATATCTTGCTAAGCAAGGTAACACCTTTACAAAAACAGAACTTTGACAAGTTTGAACAGTGCATAATGTAGCCATTTGTATATCCTCAACAAGGTTCCTCAGAGTATTTGGGAAGTTTTGATCTACATATTTACGGAGTTTGCAGGTGCAAAATCCTCCTCTCTGCTGTGTAATCATACATCTCTATTCTATATGGATAAGGAATATTATTCTCATTTTAAATCTGGTTGAAATGAGAAAGAGGTCATTTACCCCAAGGAATCTAAACTTTCCAGCTAAACATAATTTGCCCCATTGAGTTGCAGAACTTAGCTCTTTTATTTTTTTTTTTCCCTCTGGGTTTGGCAAGATGACAGAAACACTCTTACATTTAGCAGAGCACAGAACAACACTTTATTCTTCATCTATTGGCTGCAATGAAGATAACCATTCAAGAAGAGCTGTCTGCACAAAGAAAGGGACTTTATGTAACCAAAGCCTCTGCTTCCAGCAGGTGCAGCACAGGCTACTAGGAAGGGTTAAAGCATTACTTGGTTCTGGAAGATGTACAGGAATTGGCAAAGACAGAGGAATTTGCTGGATCCTGGTATGCATGAATTTAATAACTGAAATTATCCTATTCTATCTAGAGAGGATAGGGCCTGAACTACACACACGATAGGAGACTTAAGAGCCAAGTTAACCTGGGCTCAAGTGGTCAAAGGTGCACAGGAGAATTGCAGTTGATTTGGGGAAGTTAACTAAGTTTTTCCTAAGCCCCAACTCACTCTTGAGAAAGAAATATCTGAAAAATCTACCACATGGAAACAAATTCTTTCTCCCCTGCTGCAAAGAGGAAGAGTGCAGGGGGTTCTTTTCCACCTTTTCCTTTGCTCTGCAGGTTCACATGACTTGGTTTCACCTGTCTCAAATGGGAGACATCTGCAGAGAGAATGCAGAAAAATACTTTTTTTTCCCCCCCGTTTTCTGCACTCTGCAATGAGTGATATAATATTGTAGAGAGAAGCCTAGTGAGGCTCTTAAAAGAGGACAAGAGGCAACATGATCTTCACAGTACTAGTTATCATTTAGAAATTTTCTTCTAAGAGCAGAAAAAAATCAAAAGCAACAGGTCCTCACACAAAAGAGCTGACAAAACACAAAGGAATAGATCAACTCAATTGTATTTTTTTTTAATTGTTAATTACTTCCAAAGCTTTTAGGGTTAAAAGAAGTCTAGAGGCTTTTGCATCCAGTTTCTCTCTAAACTCATACTCAGCTAATCCTTGTCAGCTGCATCTTCCCTTGCCAATACAGAGGTGAGCGTGAGGAATTTCTGCATGTTACTTATTTAGCTATTACCTTTTATGGGTCTCTCTGTATCCCACTGACTTTCTGGCTGCAGACAAGTTGGCAAGAGGAAAACCTCAAACAATCCTGTTCTGAAAGCTTTAAAATCTAGGCAGAGTGAAAGAACAGAGCCTGACAAAAGAAGCAGACACCTGTGAAGTTTCTGCTTGGACCTGCTACTTTCAGGGCTACAGCTAACACAAAGTATCATTCCTGTGTAAAGCAGCATGTGCTTATCTCATCGGAATTTGGGAATCCACAGATCCATTTACTTCATGGGATGTTTTTAATGTGATTTTCAGTCCTCACTTGCATGTTTGTTACACGACTTATGTGCAGGCACTAATCTTGTTTTTCCACACAGTACTGAAAACTCTGGGAGCAGGCGTGCCTGCCTGCCTTTAGAGCGTCTGATCTAAGCAGAAAAAGAATAGCTATGAATGGAGGAAAAAAAGGCCCCCACAAGAGCACAGTCAGATGTCTCTCCAGAGAGACACAAGAAGCCAGGTAGGCAATGATCAAATAGCAGACAAGGGAAGGTAAGGCAGAATCTAGGATAATGGGGCTGAAGTGAATATGCTGTGAGGGAACTGGCTGAAGTAATAGATCTTGTTACCCAGCACAGAACAACAAGAGTTCAAAAACAAATTCTCCAGCTGCCTCAAGAACCTGGCTATGGCTGGAGCATGGGTTGGCTCAGCACGCAGCCTCCTGTACATACATATGGCATAGTCCTTGTGCTTGGCTAACGTTCCTCCAGAAAGTCAGTGTGCGTTCATGGATTCTCGTTGAGTTTGTGAAGTTAAAACAAAGTTTTTACTGTTGAACTGCTGTGCTGTGTCAGTGTTTATTAACCTTGGCCAAGAAGCATCCATCAGTCAGTGAACAACTAGGAACATTTAAATTTAATGACGACAATGAATATGCTAAGGAGGTGATTACAACCAGAAAAGCCTGACTTTTGCTTACTTGCAGAAGAAAGCTTTGGATAGACTGGGAAGAGAGGACAAAAGAAAGCGATTCCAGATTATAGGAAAGGTGCACATGACAATAGAAAAACACTGAGAGCCATGTCAGATGGAAGAAGTAGACAGAGTTATTTTGTCAGGGAGAAAGTTCTTCAGCTGTAAGACAAGCCAAGTGCAGAAAAGAAACCACAGGAGCCTAACAACAGATAAATAAGTGGAGGAAGACTTTGAATGGGGTCAAGAACTTCCAGGAAAGACATTGTTCAGGAAGTTTGTTCTCACAGAAATGTTAATCAGTTGCTAATGTTTTATCTCTGAAAATAAAGAGTAATGCTGAATTCTAAAACCTTGTGCTCTACAGATTTCGTAAACAGATTTCCATTCTTTGTAATTACCAACAGAAAGGCAAAAACCAAAATCATAACTTCACAAGGAACATGGAATTCTGCAAAAACAAAAAAAAATTAAAAAAAACACATTCTAGGTATAAAGAGAATCTGAAAACACAGAAGGAGAAACATCCCTGATGAATGGACTAGGATTTAAAATTCTAGTCAAGCTGAGGTCATTGGTATCTAGAAAGGACCCTAAAAATAGAGAAAGTACTGAAGACAGCATACTCCGGAGATGTTTCTGTGCTGCACTAGTAGGATGGCAGGTACACTGCAGGAAGCTTCCCAGAACTAAGACCTTGATCCTTCTACTCTTTCCTGCTTTGCTTCAACAGAGGCCTCTGAAAAGCCTTCTCATGGCCTTTCTTTGGCAGTATTGACTTGAGGGGAAACACACCTCAAGTAAGATCCAGGGCTTTTCAGAGCCATTTTTACAATTCCAGCCATTTCAGTATTTTGGCACAAGTTTTCTGAGGGGTGAAGATTTTATCCAGCACAATGACTCATGTGGGTTACAACCAGCATATCCTTCACGTGGGCCAGAAAAGCCATGTGTTTTCTTCATTGACAACAGCTTGTCAGCACAACTGATGCCTTGGTTACCAATCTCAGCACAAAGGCACAGAGTGAAGAGGCCATAAACTGCTAAGGCCTGTTTGTGAGGATCTGGGATGCGATGCGTGTCCTTGGTGAACAGATTCAGAACATAAATCTCCAAGGAAGTCACAGGAAGTCTCATTTCTCCCTGTGAGTACCATCCCCTCCAACACTTAGCAACTCCCAGAAAGGAAAAATTGTCTTAGAAAGTTCAAGATGAGGCATGGAGAAAGAATAAAGATGATTTCACTGCTCTCTGTTTCCGTGCTAAGAACCAAGAGCAAGCTCTCTGTTTGGTACAACATTCATTGATCTGGTACCATGGCAGCACACAAGTAGGAAAGACTGCACTACTCTTCATTTTGTATTTTGATTCCTTGTGCTTACAGAAGGACCTGGCTATTTCTGTTTTTCCTGGAGGCTTCAAGCAGTGAGGAAATTCAAATGTGCGGAAGCACACCCAAGAACTGACGATCACTTGAAGCAGAGATTGGCTACAGAACTGGAGGCTTGGTTTGGCCAAACCTCATCAATCAGACTTTGTTTTTGCCAAACCAAACCCCATAACAGGAATGGTTTTAGAGTCAGCTTCCATTTTCTTGAAGCCACCAAAGTCCTGAGGTTATTCAAAGGTCTCTCTATCACCCATCAGCAATCTAAACCCTTTTTCTGGAATGTTTTTTTCCCATTTGCCTTGATATGCCAACAAAGGGGAAGAGGCCAAGGTTGTCTGCAAGTTTTTCAGTGTTCCCCAGCTCTGGATGTGCCCCAGATATTTTAGGAACAGACTTTCAAGTGGTGGTTTGGCCCTCATAGGCACAGGCGGTTCTGGGAGGAAGAGAGTCTCATGTTCATAGAAAATAAGATTAAGAAACAAAAATATTGAGCAAATGGCTCTGAATCTGGAAAAATATGCTCAAGTTGGGGTGAAAATTCCAGTTGTTTTTAAATGAGCTAATTTGTTCTTTCCTGTACATCAAATATGGGAAGAAAAGGGGAAAAAGAATAAAAACAAAACAAAACCTTTGCTTTTCAATCTGACAGCTGCTCTTTCTGGAAAAATGATGTTTTTGTGCTTAAAGTGTTAGACTGGGACATAGGAGGGCTGGGTTCAGTTTGCTGCTGTGCCAAAAAATCCCTGTGTGACCTTGGGCAAGTCTCTTATCCTTTCCCACTTCCCTTACAAATACTGGGGCTAAGACATCCCTTCTCTTGCACGTCCACTCTCACTGCATAGTCTTTGGAACAAGGCCTGACTTTCCCTATATGTTTGCACAACACCTAGAAAAATGCTTACTCTTCTAGTTGGAGCTCTAGAGTTAGCCTGCAATCCAAGGCACGTTAACATCCATTCTAAATTCTGCAAAGTCCAATTCTAGTCTAGAGTTTTCAACATGGGCCATTCTTAGACAGTAGGGGATTATATCATATAAACAAGGCTGTAGATGTCACTCTCCCCTAAGAGGCTCTTACTCTGCCTTGTGCAATGTTGCTGGTTTAGGCTATTGCCAGAATGCACTTGTTCACACTTGTGGGATATTTAGTTTAAGAAAACCCACAGGCTGCCCCAGGTTATTTTGAACTCAGTATACAAGAAAACACAGCAATGAGAAGGACTGCCTTCCAAGCACCACTGATTTCAGATGAGGTGCAGGTCAAACCTTTACCTGGAATTCAAGATTTACAAAAAAGATTTGTTTGCTTGTGTTTGTTTTTTAATTTTATATTATTTGAAAAACACTGGAGTATGAATCAGGGAGACCACACACATGCAGCAGCTTCTCACCGCCCATGATCTGACATGCCACTTAACCCTTGTGGTTTACAACCAGCATTCACCACACTGCTCACTGAGTGCACCAAGCCTCTCTATGCATGCTGGGGAAAAAAATCCCCAGGGAATTCCCCAGCTGGTAAGATCTTGTACATCAAAATTCAAGTGAAGGATTACAGTATTGGGTGTTAGGAATGGGCAGACTCCAGGTGGAAAAGAAAGTCCATCTCCTTCATTGAACCAGAATCCCTGTGTCTTCCAGGGCTGTCTTCCATACCATACAGCCCTGGAAGAAAATAGCAGTAAGGATCTCAAAGGGAAATCCAGCCAAGCTTCCCAGGTAATGATGATTTTGACAGTTTAATAACAAGGAACTCAAGAAGAGAGAGAGGTGCTTTAGTCATCACAGCCATTCCTCACTGAACGTGGACAACCCAAGAAGGAAGTTCATTCTACGAGTATTCTCTGACCACACACTCTGGATAGGCATTTCACTGTACCCGCTAACAAGCTTGAAGATCTGTAATTAAAGACCAAAAGACACAGTCTGCACCGTGCCACCAGCAAAGAGGGAACAGTGGTGAAGATCACCAGTCATTCCTGGAACAGCAGAAAACTTAAATGTGTAGTTGTAAAAAGCAGATAAGCTCTCTGCAGTTGGTTGGTTCTCTGAGCTGTGCTGAAGTTTGCCCACTCCTGATGGTGACATTATTGGGATCCTCCTTTTCAAGTTACATACAGGTGTCTGTATTTTTTGGAATAACTTTAGTAGGAATCTCAAAACCTTTCCCCTAAAAGGACTCTGAGGACTTCTGCTCCAGAAGCTGCCACTCTTTCTTGAACTGCTACACACTTGCAGAAAGGGACACATAGCAACTTGAGGCTAGTATCCATCAGAGATGACAGCTAGGATTTAAACACTCCTTGGAGGTAAGAATCTTACAACTGTGCACATAGACTTCTTTTTGATGTTACTGGTGACAACAGTGGTTCTAGATATGTGCATGCAAGTGAATATTCACACATTTAAATAGCTGTAGGGCTCAGCCTGCTTTGTATTTGATCAAGAGGAAGCACAAACATCTGTCAATCTATTGACTGGAGTTAGCTGGTCACATCTGCAGCATGAGATTGTTTTTCATGTCTTAGAGATGTTTACAGGTCCAGTACACAGATATTAATTGAAAAAAAATATATAAGTCTGCCCTCTCCTTCAGCCTTTCCTCTTCTTTGTGTTTGCTCAATGAAACAAGACTTTGAAGGAGAGGCAGTGCCTTTATTGAGACCAACTAACTTAGCCAGAAAAAACTCAAGTCACGCTTCCAAGCCTGCTAGTATCAGGGTGCCTATTGAGGTGGACCAGCCTAACCCTCTTAAAGATACTAAACAGAGATAACATGGTGAGTACACTGAGATCTGTGGAGACGTGAGGATCACACACTGACGTCAACCAGGAGCGTTTGGGACTGGAACATGATCCCTTTCTCCTCCCTGCCTGGTTTTATGCTGAATGGCTAAATTGGCATTGCCTCAGGGCTGTTACCATAGGATCATTCAGCAGTTAATCTTCTATTTGCAAAGCTGTTCCTTCCCATAGAAGTAAACGCCCACCTTATCAGACATGCCATAGCAAAGGACGTCCAGCTCCCCACCTGCTGTCCTTCCTCTCCTCAGTGGCCTCCCTCCCCATTGTGGCCATTCCCACCCACCTCTGCCAGAACACACTGCCCTCACAATGACACTCGTGGACACAGCATGGTCTCACCAATCCAGATGTTATAAGGGGACAGCCTGTTCCCTCCAGGGATGGGAAGGCACTGAGTAGACAAGCAGCATGCCTGAGCCCCTTCCTCCATAGCAGTGCACTGTCCACGCTCCCTTCAGAACCCCTTGAAGTTCTGGCAGGCTGTTAATGAAAACACAAATGATTCCTACTGGACATAGAAAGAAAGCAAGAAAAAAAGAGAGCCACTAGGCCAGAAATAGCTTTTCCTTGTCATACTTATTCCTTTCCTTGTCGTACTTATTCCTTTACACTGCCCCTCCACTGTCAAGCTTTTTCACCTCCCTCCATTAAGTCTCTAAGGGCATCCTCAGAAAAGCCTGCTGAGAGGAATTTACCTGGCTTGATTATAATTCCTCTTCCCTGGTGATGGGAACCTGGGGCCTGTTGCTGTTTTTAATATGGTGGTTTTATTAGAGAAGGGCAGATTCACTGACTGTGTAAAGCCATGCAAATCCCATTGAAATCGCTTCCTGTTTAGCTCCACTGAACACACAGAACATGTTGTGATGCTAAGTTTCCTTCCCTACTGAGTACTGCAGATTAGACAGTGGGAAGATTATCTGCTAGGAAAAACTCCCATCTGACACTGAAATCCAGAGATACATATTATCTGGGATCTGCCCCAAAAACCACAGAACAAAGAGCTTCAGCACAATCTGCACTGAAAAATACAAGTATCCTCCCTGTTCACCAAAGGTAGGGTTTGATAATAGACTTAGCTACATAATCCTGTATATAACCTCAAAGCACCTTTCACAACAGATCCTTCGCTTTGGCTACTGCAATCTTAAGTGCAGTGCTCAGTTCCTATTTGTTTATATTCAGTGATCTAGCCATTAAGAATATCTCATACTACTTGACCACATTTCATCCCTCTGACCAGGCAATAAGGACATGATTAAATGTCTTCCTCCAGGCTGGAGAAGCATTCAATATTTTTTTTTGCTACTGAAATCCATAGTATTTCATGAATTATTATTATTCTTCCAACTAAGTGCATTTTTTTGCTTGTTTTTGTTTTTTTTTAAAGACAGACAGCTGAGACTGTGAATCCCAGCTAGTGACTCCAGTTTCCCTGACACGATGCATGGCTCTCAAGGTCTTCAGGACTAATGGAGCAGTTTTTCCATCCTCATCTCCTCACACAATCTTCAAATTCCTATGCGTTATTCTTCCCTCCTTATTTTCACTCGCTCTTCCGAAGTCCTGCTCACATCACTGAGATTCACCTTTGCACTCCTCATATCTACTGGGTAACACACATCTCTTCCTTCCAAATTCTCCTCGGTACAGAGAAAAAAAATGAACTGAGCAGCAGAAAATGGTCCCTGGTTAATTCAAAGCAGTGGGAGGAGTTTCTGAAGCAGTTGATGACACTGTTATTCCTGTCTTCCCTTGATAAAGAGAACACTGAGTGTGACCTACAAAGCATTACCTGCTGGGTGTTGCTGTCTGTGGGACTAAAAAGACTAGCAGCTGCTGGTCTCAGCAGGCCAGTAGTCAGCTTGTGGTAGCAACCCATGGAGAGCAAAGGGCTATGGCATAAAGCTCTGTCTTACTCCTTCCCTGGCATATTCCCATCTGGGAATGTGTTCTATACTACCGTTCCTCCTATTGTATCCCATAACATGACCTCACTTCATGTAAAGGAAAAGGCTGCAAACTTTCCAGGCTGCTTATTCCATATTCGATAAAATTAGTGCTGCAGATCCTGGACGTTTTCTGTTTCTCATTCCCAAAGAATGAATTTGTCCTGCAAATTTGTAGGAAGTAATTATTCAGAACTCATCAGCATTTAGAAGATAACTGGGTCGTCTATTCAGTAAATAAGGTAAGCAGACAAAACGTCCTCAACAACTGTAATTTTTTGTCATATCAAAACCAAGTGTGTTTCATATTAAGTTATTGTTCCATAAGAAATACCAGGAATTGATGCAAATACATTAGGTGAGATAGATTGTAGAAGAACATGAAATGCTTCTGCTATTTGCAAGAGTTCTCATAAAGACATCAGAAAGCAAAGAACAGCACTGTCTGATTTTTCCATGTTTTGTGCAATTATGTCTCACTGTGCAACTTAGCAGTTCTCACTGTAAATATTCATTTTCTTTTTACAACACAGGGAGTCTCTCAGATAGTCAATGCCACACTATCAGAGCCTGCAACGCTCTCTAGAGGATCCCACCAAAGCAAACAGCAGTAGACCTTTCCCCAAAACATCTCCATGCCTAGCAAACAGAAATGAAAGATCTCAGAAAAAGGACACTCAAGAAAAAAGAAATGAACAATTGTGATCAGAAGAACTCAGACTGCCTTTGGGTGAAATTACTTTGTCAGAATCAGAAAAAAATAGGCTGTAATCTGTAGTTTGGTCTTCTGTGCCATAGTGATATCCCAGAAATAGAGAACTGATCAGTAAGCAATAAAAATATTTACAGCCCAACAGTCTTAGCTATATTATTTCTTTGACTATTTTCTTTTCTTTTGTACTGTAATAATGCGAATTTATCACTTATGAAGTTGAAGGCCTTGTTCTCAGTAGCAAATATCAATAACAAGGTTGCTAAAACAGCAAATCACCCTCACAGCTCTGATGTATTTCAGACTCGTAAGACACATTAGTGTCTCTCTACTTCTGTAAGGCAACAAAGTCAGTGTGAACACCCATCACTACTTGTTACACTTCAGTCATTACTAGTACCACCAACTCCAAGCAACAGCAATCACCACATTCCATCCCTGCATCCTACTGATGCTGAAAAAACAGAATAAAAAATGACAAGCTCAACACCTGTGGACCCTAAAGCTTTCCAGAGTCAGTGCACCAATATTGAGATTTGAACTGGTAGTATGAAGAACAGAATCAGTCTCCTGATAGCCCTGAGCTGAAGCGTTAGACAGAGACAGTTGCAGGGAGAATACTTTCTATTGCAACTTTCACACACACACGCCTGCTCCCTGAAAAGGAGCTTAGATTACAAAAGTATAGTTTTCTAACCTTGAATTAAGCAGAGAAATATAATGATCAATCCCTTTCTCCAGTCTCTTGCTTGAGAATTTAAAAGCAACCAGGATTTTTTATACATAGGTAAACATCTTCCTAAAGGACTGTCACAGCATAGGCTCCCATCTAAACTAACAATCTGCTGCAAAAATTTCTCAGAAAAACCCAGCCTGCCCCATTTCAACTGGTGAGCAGAGCTGTGTCAGTGGATTTACAATACGATGTCAGTCCCAAGGCTCAAGTGGCAACTTTTGTATTTACATGCATTGTTTAATAAGCTGCTCACTTCCCTTCCCTAACCCAAAGTTTATTAAAATGGGAAAGATGCATTCAAGTGTTTTTCCAGAGAAGACAGGCTATTTAGACTTGATACTGAAAAGCAATTCCCCACGGTAAGGAAATGAAGAACTGCAAAGTGCTTAGAAAGACATATTTAATACCTTAAACTCTTACATTGAGTTAACAACTAGTACCGTCTTGACTTCAAGGAAATAAATTGATTCTCAGGCTCCCTTATTTCTATAATCTCTCAACAGAAACTTGGCTGCAGGCTTTTTTCATCTGTCAATAGAAGAAGGATTGTTCGATTCAATTGTTTATTTTAATTAGACAGTGCAATGACTACAAGATACCAAAGAAAAATGTTTGTCCTCATGAGAGCAGATAGTCACATGCTGTACCTAAAAGAAAGAAAAAGGCTGCAAGGAGGTTGTTGCTCCCACAAGGGGAGCAGTTATGATGATGAAGAACAAAAGTTGGTAGAGCAACAGGCAGCCCTAGTGACAAGTAATTGGGAGAGGCCAAGGGTGAGTGTGACATCAGCCAGAGCTTGGGAAATAAGATTCTCCTCTATTCCTCCTGTAAATCCTTCCATTACTTGTCATTCCTTCAATGACCCTGGGTGCAGGGGACAACAGCAAGACCCAAGCCTTGCAGAGATATCTCTGTTGCAGGCAACCTCAGTGGGCACTCCCTCTCCTGTCTTCCTTAAAAACAATCTAGCACCATCTGTACAAACACCACCTACCCTGCTGCTGAATCAGCTGCTTGGAAGCAAGACTGGGAGGTCAGTGCATTTGCTCTGCTCCTAGCCCTAGCACAGTACAGGCAATGTGTGATTGTGCCCCTCACCACCTATGGACACTCAGCCCTGGCAGATCTAGCCACATGCTTGGCTGCCATATGCAGAGGGAGGCAGTCCTTCAGAGCACACTGCCACAGCCTCCAAGCAGGTGCATATGAGCTGATGTTTCTCAAGCTTAAAGTTCTCCCTGCCAGGAAGACCCATGGGGGGTTGAACTCTTGTATGAACTTCTAAGAGTTAAAAATAAAAGTGCAATTCTTTCATGGAGAGGGCAGAATACAGTGAGAGCAGGTGGCACATCATATTTTTCCAGGGTATCTTGCACTTAACATTCAACAGGTTCTCAAGTTCTGGACTATCAGAGCTACTCTTTTAGTATGACTAGCAAATGAGGGGTCACTATCTGTGAAATGTCTCCTATATGAACATCCCTGACCATGCATGTATGCTTACTTCTGCAACAGTGACATGGTGGAGGAGCCAAACCCCCAGAATACCTAACACCTAGAAAACAAGATCTTTGAAAGCACTGAGTTAACTTATAGAAGAGAATGGACTGGGGATTGTCTTAAAAGTTTCCTGCCAAGAGAAAGTAAGACTTTTCTACAGGTTCCTGGAAGCCTTTTCAACTCAGGTTAGACACAAAAATCTCTTATTGACAGGAGCTCAGAATGTTATCATGGGAGAAGGTGAAATCTCTAACACTGACAGACAGATTAGAGTGGTATCTGTAATGAATAGGTCACAGAAAGAGTATCTGGCCATAAGCCAGTGAGATGTGATGAATTGCTTCTTTGGGTCCTTGTCAGTCCTTTTTTCCCATGATTTTCTCAGAGACTGAAATCACTTCGCTGTGCTTGGAACGGGAAGAAGGTTTCAGAGAATCTTTTGTTTTGTATCATACTCCATCCTGCTTTGGCCTATCTGTGGTTCAGGAGCATCTAAGAAAACCAAGCAAAACACAATACTAGAGAATAATTTTTATTATAGATAGGATATTTCTGAAATAAATTGTCCAGTATGGAGGCAAAAATCTGTTACCTTTCCCTATTTAGATCTGGGGAAATACTTTGACATCTTCTGACTGTAATACATCTAAACTTTTTGTTACAGCAATTAAAAAAAATAAATCACTCCTACAGAAGAGCCAGACAGAATACATAGGACACTTAGTCCAACTTATTCTTTTTACCTTGCTCAGTTTGAGAGAACATTCAGATATCTAAACAGAATATATCAAGGACAACACTGGCAATAACTTTAGAGTTACACTCACCCAAAGATATTAATCTAGAATTACATGGGGAGTTCATAAATAAAAAATAACAATAGGCTTCAAACTCAGCATAGAGATTTCACACTGGGAGCGAAAACATAAGCAAGTAGACATAAGCTGAAGCCAACAAGGACTTAAATCAACTGAATAATCATGACTTTTGAAATCAGCCTATGAGCTCTCATCTGGACTCCTGTGTTTACAGTCCAAAGAATTCCAATGAAGCTTTTAGCATCCAGCTAGTAAGCTCTATTGAAACTCAGGCAGAGGTTTCAAGATGACATTCAGAAAAGATTCCAAGTTTGGGAAATCCTACCACAAGCGCAAGGAATTTGTTATAATGATTAATCACCTTCCATTGTTTTAAAATAGTAATCTGAAATTTATTTCTAAACTAAATTTGTGTCAAATTTACTCCCAGCTGTTAAGTCTCTTCATGCCTTTTCTGCTAGACCAGGATTATCCTAAGTCAGCTGTGGTTAGAAAAACACTCAACAGCCTAATGGGGCTATACTATAAAGATAAAAAAAGTAATATTACAGAGGAAAGTTACACATCTTATCCAACCCACTTATGTTGCCTGTGGCTGCAAGTCACCCCTGGAGACTTGACCTACTGGGTGAAATATCATGCATGTCTCAAGGCAAGGTGCCCCAGAATGACTTAGGAATAATAATTGTTTATGTATGCTGCATGTGGTGAGATGCAAATGGACTGCTAATGCTCTACACTTGCACTGGTCTGGACTAGAGCTCTTCATGTCCATGTTTCTGGGAAGCACCACTACGATATTTCACAGCTTTAAAAAAAAACAAACTATTTCCCAGTGATTCCTTCCCTGACTGCAGACTAACCACTACTCTCCACAGTCTTATTACTGGTTTGGTCTGACAAGGTGCTGGTTATATTCAGCCTTGCATGGCAGCAAGCTGTGGAAGACAGTCTGGGGGCAAAGTTTCAGGGAACTCCTCAGAAGGAGGACATGCAGAAATGCCCAAAACAATCTAGGTACATCCCAAGGTACAAGAGCTGGTAAATAATCTGATTGCTCAGAACTTATTTGTTTAACCTCTCTGTTCAGTGTTTTGGCTCAAAATAAGATATTGCTCTGGGAAGACTGCCTGGCACTGTCTACTCACTATCATCACTCAGAAGGGAAAGACAACCTGAATTGGTTTGCATTTTCATATTATGTCTCATGTATGCTATAGCCCTTCACTAGGACTGTAAGAAAGGCAGAGAAGCATCATCTTTGTGCCAAGGATCACAGGAGTTTGAAGTTCACAGTTGAGTTTGAGCAGAGCAAAAGGGAAAGATGCCTGCCCAGCTGCAGTATCATTATTACCAAATGTAATCTGGAATGATGCTGTCATCTCTTAGACAAAACTTGCTTGAAAATACTTATAGATGAAAAAGAAATAACAACTGGGTGTAGAACAGAGCAATTGTAGGGCAGCCATAATCAACACATTAAGAGTACACCTGCCAGGAGCTAGTGCAACAGTAAAAATTAAATAAAAGCAAATCTATATATTGTTGAGCTTAGGAAGGGCAGGTGGTAAGCTGCAATCCTACAGCTGTCCTTATTTGGGATGCCTCAGTACAGTTTTCAGTTGCATGGTTCTTTCCTTTTAGAAGCAGTGCAAATGCCCATTCATGCTTGAGACCAGTGATACCTGTTCATACAGCTGCCTGAGGAACTTCCCTGCAGGGAACTGACCATCCTTCCACCCACCCATCAAGTCCAAAAGAGACTCATCTGATTCACTGAGGATTGTTTCTTCCACTCCAAGAAGGCAAAGTAAGTAGGAATTAAGTAAGAGGGCTAGAAGAAAAGAACTGAAAACTGGTATTGGCAAATCAGTATTTAGGGAGAACTGTACAAACAACTAAGGAAATTATGTTAATATTTTCATTAATAAAGACAAGTGCTGGGAAGGGGATGAAATTTTCTTTTAGCTCACATGGAAAATTCATCTTTTCCAGATGTCCCAGGGGATATGAGACTAGCAGAATAGATCTGTACTGATCAAAAATTTGGCATCAATCTGAGCACGCAGCTTTGGACTGTGCCAATCCCTACCAATGACACTTGAGTCAGAACACATTTTGCCTGATCTATGCCTCCCAAAGAATAGCTCTCTGAAAAGGCTCTGAACAATCATACTTCGACTGTAAATGGAACAAATTTCCTCTGACATCATGAAGAACAAACTGGGGGCTTGTGCCTGTCTGCATCCCCTCTGTGTCATTTTAACAGAGTTGTTTTTAAGAGCATAAACACCCACTCAAAATTAGTACAAATGTTTCCTTCATCAGCTTGCTCTGACATTAATGGGTAAACCATATTTCTGTGGTGCACATCCAGCATTCTCACTGCACGGCTCTCCTGTCACTAACAGCAGCTGATGCGTTCAAATGAACAATTGGCCATAAATAAAAATGACAAGAGCAAATTACAAAAGCGGGAGTTGCGGCCTGGGGAATATTCACAAGCCAAAGAAGCATTACAGTCCTTTCCCCTTTAGATCACTAGTATCTACTAACACCCAGTTTGTCAATCCAGGCTGACTCTTTCTTGTCTTTGGGCCCGGAGGACTCCTATAGAACTGAAAGGCTCATAGCCAACAGAAGATCTGACCCTTTCTGTGGGCTAGTGTTTTTTTCCTACAAATCTACTCCCCACTCACACATTTTTCTTCATAGCTTTCTCATCTGATCTAATTTGTAAAAAACAGAATGGTCGTCAGTGCAGTCAGCTCTTGATCTACATGCATAAACAGCTTCATTGTACAGCGTATGCATATTTACATGGCAGCATTCAGCTTTACACATCAATAAAACCATGTTTTGCAATATAATGCCAGCAGTTTGACCTACAGAACCTTTCATTCAGTCCTTCAGAGCTCTGGGCAAAAATTATCCACAACAGAGGCAAATTAAAGGAAGTTTTTAGTCTCTTGTTGTTCCAAGTTCAGGGGTAAGTGAAATAGTAGAACAGATGCTTTTGAGAACTAGAGTGGACTCAGCATCACGTGACACAATTATCCTTAATAGAGGACCAATAGTATCCTTGTATACTTTCTCCTTCTGGGTAGTCCTGTAATTCCTTACAGTAACTCATAAGGCTGGGAAGAATATGGACTGATCCATTTTGCTTTCACAGAAAAAAACACCACAGTATTGAATACCTTTCAGAGGCCATAGTCTGTAATCTGCTACTGACAAGAGAAAGAGTGGTGGTAGGTAATATGAACAAGCTGTTAAGATCCAGATTCATGTAGGCATATAAGTATATAGCTTATATTTATGTGCTCATGTTAACTAATATTAAGTGCCTAATGTTAACCAGGGTAGTTTTAAAAAGGAACGAACTAAAATTGATACCTGGAAGCAAAGTATTAAGTCAGTGCTTGCTTGTAGAGAAAATTAAGAAAAACTCAGAACCAGCTGAAACAGTTTTCAATAAGAAACTAACTGCTATACTAAGCATATATACTGTTCATGGACTTACTTCTCAACATCCCAATGGCAATATGCTATTCAGTCTTATTTCTGTGTAGATTCCTTGACTATTGCATTCTATCAAAGCATTACCAAAGTTATTCTAACTTGCCTAATTTTGGCATGGCATTTCAAGGACATTAAGCAAGACTCTAAGACTAATGCGTCCTAGTATGTCTTTCAGCACACAAGATTTGTTATAATTATACCACACGCAAACTCCCCAGTAGAAAAGTTAATATACTTAACTAAGGAGGAGGAAGGAAAAAGATTAACAATTAGCAAGTAGCTAATACTTCTGCATATTACTACCTACCGGGGTAAATTAGCTCCTACTAAGGGCGGTAAGGATTTTTGGTGGGTTATTTCACCACTGGGAGACATCACTGAGATCTTGGTGGAAATTGAGAAGGGATGAACTCAAAAAGCACACTCGTGTGTGATTGTTTTATCTGAACATTATATGCAAAGTCATTTAATCTGTCAGTCAGATCGGGTCTTCATCTCACATCTGGAAGAACAAAAACATATGAGTAGAAGGTGCTGTTCTCAATTACAGTCCTATAGGCAAATAATAATCATTGAGTTTGCTATTATTGAGGGAAAAGCCCCAGAATGATCCACAGAAATGCTGTTAGAAAGACTGGTGTATGAATTTAAGCATGGACAACAGTAAGTTACACTTCCTAAAAGAAACACCCATGCAGAAATGCTTCTGTCCTTTCTTCCCCCCTCAACTTTGTTTTGACTAAAGTATAATCATCATCATCATCATCTCAATGCGAAGGACATTCAAACTCCAGAAGAATTTGTTTCCACTGAAATTTCTGGCATTTCTTTTAAAAAATACTGCACCTCCTCTCCCTAATCCAAGGTAATGAAATTGCTTTTGGAAACCAAAATTCCATTTTTGTCTTTTTACTCTCTACACTTTTTATTCTTCTTTTTAATAGAAGAAACAAATGTTTCTACCATAAATTGACTTTGGGACCATGATTTTTTGGCAGTAATTTAGTCATAGTTTTTTTTTTTATTATAGTTACAACTTTCAAGAACTCCTGAGCCATGATCTTCTGTACATCAGAGGAAATTTTATTGGTAATCTTGGGATATCTGGATTGTAGCTTAATTTTAGCTCCTGATCAGACCTTCAGATAATAGGATCTGACTGCTGGCATTTAGAGAAGGTGCCAGTACTTGGAAAATAGCTTCTGCTATATTACATAGGAAGAGCAAAAGCTGGCAAGAACTGCAGTATAGAAAGCACGCAGCAGAACTGAGTTCCAGCATAAAAATCTAAAGTAGGATTTTTTAGGTCACCTTCATAGCTTTAAACCTAGCATTTCATGAAACGGAACTCTACAGGCCTCCAATAGTTTTCAATCAACTGGAATATTCTACATACAAGATATCAGCAACAGATCACCAAGAATTACTCGTCACTGTCATTAGACCTAAGTGGCCAACCAGAAGCCTGTACTAGCAAGGGAAAAATCCATGAGTCCGCAAACTCATAAGGCTGAAGAGCTAAGCAAACACCTCTTGGGTAAGACAGGAAGAAACAGCGTCACCACATAGAACCACGCCAGCCACAGCTTTGCACACCAGAAGAGTTCTGTTCTTTCCTTTTCCATACTGCTGCAGCACAGACTTCTGTTTTGCTGTTAGACAATCACCTTGCCTTGAAATACTTCCCTCCTTCCATGACAGAGAACCTGCTGAGGAACTCTCTAAACCATGTGTCAGGCAATGGAATGCCTGTATCTCTGTGCTATGATCAAAGCAGCCATTACTTCTACATTAGTTACCAGGGGATTATGCAAGTTGTTGGGTACACCCATTCCTCACATCACCCAGTCCTGCTAGGGACAGCAGCCCGGTAAAAAGGAAAACAAAACAAAAATCAAACACTCCACCGTTTAATGAAACTTGAAAGTTTCAGTGTGCCCACCCACAATGGGGCCAATCCAAACTTGTCTGAGTTCAGGATTGATGTTGGCCTTACACACAATGAGTAGGTAAACTTGGCATCTTGCTGCTTTTCAAAGACTTAAGGCATGTCAGATAGATGCTCTTGTTGGGAGACAATGCATCCCTTTGAACTAATCTATTGGAGCAGAGGTCACCTTGATGTGTAAACACCCTTTCACTGTCTTTCAGAGATGCTCCCCCAACTTAAATAAGAGCAAACACCATTTTTTTTTTTTATCATTTACTTCATCCTACAGCAGAACACCGGACATTTAGCTTCTCCAGTGAGCCTTCTGTCAAGCCCACAAGCTTAAAAACTGGTTTGGCAATTAGTAAGTTTTCCAAACAAATGCCAGCTGATTGGAGAATTTACCACATCCTCTGGCATATCAAACTAATAAAATAGTTTAACAACCTGCCTTTTAATATTCAGACTTCTAGCTTCTGTGTCTGGGACTGGATCCAGCAACTTCATCTACTCAATTAAACATCCAAATTCGCTGCCTACACATCTGTTATTGGCAGTGCACAAGTCACAAGTCTCCCCTTAATCTTTTATTTCTTGGAAATAAGTTTACCTAGCTTCTGCATTACCAGGTTGCAATGCATATTTTCCATATGTGAAACCAACAACAACCTTATAGGTATAACGGTCAGTGTCACCAGAAGGCTAAGCCACTCATATGCAAGATGCTTTAATGGCTTGAAATTGAGCAAAATTTAAATGACAAAAAACTGCTTAGCCACAAAGATTCCCGAGGCAAAGTCTGTAGGAAGAGGCAAGGATTTTAATTAGAGTTGATACAGCTGGAAAATAGCAGGCACGTGCTGTCAGGCACGAGCCCTTTGTCAGATCTGAAACACAAGTAAAGCACTTCAGGCTAGATACAGGTTGAGAACAAGCTGCGTTGAGTTTAACTTTATTATGCTAACCAGTCAATTTTAGAGAAAGGCGTGCTTTGTGTTTCAATTCCTCTGCTCATTACAAGTGGAAGAGATCTTAAATTCCAATGTGCTGATACGTCTAGGACATACTTGACGTTACATTTCGCTCATCATTCAGCCAAATAAGGAAAACATCCGGGAAGTGAAACTGAGTAGAAGTAAAGTTCAGCCGATGCTATCACAATGCTGCAGTGTCCAATTGCAAACAGTCTATTTGGGAATGCACATCTTCAGTGACTTGAAATACCTCCCTTCCCCTCCCATAACGAAACTGTATTCACTGGAAAGAAGAGAGATCAAGTAAACTGTTTCACCAAATTCCATTTTTGTGATAATCTAAATGGACAAGCCTAAATTCACTTTACTGGCTCCACTGACACTAATTTTACAGTAACGTAATCTGTATACTTTAAGGGCAGGAAGACTCGTGAGATCATCTGCTCTAACCTCCTGCAGAGCTGCACTGTTTAGCTTAATAAAAGCCAACTATACAGAGCAGGTGCTCCAAGCCTGACCCCTTGATTTCTCAGTCAGTTCTGAAGCCTCCTGTTCTTTTCCACAGTTACTTAAATATTTGCATGTTGTAATGCTATACAATATGCAGACAACGTCCTGACCTGAACTCCTTCAGGGTGCCAGTATCACAAAAGCAAATATTTACACAAATGGTTGTGATAGTTAGTGTAAATAATGAGACAATAACAGCAGAGCAGAGGGAGATTTCCTGGAGGTTTGATGCCTAGCCAAGAAGAACCGATGCCCTGAACTGATCTTGGTCAGTTATTAAATGTCTTACCATTGTCTATAAATAGATAATTGTTGCTCTTGTTGTATAATGAAAATGGAACATTCAGTATACATTTGGAGCCATTTGGCATATGCCTTTGTTTCTGGGTCGCAATTACCGCATACATCATGGACAATAAGCATTTGCAACACTTGAGCCCTGAGAGGTTGGATCATTTCTTAAAAATCCACCATTTCACGTCAAAATTCCTCATTGACTCATGAGCCTCTCATTCTGAATGACCTGCTGCTTTCCTGAAAACAGGAAAAAGGGAGTCTGAAGGAAGGGCTTTGTCCTGAGGTCCCATTTCTGTCTCTCTGAGTAATGTTACTGCAGGACCTATGGGTCACCTGACAACATTAAGAGAGTATTTAATTATCCCTGGGAAATGTGGTGTCCCATTGCTGTAGCTCTGATGAGCAAAACAAAGATTCAAAGATGAATTTTAGAAGTAAATTCTTAAAGGGTTGGACATTTCTCTGAGCCTACCCTGGAGAAATCTTACTTCGCCAGTAAGACTGTTTCACAAATATTTTGTGCTCTGATTGTTTGATCTTTTTCCTTTTCCATCTCTGTCTAATCTTGCTGGTCACAGGATGCAATGAAACAAAAAATAATTATCTTTAAAATGGCAAGAAAATTCCCATGGTAATAAATCACATTCCTGGTATCAGTGCATTCTCCTACATTGCTTGAGATACTGTCTTTAAAAGTCTCCTAACTTCAGGTTCGTTTGGATCAAGACAGAACAGAAGTCTTCCACCTTGATCTGAACTAGTATCCCTTTTAGCAATTCAGAAGGACCAGTCTTTTTCTGTCCTTTCCTCAGTATCAAATCACTTAAGGAGCTGGGTCATTACCAGATAACTCTTAGACCATTTCCTGTCCACTGTTTTCCTAAAACTTAAGTGGTCCAGGTCCAGAACTCAAAGGCAGAAACTGAATAGGTGGGAGAGATGCAGAAAACACTCATCTCTCAGCATGAAGTCAGCAGTTCTCAATTTAATTGCAGGATGGCATGGCTGAGCTCTTGGAAGCATGCATGTACATACCCTGTGGGCACAAAAAGATTTGTCATTTTTATAGAAGGCTAAAATATAATTGGAAACTGATTGAGGCCATCCTGTATCAAAGGCCATTTCATAACACTGTAGTGGTCCATTTATAGAAACAACATACTGCATTCTAGCTGCTGTGGGTAAAACCAAATACCCTCCCTGCCTCCCTAAAGCAACAAAAACAACATGACCTTCTCCAACCCAGAGGTCCATTTACATAAGAGAAAAAAATTAAAGAGAAAAACATTGTAATGGAGGAGGAAGTCAGGGACACGAGCAATGTTTCTATCCCACAGTTGTCACATGAGGGGGTGGTGAGCAGGGGAAGGCAGAAACCAGCGGGAATACTTTGTGGCTATGTAATTGGCTAAACTGGGGTGGATACAGGGAAGAAGATTGATGCAGGACAGCCATTTATTTTAGAGAGGAAATCAGAATCCCATTGGAATAGCCACAGTGGAACAAATCCAGCCAGGAAGAGTGAAACAGGGAGTCATAAATAACAGGAATCTCTGGTCAAGCACCAAGGGACTGCTGCAAAACCTACCAGAATAGTAGGAGCCAGCTTCCAAAAGGGCTTAACTACAAGTCCACAAGGTCCCCAGGAAAACCAAGGATGCCTGTAGCCACCTAATTTACTCTTCAGACAGCACTTAACATCACTTCCAGCTCCTTCTGCTCTTCTCATTTGATCCGACTCTTCATCTTACCCTTCCATTACAGCATTTGTAGTGTCTCCCTACCACTCATACTAACACTCTTTACATGGAAATTTTGAGCATGTTTAATAATAAAAGTTCTCTCCGTACAACATGCAGAAAGAAAACGTCTACATTGTCTGGATCATTCTCATCCCACAAAGGAAAATATTAGAATATCATAACATCTTAAGAAAACTTACAATAGAGATGCAATGGTCTACCCTTCACTCATTCCACAGTCATAAGAAACACTCAAGATAATTTGTCAATAATAGGATTTGCTAAGAATAAAATGAAACACAACATATAGGTTTATAATGGCATCTTTACTGAAAGGTGCTTCTTTTTGAAGGAAACCTAGACTGCTAAGGGTCTGAAAGTCATTATTCTTACAAGAATTTTCAATCTGAGAAGTCATCCTTCATCTTGGGAATTTGTTTCAGATGGGGACCAAGCAATAATTGCCATCCTCCACCCCAGACTCATCTTGTAATAAGAAACATGTGCACAGCTGGAGGGGTGTGAGGTTGGGATAGAACTAGCAGTGGAGATGTGCACATTCAAAAGCAGATGGAATACTGCTATTTATTAAGAGGGAAAGAGAGATTCAAAACACCTGGCAGAAAGGTGCTTGGTTTTCCCTCCAGTCTCATGAAAGCCATTGTGACATTGGAAGCACTTACATGAAAAATAACTCAAAAGGGGAGAAGTGTAAACACAAAAATAGAAGTTGAAGAGCTTTCCATATTAACTGTGAGGGGTTGGATAATTAAGAAATTAAAATGTGAAAATGTGAGATTAGCTTAATTCTTAAAATATATATTATATTGCTGTAATGAAAAACAATTTTGTTAAGCAACTTTTTGACTTGAGACAATTTACTAATGGCCACATCAGAGTTACCTTATATCACCCCTAGAAACAGCTCAAATAGAATACAGAAAACATCAAGCAGCCAAGGGCCAATCCTTTGCAGATCAGAAGTTTTGAGAACCTTTGAGAACCTGGACACTGGTCTTGAGAGAGTATCATTTATCGTCAGAAAACAGAACAGGTTTTGTTGTGTTTTTTTTTGTTTTTTTTTGTGTTTTTTTTTTTTTTTAAACTCAGACAACTGTTGGAAATGGCTAGGAAGCAGTTGTAATGGAGATAAGCTGCAATTCCACAGTAGAGGCTGAATCAGAAACTCACTTGTGCAAGAACTTCTGTGATATAACACTTCCATACAGTGGCAAGCACCACCCAGAAAAGGAAGGTCTAAGCAGAATCCCTTTGATCAAAAAGAAATTGATTAAAAAATAGAAAAACTTATTTTTGGAATATGAAGTTTTTCCATCAGATTGCCCTGATATCTCTTCAAAGACCTACTCAAAAACCCTCTGCTCTGCAGAATCACCCTCAAATACTGATGAAAGCAACAGCACTACAGATAGAAAACATTCAGCACATTTTGATCTTATGCTTTTTCTCCCTGGGTGAAAAGATGCATCACAAAGAAGTGATCGCAGTAGTGACATAAGACTGCTTCAGGGTCATGTGTGAAGTATAGATGAATGTTGCTCCCATACCAATACTCCTGTAATCCCAGATCGGTTGCCTGAGTTAACTCATGTTCATGTGCTCATAACTTGTTGTGATTGATATTGTACATTTCTTTGTCCTTATTACTGACCAAGGCCATAAATTCCAATTATGGAGGACAGCTGAGTTCAAGCTGCTGCCATATTTCACAGCAACACTAACACACAGGTTACTAAGGGTCACGTGGGCCAGAAAGCAGGACCTATATCTTCACCATTCAGTTGCAATGCCTTTCAGACTGAATAAATTTTGATTACCCCTTATCAGAGAACTAAGCCACATTCCTCCCCCAGAGCCAAGGATAGAAGCATGATACCTGATCTTCTGTCTTCTGAGTTTCGAAGCACACTGGCAAAGTGCATGTCAGCCCCTTTGCTGGAGGCTAAATGAAGTGGCAGCCATTCCTACACAGTTTGGGCAGCTGAGAGCTCAGCCATTTTAAGACAACATGAATATATAAATCACCCAGCAGTTTGTCTGTATAAAAGTTGACTACACTGTTTTAGTTGTTCTGATTTGATGTTTTTTTTTTTAATTCCCTTGTTCTATTTGAATTCTGAAGATCTACACATTTAAATGTACAAAGTCTGTTTTGAAAGCTTGCTGCCATAAAAATACCAAAGCTCTGGTTAGCAATAGATAAAATTGCTTTGAGACACACCTAACAACATTCACAGAACTTTTAACATAGTATTTCCAAAACACAGAAGCAACAAGGCTTAAAAAAGAAAAAATAAATACCAAATACTTCTACATTTTGCCTTCCATGACAATATCTACACTATGATACTCAGAGTATAACAAACACTGGAAGCAGATACCAAGAAGCGTGTCCCAGCTGTCCCACAGCAACCTCAGAAACCAATCTTCCTGGCAGTTGTGCCTAGATTATGTAATCCCGTCATTTGTGATACCAAATGCCGCATGCACACCAGATCACATAGAAGGAGATGGACAGTACCCTGACCAGAAAAGCAGCTCAACTAGCCTGGACTGGAGTGCTGCTCATGCTGAATAACTTCTCCAACCCACAGAGCACATACCAGAATTCAGAGTAGACCAGAGCAATTCATTAGATATTTCTCAGGTTAATAGGCTAGAAGTTGAACTTCCAACCACAACTTGAAGGTACCTCGACATATGTCTCGAGCACATTTCATATGTACTGGCTGCAGGACAACTTAAGTTTCCGCCTATGAATTCTTATCAGAAATACAGTATGTGCAAGGTTGGATTTCACATCAGCTGACACATTCAGTAAGTCTTAAGTTCAAAGATGCATGTTCTCACTGGATAGAGTTCAGTTTACTGTTGAATGTTCCTTATGAGAAATGTCTATAACAGATTAATAGTAATACGGTAAAGAAGCATCTTGCTACTGTCCCTAGACATGAAGTGCATACATGACCTAAAAAAGCTTTTATCATTATAATGAGAAGTTAAAACAAACCCAACAAGCACATAGGCATACCATGCATCTAAGGTAGAGGATAAATAAAGTTATCTGCCCAGCTACCTAAGACTCTAAGTCTATAGAGGACTGTGCCCCTTTGTTGTAGGTTTGACTGGTATTCAAATTATGTATCCCATCTCATTTCAGCCTGTTTGTTCTATTTATACCCCTTGAAACAGAAGGCTCAGCATGCCCTGAAGTCTCAAAAGACTCGGGGACAGGAGGGAGTATTCCCTTAATTATCACATATCCCTGTGGTATATGTCACAAGCTGAAGAGCATGAAGCTCCTGGTCTGATTATCATTCACATGCTGTGTGACATTTGTTAAATTCCTCATTCCACCATCATTGTATCACTTATTATCGAATTGAGATATTTATCCAACTGGGTGGTACGGACTAGGTCAGGAAAGCATGCCAGGAACAATTTCGCTGACACCTATTTATAAAGACAGTGCAATTTTATTTCCCCCTCCCTTTCCTTAGTAGAACCTGTTAGAGCTCCAGCAACAGAGCAGAGTTTATTCCACATCTTTTTTTTTCCTGCAGTTAATTTTTACTTCTGATGCATTTTGATCCACAACCAGTTTAGCAGTCAATGGGCAGATTAAACTGCATCGACTGTTTGCATAGGAACTTTAAGAATCAAGACATTTTTTCCTCCTTCTCCAACCTGGCTTTTTAAAAGAGATTTAGAGCTAGGCTGAGCACCTGATAGCTCCATTGCCTCCTCAGAGTAATACTCTCATAGCATTAGTCCATCAGCACTGCACCCAGTCTGGCTGAGGTTATACGATTTAGGCACAGAATCATTCTGTCTCCTTACTAATACAGTCTACAGATTCCTTTCTAAAATTTCAAATTGCAACCAACTATTATTATAGCCTATATTTCAGTCTTACCCTTAACTTAGACTCCAGAACACCACAAGTATCTTCTATACATAATGTACAGAGTGATGTTTATTGTTCTGAATGTTGAAAGATTGCATTTACCCCAACCTTCTAAGCATTTAAAAGAGGAATTACACAAGTGAAGAAGTCTTTTTCCACTGCTGCGCAGGGAGCCTAAACAGCTACTTTCTAGAAAAATCAGATGAAAAGATATCCCAGCTTCCACTCCCATTGGCAGTAAGGTAAATTGAAGCTATAGAAGCAAGCAGCATCTTTGCTTTCTTTCCCTAAAGGACTTGCATGGCCATTTACATATCTAACTCAGCATCTTGGAGTTGGTCCCCATTCAGATGTCTCTGGAGCATGGCTAAGTTGCTGTCCTGAACATTCATTTACCTTCATAAAACCACAAGGGAACACTATGGAGTAATAGAGGGATGGAGAAACATCTGGTTAGCCAACATGTGGGCCACAGGAGTAATGAACCCTGCTTTTTAATAGGTAAGTCTGCACCTGCACAAGATTTCCAGCTTCTGCACCAGCAACAGCTCCTGAGAGGGATAAATAATTAAGACAATAAGGCTGAGGTGGAAAATGGCTGCAATATTTGCTTTCCTCAAGAGCACGTTAGGGACATGCATAAAATCAAACACAGTTGAGTTTGCTCTAACTGAACTTAGATTGACCCTAGAAGTCCTCTTAATGAACAGACTGATGAATTCACACTCAGTAATCTGAAAAAGCACTAATTATTCTTTGGCTGGTACTGAGGCTTGTGACTGTCTTATTTCAAACAAGAACCCTAAGAAAATGTGATTCTATGACTCCAAACTACGTGGGACTCAACCCTTGTGTTGCACAGACATACCACAAGAATGCTTGCTACACCCTTATGCCTATCTCCATTTTGGCACTCTAACATTAAGGATAGCACAATGAAAACCTGTATACAGGCCCCAAGCCCAACTACTGTTGCACTAAACCAAATGAATGCATTTCCTGTAGCTGTACTTTATTTTTAGGGAAAAGCATCACTGTCTTTCTATTGAAATTGTCTTCCCCTCATGAAAAATAGTATAGACATTACTGCTCAACAGTTATGTCAGTGACAGCTTCAGTTTCAAAGGCAAGCAGGTTTGAGGGGAGGCAAATTTCATGGGGAGGGTCCCAGATGGTAGACAGAAGCTGCCTGATGACATAATCTAGTTTCTCTAATAACACCACACTATGATTTTTAGCAATTCTTTTCCAGTTTGGAAACAACTGACCCTGCAGACCTTCTTTGACTTCTGTGGAACTAAACTGAAGTTAAACTTCTGACCCTCTTCATCTTGAAGAGTTCAGCTGGGAAAAAGCATGTCAAAAACCTATGGGCATTTCATCAGCACTTTACATCACTTTGAGCATAGCCACCAACACTGATCAGGTTTCACGCCCGTAAGAAACAGGCTGGAAGACATTCAAGAGCTGAGAAACAAACACTTCAGAGGACAGATCATTATGAAAGTGCAGTGTAGCTGGGAAAGCAATGACGACGACTTCTTGAAAACTGTTCACACTATTGTAGGTTCTAGCATACCAAAGTCTGGGTTCAAAAATCTCTTTAGTCTGAACAAACACAGATGAGAGAATTTTAAAAAACAGTGTCTCTAGGATAAAGTGCAGAAGCAGACACATAAACAGAGAAGAAGCAGTAAACATTGCAACAGTCTATTCCTGTAGCTCCACAACTACCAGTGTCAAAATTAAGGGAAAACATGAGTATTTTACCTAGTTGTCTCCCAGGACAGAAATTGGAAGTCATAGGTTTTATAGAATCCTTTTTCCAATAGTATATAAAATACTTTCATTTCAGGAGCTCTGACTCTATTTCCTGTCTACTTTCACCTGCTTAATTATTGATGAGGGTGGGAAATAGACAAGTGAATTGCTCTGCTTCAGTTTTCCCATATTTTAAATAGTTTAAGAAATAAAACTTAAAACAACATTTAAACATGATCTTTTGCACATGTGCCCTCATTGCTGAAAGAAATGAAGAACATCCAAAATAAACTAACCAAGCTCTACTCCAAGTAGAAGTGCAGCAGATAAAACACTTCACAGAATATGAACTTAATATACAAACCTCGCATTCATATAGTAGAAAACTGAGTGTATGATTAGATCTGCAAAAGAAATTATTAGAAAGTACAAATAGATAAAGCAAATATTAGGATTAATAATAGTAACTGCAGTAATTCCCTAAATAACGTTCTAATTTCAATTAAAAGAGCAAAAGCATTTTTAAAAAGTGTTTAAGATATCCTTGCCACCAATAGTCAGAGTATCACTGAACTAAATCTGATAACAGTCACCTGAAGTTTCAAAGTGAGCATGATTGGGTGAAATGTGTGATTACCTTACACTGATGAGATATTTGAAATTTATAGGATGTCATATCACACTGAACTAGAAGCTGTTTGTTCCCCCCCCCAAAGGTTTTCAGAATGCTTTCACATATTCTACTCACCTGTATTCCAGTGCCTTTCTGGCTTTAATGGACCAATATGATATATGCTAACAAAAAGCCAGAGGTGGGACAGTGATCACAACGCTATTGCATAGGCAGAGAAAAAAAAAACAAAAAACAAGCAACTGCTTTCCTACAAGCAGTCAAGAAAAGAATTTCCCTCAGATCTTGTTTTATGAATATTTAAATTGCCAAGTTTGCTTTAACCAAGTTTCCAAGACTAAGGCTGCTGATTCTGTGACCCCAAATGATAAACTCTGCACATTAATGATTCATATTCTTTACTACACTCTTGGCCTATATTTGCTGAGAAAGTAATTGTAAACATCTGTCCTGCAAGGTCAATGACTGACAGATCCACACTAACCTTCAGACATATTTACAGCCAAAGAGGTTTCCAAATGTAAAATGGTGTTCTGGAAGCACATAAGCTGACCGACTGCTAGTGAGTCACAGCTGAGAAATGCAGTACAGGTATGAGCTCATAAAACCTTCAGCGACCTGCAGAATGTAGACGTGGAAACCATATCAGGGAAAAACCCCAGTGCCACATAAAGGCTGTCTGAATAGCACCAGCTAATTGCAAATCAGAGCTAACCACTAAAAAAAAAAAAAGAAAGTATCTTTGTAAGGTACCATTGTGTGGAAATGAAATGGAAAACGGCATGCTGGGAAGCTGAATAACTTGCATACAGAAGCACCATGGGAATACTGTTCCTGCCAATAAAGGACAGGAAGGAAAAGATGGTCTTGCTTTAAGTATAGGTTGTGGAATTCAGAAACCCATCTTTGAGTACAGTTTTACTGAAAGATTTCCTGCGGATACAGGAAAAAAAAAAATGGAGCTGTTAGCCCTTTTCTACCTCTTGGCTACAACATTGAGGTTATAGAGATACCTAAGCTTCAAGGTAGTGAGACCAGAGAAAAGCCCTCATATTCAGGCAATCCATTTATTCAAAAGCTGAGCTATAACCCTTGGCTCTGAAGTGAACAAATGTTCTTGCTTGGCTGTTCCATCGAAATGGAAACCCTCAGAGTGAGGCAGACCTGGAACCAGTCAGAGAGGTGTGAATGAAGTTTGTAAACATGTCCTCCCAATTATATTGCCATTTATAGAGAGACTGACAGAGGGACTTGTGTAGCTCGCCAGCATAAACATGTATCATTCATATTGTAAAAGCACAACACTGTACTATGAAATGCTAGCTAGGATTAGGAAACCCAAGTTAGTTTAACGTATTACTTTAGAAAGACTGTAAGTGAGATTTGGAGTCTAGCTCTGATACTGGTATTTTGATAACAGTGAAACAATATTCTCCAGGAACTATATGAAATCTAGAAAACCTGCTTTAAAATGGAAGGAATGCAGGAATCTTTCTTTAAGTTGTGATTTGATCCCAGAGATCATGGGGCATAAAGACTACATAGGAAAACTCCTTTGTTCAGTTAACAGAGCCACTGGTACAACATGTATGCTTATCATTTTCTCCTCCTCCCCACCATTTTGGCCAATCTACATTAGAAACAGTTTAGTTTTCTGTTTGTCTATCAGGGAGGGTCAAGCATTTCATGGCTACCAAGCAATAGATTCTCTACCACTTGAGACCACTATACTTAATCATTTCTGTAACTAATGTTTCTCAACTTATGCACTACAAAACTAGGGCAGAAGGTAGAGGAAAAGAGAGGGGTCAGAAAGGCAGTCCAGAGGGTTTGAGAGACACTGAAGTGTTATTACAATCTGAGGTAAGAAATCTTGCCATTTACCTCCCTGAACCACCTTTATCTCCAAGGTCAAATATTCCCTGTCAAGATTTCAAAAAACCTGAGCACAAACGTGTTAGAGAGACTTCACCATGTTATCATAAGTAGATTTTCCACTTACTTTTATGGGCAGTCACAAAAATGATTGACTTCTAGAAAGGGGTTGTGACCCCCCAAAAAACCTGAGAAACTCTGTCCTCATTGAAACAGGAATTAGCTGGAACCTGAACCCTAATTCAGTGAAATATCATTAAATAAAACTATATAGATACCACAATGGAGTTATTAATCCTTTATTTAAGCATTCACATAATTTTTACGCATAAAAAAGTTACTGACATTTAACTACACAGGCAGCTAAGTAGTTTTCTGATTGGTAAAGTACTTGTATATTTTCTGTTTTCTTATAATCTTATGTTTTTCATTCACAGAATGGAATCGCAGAATGGCCCAGGTTGGAAGGGACCTCAAGGATCATACATCGCCATCCCCACATCCCCCCCCCGCCACACACACAGGCAGAGCCACCAACCTCCACATTTAATACTAGATCAGGGCCCCATCCAACCCAGCCTTGAACACCTCCAGAAACAGGGTATCCACAACCTCTCTGTGCAGCCTGTTCCAGCACCTCACTACTCTCATAGTAAAGAGATTCACCTTGACACCCAACCTAAATCTTCCCTCCTTCAACTTAAAACCATTTCCCTTTTTCCTGTTGCTATCTACCCCTTCAAAGAGTTGAAAGCTATTTAGTCTGATCAGAATAAACATAGACAAAGCTCAGCTAAATGTAAATGGATCTAAACGAAATATTCCTTTTTCTTAACCAAAGGATTCAGGGACAGAATGGTTTCAAAAATTGCATATTCTAATTTAGTTAAAGATTCTACATTCACAAACACGTTTTGCTTAGTGTCAGCATCCCATCCTGACTTCTAACAATACCTTGGAAATTGGGTTTTAAAATAAGCTTCCCACAACCCTGGATTTATCATATTAAGCATAAATGGGACTGGGAGGTCTGCATGAGATTCTGAGCATTAATGTCAGGAACAAGAAGCATCTTCAAGACCTGTAACAGCAATGAATCTGTAGATCTTCATAAGCTGGGTGTGCTGTTCACAGCTTTTTCCGTTTTATTTTTGGTGGCTTTGTTTGTTTTCCAATATTATTCCTTTCCTCTACATTAAGTTTCTGACAGCTGAGTGTGAAAAATGGTCTAAATCAAAGCATACTCTCACATAGGTCAAAAAAATGCAGCTTCCTTTGTTTCCAAAGTATACCAAGTATTATATGCACAGAATATCTGTAATCTCTCTCTACTTCTGTTGCTACCAGAAATCCCTCTGGCCTGGATTCTGAGTTCCCTCTCTGCTCATACAGATGCCTTACGGATCCATTCCTTGGCTTCCCAGGGCAACCATGAAGATGAAATCCTCAAAGAAAAAAAAAAAAACAAGGTAGAGGAAAATCTCTTGCAGACTTCAACAATTTAAAGGGATGCAGAGACTGAGAAGAAAAAGTTTAACTGCAGACTGAAGTCTGATGGGATTTTAACCACGTTAACTCTTGATTGAAATGTGCAAATGCAAAGCGAGGTATTAGTGACCACCTCCTGCCCTTTTGTGAGGGGTGATCTTTGTGTAAGCACTCTTCTTCCTCATCAGGTGCCTGGTCCTGGCATTTCTCCATATGATGTATTTCGGGGTCTTCCCACAGCTATGCAAGGAGTGCAGTGGTTAGTGCAATTCAAGCCTGGAGGTAGGTCAGAGGGAAGGGATAGGAAGTTTCAAAGGATTTTTCTTCCTTACTTGCATCTCCCTCTCCCCCACACATCAACTGAGAAAATTTTACATGCTGCTCTGTTATTTCAAAGTCTTAAAATAGCCTGAAGTGCTTGCATTCAAAGATGGCAAAATTACTGTAAGAGCTTGCTGAATCCCTACCTTAAAGAACCTAAAACAGCAGTTTAAATCAATTTACAGTATGAGCCGCTCCCAAAGCCCTCTCCTGCTTCCTCACCCACCTTCCTGCCCTGGAGTGAATCCTGGTACCAAGCCTCACACTGAATCAATTTCAACTTTGAAACAAAGGGATGGGGTGCCAGGCTAGAGGGAGCCTCACTACTTCCTTCAATAAACAACTTCTTCCAAAGCAGGACAGAAGGCCACAGCGGCATTTGCTGCAGCCCTGCTTTGGCAGCCTTCCTTCAGCAGCCATCAGAGGTTCCGAGACCAATAAGTGCCTTCCAGGCCTTTAGGCTGCAAGTTCAACAAAGTGTCACATCTGAGGGGCAGCAACAGACTTGTTTATCCCTCTGCTGAAACAGATAAAACAAGGATCCTCATCTGGTCCTCAGCCTGCTGGGCCTTTTGCATAATTCCTTTAGAAACGTATGGCCTCACTCAGAGAAATGCACATGCTGCACATCTGTGAGGGGACACACTGAAGTCATTGCCAGCAAACTGGAAAATGTGCTATGGCCAACGTTGTCTCCCAGGCTGATGCTTCATTTCAAGTGATTTGCACTTTAAAGAGCCATGAGACTCCTCAATCGTGCTCATCTCTCTAAGCCTATAAAAACTGACAGCACAAAGACAGAATGATTTCATTATGGCAATACACGGCAACTTTGGCTGCATCCAGCAAGTTATCTGGGTGTTGGTAAGAGCATCAGAAAATCTCCATTTACTGTTTCAGTATCTGGAGAGCCCAAGTGACATGAAAGTTCAGCCCAGCTCCTCTCTCTTCAGAGTTACCTTGAACTGACACAACAAAGCAATCCCATTTTGTTACACCTGAGGGTTGTACCCATCCCTTTCCCTCTCAGCCTGTCACATAACATGGATGCTAGCTCATCCGTTTCTATTCATGCATTGTGACCCTCTGGGAGAGTAGCATTGGGTGGATGCCAGAAACCACAAACTAGCTGCTAGGTGAATTTGCTTGTAAAACTTAGCAGCACATTATCTCTGTGGTATTTACTATTAAATGTGTGACTCTCCATGTAAACATGGACTGAATCCAGGCCTTTATCTTCTGTGCTAGAGGTAAGCTTCAAAGAAAGGTTGTCAAAGTTGTCATTAGCAATCTTTAAAGCCTGGGACAGAGACGGGGCAGGAAGAGGTCTACTGTAATGGAAACGCTTGGCAGGTTGAAGAAATGTTCCCGTGCACCAAAACACAACATCAGCATTTGCTTTTTGACAGAAGTGGTCTGCAGAAAGAGGGAGAGGAGGTGAATTTATTTCACTTGATTAAATCTATAGGTTATACCTGCAGCCTGAGCCACTGTCTCTGCCCACGTCATGGATTACTATATGTTGAGAAAGATAACGGAAAAGGTATGCTTTCCAGCTGGTCTCACATTTGATCTATCTGATAAAACCTCAGCCATAAAGAAGTGTCCAGCTCTGACCCTCAAGGATGAGAGAAGAAACATCAATAGAGAATGGTGATTAAGACAGGGTGTCTGACATCCAGCAGCACTGAAAACTACTGAGTAAGACTCATTTCTAAAAAATTAAATAACATGCTAATAATGAAAAGGAATAGGAACACTGAAATGGAGTTGAATAATGAGAAGGGAATCAGCCAATTACAAGCATCCTGTAAGCATCCAATTGGAGTGAGAAAAACTGATGGGGGAATTTGACCACAACTTTTAGTAATACCTACACATTTCACAAATTCTAATAACAGTAACTTTTGTTCACATAATGCCTTTCATCCTGGAGAAACTCTGAGCGCTTTACAAGAGACTTAGCAAACTATATAATGATATTCACCCCCTCATTCCACTTAAGGTTGAAAACTAACTGCAATTGGCAAGTTTTTCCTTCTGGTTTCTAATGTTCCATGAGTATTTCTCTAGGCCACTGCTGTGATTTCTTTGTTTTGTTTTAATAGCAAATTTGATAGCATGGGAAAAAAAAGGCAGCTATTTTCTTAGGGACAGCTGCATGAATATAATCAATTTTGGAGGAGTCAAGAAAGAAAAAGAAAAGTTTCATGTCACCCCAAACAAAAATGTTAGTTTTGCTTTCCAAAAGAGGAAAAACAAAAATCCACTTTGAATAAAGCATAGAATGTTTAATTCACTGTGAAATAAAACCTTTTTAAATGTTTTCTGAGGACTGAAGTTGACTCAGTTGTAAAACAAAACAGACTGAAGTTGGCAAGTAGAAATAAAACGTTTTGACTTTCCAAAATGTAATTTTTCTTTTGGACACAACTTGAAATAAGTAAATCTATCTCACCTGGTGTTCTTTTACAGAATCCTCATAGGAGTGCCTAAGAACAGTTTAAGGAGAGGACAAGTGCCTTAGTTCCTGCTGTTTTATTTACCATCCACCTGAACTAGAGGTAGAATCTTAAACAGCTAAAGATGGATTTCTCCTCCATGAATTCATTCAAATTAACTCTCCCTAAAGCTATGTAAAATTTATCATCTGTAGTATTCTGTGACCATAGGTTATACAGCTTCTGCATTCTGTCCAAATTATGTTGTTTCAGTTGTTTTAATTTGCCTTTTTGAAATTCACTGAAATAATGAAAGAGTGTACAATCACTCCCTGTTCATAATTACCAGCATGGTGATAACCTTTCTTTTTCCATGCAGAAGAACACTGGTATGCATCCTTTCAGCTCCCTCCTTGCCTCTTAGAAACTAGGTTAAACTGAGTACCTAAACACGTACCTAAAACACATACTATTTTACCTCCTACAGCAGCAAACACATCCGCTTGGGGCTGACTGATATGATAAAGGACTACAGAAGACTTATTTGGAGAATATACTGTAGCATCCAGACAGTTGAGTACAATGTCTCTGCATGACAAAGACAGCCATGTTTTCTCACCTTGCCTACAAACAGGACTAACAAAATGACATCCCATAGGTGTATTCTTCTTCAAGAAATTGCTATATTCCACAGGGGGCACATTGGATCACCAAATACTAAGCTCAGGAGATATTTCCTCACAATTCTGGAACAGAGCTGATGAAAGGTAACTGACCTATAAAATGAACAGGAAAATCCTGTCCCAATTCCTCTTTAAAAAAAATTAAAGTTAAATTCAGAGGTGCTGAGAAACACACAGAGCAGAGCAAGAAGAAAAACAGCTCATTCATCCACTCTTTACAAGCAGCTGGGCTTGAGCTGAATGGGCTTTTGCTGTGTTCTTTGTGTAATGGTATATTATAAAAATGTTATTAGAAGGCCAAATTTAGGCATAACAGGAGAAGAAAAAGGGGAAAAAATCCTGGAACTCTGAAAGATAAATTGGCTTCTTTGGGAATTAGATTTTAAGTCTCCCCTTGCACTTTTTCCTCTGAAGTTTTGGATGTTTTCCTCTGCTGATTGAGCAGATTAGAGCAACAGAAAAAAAAAAGTTTAATTCCTCTGAATGCAACATTCTCTTGCATCCTCTTCTGAACTCAGTCTGTTCAGACATACCTCAGTTACAGGGCAGCAGAGAGGTGAACAAGGCTATCTCCTGGAATGGGTTTTCCAAAAAAAAATATATACCTTTCTTTGGCTTGCTGAGTTTTTAAATGAGCAAAGATAGTGAGAAGATATCCAGTTGGAATGAGGACCACCAACATGAAAAGTAAACTGAGAACACAGAAAAAGATACATTGATATTGCAAAAACTGCTGCAGAACAGTCAGAGGGTCTTCTTGACCTCAATCACAGTTCTGTTGCTTCAATCTAAATGTAGAGATGAAGGAAGACCTAGCAGTTGAAGCTTTAAATTGCTAACTGAATACATCTGCAATTGTTTTCTCTGATAGCAAATATTCAGAAGACAAATCATTAGCACAGTTAGACACTGGATAACCACTGAAAATCCCAAACTGCCAGAAAACCTGACTCTCTTTTCCCTATTCCCCACATATGCCTACCTTGGAATTAATAGCCGTGACAATTAACTGCTTACAGCTGCAAAATCTAAGTGTTACAATAACTTTTCCTGAAGCACTGCATTTTGGAAAGTACAATATCCACCATGCACTGTCTGGCATAAGCTTAGTCTGCTTATAAAGCCTACAGTCACTCAGAACCTGCTTACCCTAAGCATTTGTCTTGGTAGCAAAAAAAAGGATTTAGTGGGTATTTCAAGTTAGCTTGTTAATTGGATTAAGTCTTTCCTTGAGTTCTGTTTGAGTTCTGTGACTTGAAGAAAGACAGATAATGATTTTTTTCCTTCCTGAAGCTAGGAACTCAGATGGTTTTCACGAGTTACTGAGCCCTGTCTCCATGACTGCAGCAGCTCTTCAGTAACTTTTACTTAGGGGAACTACAAACCATCTACTTCATATGTTCCTACACAGAAGAATTGGAGAATTCTCCCAATGCATGGCAAAATAGAAACTGTAGGAAAGGATGGGTAGTTGCCACAACAGTTAACAGAAGCCATTGTGAATGCCCTGCTCTAAAAAAAATAAATTGGCATTGGTATTTAAGAATAAACCTTGACCCTTTCTGTAGAGGAACACAAAGGCAAATGCAACCATGGGAAAAATTCCTCTCCACCCCCAAGCCCAGTAACTTGATTAACTGTAAGCATGAGCCAGACACGCCCCAAACACAGCCACACTGATACAAATAAAGGGAGTACATGTGCCCAGGAATGTTCTCAAGCATTAAAATCAACTGGCACAGGCTGACTGCCGTGCAGGCTCTCTCAGAACCCCAAAGCAGGCTGGCTGCTTGAGAACTGCCTCCTGCAAAAGGCTTCTGGATCAGTCTCTGAACAACACTTGGAAATAAATATTGGAGACTATTAGTCAGCATGGACAAAATGATGACAGGGACCATTATAACATTGTAATAGTACAGGCAATCATGCCCCAGTGCCTGAAAGTCTTTCCAAACATTCTTTGCACTTCTTGTGTAGATGTAGCTTTTAATGGACATAGTTGTACATCTCATTTCGTTTTGTATACCTCATTAGCAGATTTTTTCTTCATAAAACCTGCTCATTAGCTGTACTTGAGGTCGGAGCTCCAAGCTGTTATAAGTCAACATATAGGTTTTGTGGTGGTGCTTGTGTGTGGCCCATAGGATTAGCCACCAAACACAAACATGAATAATCATAACAAAATCTCACTCAGTGGCTATTCTGCAATATTTGTATAAAATTTCATTGACCTATAAAATGTTTCTCAGTAAGTAAAATTAATACCTTTGAAAATGCACAGGATGTAGAGTCCCAACAAAGTTGAGGAGAATTCAACAGCTAAGTCTTTCAGGCAACTCTCTCCAATAAACACCAACCAGTTCCATGTGATTTGACCACTATCAAATACTTAACATGGCCCAAATGAAACAAATACAAATTTGGCAGTCCTTGTACAGCTGTTAGTCCCATTCTTCAGGAGACTTCAGCAAAGTCACTTCAGACTTTATGCTGTGGTCTGTACACCTTCTTTGTTTCTAACCAAGTGCTTTGGTGCCTTCAGACTTCTGGTATATACAGCAATAAGCAAAAGATATAGTTCTTGCCTAGAGACTTCAAACACTGTCATAATACCAATAGCAGTAGCTGCCAAAATGCCTGGAGGTTTCAGGATGGGAGTTCCCTGAGAAGTAAAACAAATACCCTGATGGGTGCCAGACTGAAATGAACGACATGATTTCTTCCAGGTGTCCTCCACCATGAAATCTTGCTGCCAGCAACCCACTTGTACCTCCTTTTACTGAGTCCCTAGCATACCTTCATCCCTGAAGCCCACCACACCTTTAAGTTAATTCCTGTGAATAATAATTCTCCTCCATATACCCTTTATCTTCGTTTCTGGGTGGGGGAAGTTAACATTTTTGAATGCTCTGAGTATGTCCTAGCTGATCAAAGAAAAAAATGAGAAAAATATAAATAATAATAAATAGATAACTGAGTTATATTACAGTCTTTTCTCTCCACTGCAGAAACATACATTTGAGAGACCTGAGACATTCACCTCTCAGGTTTCACTGAAATATATTAAAAATATTGTGAGAACATATAGGGGAACAGACAAACAACAAAAGCATTGCAAGCTTACTCCCTTACAGCTATTTATTCCAAGTCTCCTTGAAATTTTCATGATTTTATTTCACAGAATTTCAGCAAGTAAACAAAAGGACAGTAAGAGAAAAGCAACCATTCTACATCATTCACCAAGTATCCAAGTAGTACATGTGTACTTGTGTGCATTCACACCTAAAGGGGGACACCTTTCTCACTACTGATTTAACCTCAATAAGAAATGGAAATTGCAGATTGCCTGGGAAAAAACCCTCAACTCTGCATCAGCTTCCTTTGTTCCTTACCAACACTTTCACTTTCAGTAAACTGTAGACACAGCTTCCTCTGGCTGTGTATTCCTGGTTATCAATCACAAACACAAGCCCATTACTTTTAATAAAAGAACAATATTTCGTATGCAACAAGGATCTCCACGAAGAGTTGTCACTCCCAGGCACATCATAGGAGGCAGATCTCTAGGGCTTACTACAGATTTCAAATGCCCAGGTAAGATGAATGAGTTATTTAGTCAAGCTACCCTGTGCTGAAATACATCTTTTCTAGTCATGGTACATAGCTTCATTAAGTGTATTTTTCTTGGCTGGGGTCACAAAGAAGAATGCTCTCTTTTTTCCTCTCCAATCCTTGCCACCCTTGTCAATGATTAATAAAGTGTTGTGAATTGAAAAACCCTGAAGGAAAATTTTTAAACAATCTGAGCATCAAAACAACAAATTCTCTTTAGAGATGGAATAACACTAAACCCTATTCTAAAAAAAAAAAAACCAACACAACAACATTAGCATGTCTTGGTTTTGCAGTCATGAAAGAATAGAAAGACACCTGGTAAAGTTTTAAAGCTATCACTTGGTCTGTCACATCACTCTTCATACCAGTTGTTCTGGTAGACTTTTATCAATGCTAAAGCAAATTCATACAACTATTAATTAACTGGTTTCATCAGCAAGGCATGCATGCAACACTAGCATGTGATAAGCTATTTCTGAGCTTTTGTGTGTCTTCTGTATGGGCTCCACTCATCACAATCTAAGACAAGTACCCATGCTAGCTTGACCAAGATTCACTATGTTGTGGAGAGCATCTGGTAGAAGTGTAACCAAGGGGAAATCTTCAGAAGGCCCATTTAAATCCCTCCAACACCCAATCAATTCTGGACAACATTCACACACGTGAATTAGATCAACAGTCTTAAGTGGCCGTTCAGGAGGAACAGAGCTTCTGATAGTCATTCAAACCCAATTCAAATACATTTAGATAGCCATCTTTGTAAAACCTCCTGAGTGAGAAGCTCTGTAGAGATGACAGTAGATGACAGTAAAATCATGACCCCATCCTGACTGGGGTCCCTGAAGCAGAGACAAAGGCTCTGGTTTGTTAGTTGCAAATCTGAGATGCTCAGTAATTTCTTGACATTGGGGAAGATACAGAAATCTACTAGTGGAAACTTCAAACAGGCAACACCCTTACACCCCAAAGATGTTGCAGTTTTTTGCTTTGTCTGAAGAACTGGGAAAGTGAAAGGAAAACTAGTGACCAAGGCTTGACAGGGGGGAAGGGGGGGAAACATCTCTAGCAAGATGTTCACAGCTTTACAGTCCAAATTCCTCTTGCTCTTTTGACAAATACCAAACTGGTGGCATTTACTACTGATGGGTGCTGCTTTCATTTCACATGCTTCTGATTAGATGCTAATAAAAGGAGTGATGACACATGCATCTTTTATTTAATGGTTTGATTAGGGTTTCCCTCACCATAATTCTCTTGCAAGGAGAGTGGGAGATGCCAAGGGTTTTACTTCAGTTTTCAGGTTCATGGTGGGTGGAAAGGTTCCTTCTCTGAAAGCAACTCTACTGCCTCCCCTGAAAAGAAATCCCCCCCCTTTTCTGAGCCAATCTGCTCATTTTTGGCTCAATGCCTTGTTCCATTTGGAAGCCATATTGCAGTGTGAGCAACGAAACAGCCAATAAACAGGAGCTCTGGTATTTGCTTTTCTCAAAGTCCCAAGCAAAACCTATAGCTAAAGCACTTGGTTCAGGATCCCAGAAACATCTGCTTTCTTTTCAAAGCTGGATTTTTATTTTATTTTATTTTAGCTTCTCTCTTCCTCCTCCCCCTATAAGCACCTTTGTGCTGAGAAGGGGAGTTCTCAGCTATATAAGCAGGGCAAAGTAAAAACTGAACTCTACAATGTCTAGATAATTATGCCTGGCACCTGATGGCTAGGGCAGTAATCCTTACATTTCTTTCACACCCTATTGATGGATGGCGTGCTGAGGGTGTGAATTCTATTTCCCTTTTCCCATCGCTGTCCAAGTGCTGGAACTGCAGGATGGGCTTTTGTAAGCTCAGTCCCTCTTACCAGATGTTTTTTTTTCTTTTTTTTTTTTAATATTAGCACATGACTTTAGAGTGAACAGCCACAACACAGTTATGGAGTGAAAAACAGCTTTCAGGCTGCCTCCCAAGTCTCTTGTATATGCTGACCTGGCAAAGGCCAGTACAGTCCTGAGATTAGAAATATCACTGAAACCTAAAGAGGTTTCAACAAACCTAAAGGTTTGTTGTGCCCAATAAGCCATCCCGGTTTACTCAATCATTGTCAGAATTCTTAAGTCACTAACACAAACATGCCTATTTATATCCAGTTACACCTATGTACATCTGAGTACCCAGACACAGCCCATACAAATGAGGATTGTGGTGAAGCTTCCTCACTATAGTTTTGAAATCAAGATTGATCTCAGACTTCTTAGAAGTCTTTTATGTGCCTGTTACAGTTGGAGCAAAAATTAATTTTAGAGAACCTCTTGTGTTAGGGACATATAGATTTTATGGTCAGTTGCAAGAGTTTCTTCTGGCTTTGCACTTCATAATTTTAAGAATATATGTATTTGTATACATATATGTGCATGCATAGATATGTAAAGCCTTTGATATGAAAGCACTTTTCTTGAAAGAGATTTTGAATTAAATTAGTTTTAGGAAATTGACATCAAGGAAACTCAAAGGATGTTTTGTACATAAGTGAGATTTTTTTGTAGAGATTATAGCAGCAGTGAGTCTTTGAAGGTGATAAATACACACAGTAAACACTGGAGCGGAACGTGAAATAATATCTCCTCCAAACTCTAGCCTTTCTGCACATCAAAACTGTCACAACATTGGCAACTCATGTTATTTCAAATGTTAAGAGCAGCACTCCTACCCTAAGCAAAATTACATATGCTACTGTTAATAAAGTGGACACTTGCCCTGATGAGATAGCCTTCAATGCTGGATTGTTTCTTAGCGACTCTCCTGCAGAAGGCCACAATACTACACAACAGATCTTGGATGTATAGAAATGAACCAATATACTGGCAGCAGATTCACAGCAATCAATTTTTCATTCCAGTCTAAGTAAGCTTGTGAACTCAGGTATCAAACACTGCTTCTGTATTTCAGAAACACATTTTAAGTGTTTTGAAGGGAAAGAAGAAAGAATTTCTACACAGCATTCACCTCTGTTTTGATCTACCCTTTCCAGCTTTCCCAATGCATAAAGAACAAGTACCCATATTCTTAAGTCGCATTTATAAATACACACATATATGTAAAATTTAATATACCTACATACATATATTAATCTCATTTTAATAACTGTTCTTCATAACCAAACCAACTAAAACAGTGAGACTATTTACTAATCTCAGAGCAATATTCTCCATTTTGCTTCTTAACCAGCAAGCAAAACAAATTCACATGGTGTTCTGGAAGAAGCACATGGGCAGAGAATACACAGAACAAAGTTTTAGAGTCAGTAAAATAACTAATTCAACTCAAAACCCAAAAGTTCCTTCTCAGTTATAAAGCAGATACACTTACTTTCAGAAGTAGCTTTGCTACATTCAGTCTTCAAACATTTTGACACTGCATTAGTAATAGATAAACAAAGTAAACCAAAGTCATAAAACATTGCCTTAAAAACAACTTGAACATATGAAAACCATAAAATCAGTGGGACACTGATAAACCAAAAAAGCAGCAAAACTGTTTCTGACAAGATCCTTACAATACCAGGCAATGTATCATCAAGAATACCAATAGTCAAAAACAGGAGAAAAAAACAACAACAAAAAATTGACTCACCCAGCTGGCATTAAGATTCTGGCTGTGGAACACTCCTACACAAGGGGCCTTCATCCAGAAAAGTACTCCCTTCAGAGGCTAGCCCTTAAATGAGCCTGAGGGCAGGGGAGTGGGGTGGTACCTCCCACGTGACTCCTTCCACTTGGAAAGCACAGGTAAATTTGCACCTGTGCTCCCTGGGCCAGACATGCCCCTTCACCAGGTGTTCAATCATCAGTTCAGGCCACAACCTAACAGTTCTCCTGCAGATTCAGAAAGCAAAATGACAATGGTGAATCTGAGCAATTGCTCTCTTGCAACATGCTTTGATACTGATGTTTCTCTTTAGATGCTACCAGTAATGTGAAGCTCTGTGCCATCACAGGGCTTTGAAACTCAAGAAATGTAAGTTACTACCTAATTAGAGATCAGGTAGCTCTCTAAATAGCGGTTCTCTCAGTACAGATGTAAGCCACAAATTGGAAGAATGATGTCTCTGAACATGCAGCTCTTTCTGCTCAAGACTTTCAGATGTTTGGAAAGGTTTGCCATGGTCTTCATCTCAAGGTTAAATCTGGAGAATAAATTCAGCTTGGCTTTGCTACTTAGTTTTCAAACAATTCTTGGTCCCTCTTATTAACTACCACTCCTCCCTGCTTGAAACCCAAAGTTTATAGTATTATTTTCCTGATGAAATATTTGCTGCTTTTGGATTATAATTATAGCTGGTCAGAAACCAGAATTTCCTTTCCTTAGGATACTCTGGCATTTGAAAGATGAGAGTTTGTGTTCCAAATTAGAATAGAAAGCCAACATTGTGAAATTTCTTGTGAAAAGAGCACACTAAAAATTTCAACAGGGGACTATTGAAAGTTTTCATTGTCATAATATCAAAGTATGCTGTCCAATAAATGAAAACATGCTTCAGTGAGGGAAAAATAAAAGTTTAGAATTTCAGATTATGTTTTTCAATAAAGAAAAGCTTATATACAAGCTTTATACATACAAAGTGAAGGAACAATAACATGAAGAGCTGTTTTCAAATCGTCATTTACATATCCCCTTCTTTTTTTCCCATGACAGTTTGCTTTGTGAAAGATTATTTTCCTCAGGTTGATCAGAATGATCATATTCGATCATATCTGAACATTATTGATCACATCTTTCTTACTTTCTCAAGGCACACTGCCTCAGTGCACATCATCTCTTGCCAGGTGGAAAGGACATAAGAAACATGAGGTTATTATGGAGAAGGTAGAAGAATGGAACATCTGGAAAAGAAGACACAATTCCACAGGAAATCTGGCTTCAGTAGTTCAGCTACTCAGGCAACAACTTATTATTTCTGGAGATGCTGGCTAAACATGAGATGAACTGTCTGCAGTCTTCTGCTGTTCTAAGAGGTGATGAAGAGAATAAATACAGCTATCTTTAATGCTAACACCTGAAATTGGCATGTGAGAAAGGTTAAAAGATTGAAGAAGACCTGGTAACTGAATCAGTGCAGTCTTGAACAGGAAATTTACCATTCGTGATGAGTCTATCCTGTATTCTAGCCAATTTCAATGTCTTTTGGAGGTGAAGCTCAAGGCTTTTATGGGTCTCAGGGACTAAAATGAAATTTAGACCCCAGAGGTTTTGGGAGGTGGGAAATTGTTTGTCATTCAATATATAATTGGATGAAAAAGCCTAGTACTGAACTTCTGTGCACACTTGATTATGATTGAAAATGACAATCAGTTGGACATTAAAGGTGCAAGGTCAGATGGTACAGTTTCTCCTTTTACTAATACTGAGAGAACTCCCGGCACTACCGTTGTGAAATTATGCTGACTAGCAAATTTTCCTGATTTTCCATAAATATATATCCTGTACTTGCATATATATATACTCTACTGCTTTGTGCCAGCGGGCCTGTGTGGTTTTGAAGATCACTAAGTAAATTCTGTTGCCCTCAAGCTGAAGGTGTATCTCTATATGCCAGACTCCTAGTTATCAAGCAGGCTGCAAGAGGAAGCCTTGCTAAGCATCATGACTTGTAGTACATCAAGTGCTAAGTGGGCAGGCTGCCCAGCAGGCTGAAATGTGCATGTGTGTGTGTGTGTGTGCACGCACTTGCATGCACACATTTATTCACCTGCTTTTTCTCACATCACAAGTCACCATGCAAAGGATCTTACCACATTCCAGAGAAGAACATCCTGTTTCCAAACCTCCACCAAGGAATAAAAAAAATAAAATGACACCCTTTCTTCTCTGCCTCCCAAGCATGGGAAAGCTCGTCCAAATAAATTGGACCCAGTCCTCAGACAGTGTAAAGAGCATCACTGCATGGGCTACTGTGCTGAGCTCAGTAACTGTTCCAGTGTGTCCACTCATATCTACACCAAAGATGCATTTTGCTAAATAAATTCTGATTGAAAGCAAAGTAATAAATACTACTACTAATAATAATAAAATTTAAAAAAAAAAAAAAAAAAGGAAAATGCTGAGCAAGGAAATGATGAAAATTCATCCGGGGCCAGATGGAGAATGATGGGCTCTTACACAATTTTTCACACAAATATTCCCAGCTACCCATTGGATACTACACAAATTTGCTGTTTTCTTGTCCAGCAAGTCTACCTCTATTGGCATGATTGCGTTTCCCCTTGAGACGTACCCTCATTTTCTAGACAGGTATTGAATCTTCTCCTCCTGTCTCCTGCCTACAGTCAATAGCTCACTTCCAGACTTATGCTCCTCTAACCTACCTGAACTAGGAGTATAATTGTCCCAGATTCATTCCACATGCTAAAAGAGAGGAGAAGCACTTGATGGGAGTGACTGAGTCTACCTTGTAACTGAAATCTCTTTCTGGATCTATGAGTCTCCAGCTCATACATGGTGATGAAAGTTGCCCTTGCTGGGTCATCGAGTTGAATGGAGGCTCTATTTTGCCTCACTGCTTTTGAATATCAGATATTTAAAGGAAAAGCCCAAAGCCAGATTCAAAGTAGTCTTGTAGACTGGTATATTCCCTTTGGCTGTACTTTGTTATCTCTTAGCAAGTGGAAGCAGATTTCAGGACTATCTAAGCCAGTTTCTCACATGACGCAGTGTACTAGTGATGTAGAATCACAAATTGTTGCAATTTGTTCATTTCCTACACACACACCAGCCCTGTTTCCTGGAACATCAGTTGTAACAAGCTGTATGCACGTACTTCACTGTAGCAGGATATACAAGTAATGAGAAATGTTCCCTCTTTCCACACAGGCAGTGTTCAGTCGTCTTTTAAAATAGCCCAACCAATACCTCATTTACCACTTACCACCAGAGACTGTTCTGCAGCCTGGCACCTCTCACCCTTAGGAAATAATGCAACATGAATGTCCCTCTCCAAATTATGTTTTTCTCCACATCATGCCTCCTCTAAGGTTTTTTTTGTTGTTGTTGTTTTGTTTGCTTGTTTGTTTTTAATTCCTTGCAAATATTTGACTAATGAACAGTACCAGACACTAGTTTGAAACTTCAAAGTCTGTTTCCAAACAGTGCCTCAGAATATCAAAGATGTGTCCTCTCCATTTGCTGTAGAAGAAAGATCCAGATCTGATCAAGAGTGCAGGGTTGATGCAATTTTATGGACTAGTTTAAAAATGTGGCATAAATTCCACAGTCTATCATTTGCTCTTCAAATGCCTCTCTAAGGTCTGGAGTATAAAATCACAAAAATGTTTGCATGTAAGAGACTGTCTGAAGCCCATCTTATAAATCGTTTTCAGTATGATGGCAAAATTGGATAAGTTATGTAGCTTTCAATTAAAGCAGTTTCTTTCCTTGATCCTTTTTTTTTTCCTTCTTTTTTTTTTTTTTTTTTTTTTTTCTCCTTTGGCAGTGACCAAGTAATATCTATAAAATAATAATAATGACCTGAGTCAACAGTGGGTCTCTCAGTGAACTGTAAGTCATGCTCAATGAAAGCTTTTGCCTGGGTCAGTACATGGAGGAAAATGATAGACCCTAACACAGATATACTGGTAGTCCCACAATAACAGTTTTATATGTACACAGATGCTGATCTGTTCAAAAGGACAGTGTGTTTTTCATTTTCCAACATTTGGCAAAGGAAATCATGTAGTGGTTATGGATTGGGTGACTATCACCCTGGTCAGCTAGGCAGGTATGATTTATCTATCAGCTTTCCAGCTTTCCACAGAGGGCAGGCAGAGGGGAGGTGAAGAGGGTGGAGGAGACTACAGGGGGAGAAGAAGAGAAGTGTGGGGGAAGGGAATGGGGAAAAGCAAGATTTATATCCAGATGGGAATGTTGAGACAAGGGTGGGAGCCATGGCAGGGAAGGAGCGTCCACAATGAGGGCCATTCATCAATCCTTGCAGCAACAAGCTCTGAAATGTAAAGGGCTAGAAAGTATTCCTTCAGCTCCATCCCTAGGGGAGCCTGGGGCTCTAGCGAGGAAGCAGCTACACACCAGTAGCTGCACAGTATTGGGCTCAAATATCTCATATCATGATTGCATCTGGCTTTGAGATGACAGAGTAGCTTTTTTCTCCTTTGTACATCAGTAAAAAAGTACATTTAGCAAACCTTTCATCATCTGTCTCTGAGCAAGGTGGGCTGCGGCAAGAGCAACAGAGTAATGAAAAAAAAGTGGCACAGGAAATACAAAGAGTGCATGGTACTTACAATTTTAGGACCTTAGAATCACAGAACAATTTGGGCTTCAAGAAACCTTAGGAGGTCTCTATTCCAGTACCCTGCTCAAAGCAGGGCCTGCCATGAGCTCTCCTTGATTTAATTTCACAGATGGTGTTCCCAGGATGGCAAATTATTTCATTTTCTGCAATCTTGGGTCAGTTCAGCTGCTTGCTATCAGTGGAAGAAAAGCTGGATTATCACCCATCTAGTTATAAATGAGAAAAAGATTTTCAATGCAAGCAGACCAAATAGAAATAATACAGAAATGAGTCTTTTTACTTTTCCATAAGTTAAAGTTTTCAGAGAAGAATTGGAGGACACAATCAATCTCAAAAGTCTGAATTAATTATCACAGTCATCATGTATTTTGTGATACAAAAACCCATGAGCACTGGGATCCATGATGTTGTAAATTGCCACAGTTCCACTCATTTCAGTGATGTGAGGCCAGTTAGAAATCAGCTAAACATCAAGAAGAAATACTCTTTTTTCCCTGTTGTTTATGTAATTAATTTAGAATCTTCCCAGGTTTGAGGAAAACAATGGATTGCAATGAAAACAAGAAATGACACAGAACAATGACCTGCCTCTTGGAGAGCTGTGTCATCTCTTGTAGTACTCAAGGACAAATATCTACTTCTGAAATGATGTCATGCTTGCAGAAAATGGGATTTTCCTTTCCATGCAGTAACATGGCAAACAAACAAGCTAGGTGGAGTCCTGGATATTCCTTTGATTCCATACTATGGTAGCCCTCATAGCTCCTTTTCAAATAACCAATTTTTACCCTTCAACAACAGAATCCTGTCTGTGCTTCCATTAAAATCTCTCTTAAATGTTTCCTCCATTTATTTCAGCCAACTTCTAAATCTCCATGGTCATTGGTACTGTAGCTGTGCAAGTCTGTGCCATTTAGTTTTGACCTCTGCTACATTTTCAGTGCAAGCTGAAAAAACTTGCTCAGGAGTGTTCTTCTGCAATCCACGGGGATCCTTATTGTCCTGTTGCATATGCCAGAAAACCTATTATTTACTTTTTATTTCTTTTAATGAAAGGTCCAATCTCAACCCCAAAACTAGACTTAGTATTCTAGTATCATTTTACCACGATAATACACTTCACCCTTTTCCTTGTGACATCCATTTGTTTCCTTAAGAACCTGATCTATTTGATGACAAAAGCCCTAACAAATACATGCTGGTATTATATGTCTTTCAGAACCACCAATTCCTAGCATGAACTCCACTTGCCCAGATATCTTTCTCCTCATGATTAAGGCTTTTGTTTCCTTGCTGAAGCTAATGATAAACTCCTGCTTCCTTTAAGTACTGTGTGATTTAACTTGAAAACCTCAGTTCAGTTAGAACAGCCAAGGCATGCATTTCTCTATAAGAAAAGTGAGTCTTGTGGGTCTAACAGTATGTTTAAAGGCTTCGGTGACTTCCAGTGTGATTTCACATTGTCACACTAGATCTACATGTTTCTAAAGAGCTCAGTGAGGAAAGGTGAAAGAGAAAAAAGAATGGACAGACTGGATGAAGAGACTCCTTTGATGGTTGGATGACTGAAAGTGGTTTATGTTTCTCAGCTTTATCTCATAATGCACTAATGGATCTAAGGTTAGGCATATAGGCTAAGCCACTCAGACTCTGAGAAACCAAAGCAGAGAGATTATTCTCTCAATGTAATGAATCTGAAATAAGCATGTTTATTTGTCCTGCTGATGCAATGTATACACTAGGGAGGATATGTTTTTCCTAGAGCAAAACTTGGGGTAACAGCCTCTTCCTCTTATAAAGATTTCATTACTCTACTGTCTTCCTCTTCCTAGAGTCAGTGCATTAATTCACTGTGCTCCAAACTTTAGGAAGCACTGGAATAGCCTGAGGGTCTCTATCAGAGGAACAGGAGAATTCTTCTAGGAGCAGTAGTAAATCTCTAAATGTGTCGTCAAGACTCCCTGAGATGCTCCCATACAGCCTTATACAGTCAAATTAAATGTAAATAACTTGGAATAAAAGGCTTGTGTGGGAGACACCTGGAAAGTGCTGTGCTGTGACTCATAACTTGGAGGTAACGTACTTGGTGAGAACAATGGCCATAATAGAGGAGAAGGTGAAAGAGAAAAAGGACATACTATCATCTTATAACCCTGCCTGTTGCTTACAGGTTGCTCATGTGAATGCCCTTACAGACAATGACAAGCAAATGGCTATGTTACTGAAGAATTAAATGGCCACTATATGCTCAGATAAAACAGATTGATCTGAACAAAAGCAAGTAAAAAATTTCTACGTCACTACATACAGTATTGCCAATTTCTCACAAGTTGCTTTAGCATTAAAAAAAAAGTATTTACAGGTTAAGATCTATACAACATCCAATATCTATATCTCCAGTGCTGAGCTCAGTTCTTTAAAGCCATGGTCATTGTTTGATAAGCAAAGTACATACGGATTTCTTTCTTTCTCTCCTCTCCCAAAAACTATCAAGACTTTTATTTCCAACCCCCCCTCCCCCCCAACCCTCAAATGAGGACAAAGCCAAAATTTTCTTGTTAAAAAAACAATTATTTAAGAAGTATTCACGTTGCATCCATTGAAACATTTCAGAGTTGGTTCTATTCCAATTTTAAACCTTGTTTTTCTTTTAACATATAAAAACAGCTCAAACAAGGAGTATTTTTGAATTAAAAAATCTCTCAGCTTATTTCATTTTGAAAATGTTGGAATGTTTCAACAAATCTGCAAGCTTTTTTTCACTTTTGAATCCACATCACTGTCAAAAACAGCTCTTTCTCCCCCAAATCATACATTTGGATGAGTACACATATTCCAATAGCAATCAAAGTTTTTCAGAAAATCCCTTGAGCAGCTTTCCCTAAGCATAAAAAAAAAAATGCTTACATTATATTACAACATTTCCTCTTTCTGTGTTTGTAACAGAGCCCAGCACAAGCCTACAGATGCAATTTGGGTCTCAAGCTCAACTGTGATGTTAGTTCATGGCAATTTTCTTTTAAAATAATATCCTAGCTGCTGAGCATAGAGTAATGATATTGTTTCCTGCAGTGGCACCCCAGCTTGAACCTTTGTGTAGTATTGCTTCTCTTGGACTCGCTTCTTCATAGGATGAAACAGATATGAAGTCTAATCAGCTCATGGCTTTTCCAACATCTCAGTAGCAAAATGCAAGGAAGAAGATGGCTCCTTTAATTCAGTGAGTAATAACTGTTAGAGATGTGAACAAGGCATGAACTCTGTAAATACATTAAATGCATAGAACAAACAAACAAACAAACTTCAAAAGGAATTCCATAATATTCCATACTTAATCTACACTTCTTCCATCCTTTCCTTGAACTAGATCTCAGGTAACATTGGGGCATTTTGACGGACCTGACTAGGAGATGTTTTAAGCTTGACTATGGATTAAAAGACAGTCTCCTAATGACACAAGGAAGTACCCATTGTCTTCTGATCTTTTATAGGATAAATATTAGACAAAGGAAATTATGATGCCCTTGTGGTAACAAAGCCTGAAGTCTGCAAGGAACTCTGCTGATGTAATGCGTTCCTTTCCTCAAGTTCTCATATGCTGCTGTTCATCCTGTCAGTAGACTTTGTTCAAGGTAGTAGCGAAATATGGGATGAACACGATGCAGGCTTAAGCTGCAAGCACAGCCTGCATGCACATGCCAGGCTCCTCCTCTGAGAGTCAACAGGTTTGTATCCATCCATCCATCGCTTTTCTCCTGGGCAAACGGGTGGCAATGACAATCTTTTAATTGCCCTGTGGGACTTCTTTTTCTTTTTTTTTGGATATTTTTTGAAGAGGAAGAGAGGACCAGTTCCTGGAGTGTATCCATTCTGCAAAGATTTGGCAAATGTTGATTATACCTATCTTGCGCTTTGCCTCTGTAAGAAGCAGCAACCCAAGCCAACTTCCTCCATATGGTCACAATGCCTGGAGCCACAGTCAGTTTAGGAATATGCTGGCATCAAGAAAAAGAATAACTGTCAGGCTGAGTGCCATGATCTGCCCCATTTTAAATACTGCCTACGAATGGGCAAGAAACTGCTTCAGAGTACTTCCAGCTGCAGCTGGCAAAAGCATCAAGAAGGTAAATCATGGAAAGTGGATGAAAAGTTAGACAGGAGTATTATGTCAAGTGGGACACTGCAGGTTTAAGCAAGACCTTGTGATGGAGCTGAGCAAATAATAACCCTCTAGATGAAAGCTAGTTCCCAGACTGTCACCTAGAGACTGTTAGATCATCCGATCATCCATGAGATATATAGGATTCCTGCTTGAAAAGATGGCTTGTGGCTGGTCAGATGGAATGATGAATGTTAACAAGGGTCTATGGCCAGCAGTTGGGAAATTGTAATCCTCTGACTTTCCACTGGCTGACTTAGAGATTATTTCTGGATTCTACATTACCTTAACTTAGACTGTTCAACAAAAAAGAAGTTTACTGGAGAAAAAAGATAATTATTGGTCAGCTGGATATATTAATTCTAGTAATTTGTAATACAAATCTCACTTTCTTTTTTCTGCTACACCAAGACAAATGAAAATCCAGTCTCTGCCTTGAAGAGTTTATAAATAACACTACACTAATCTTGCGAAGGGCATGAAAGGGTCAAGGAAGAAAAGGAATTACTTAGGGTAGCCCAGGGGAGCAGACCTCTTAGTGAAAAGGTGAAGCTAAGTGGAATTTGTGGCTTAAACATTATCAGAGTGCTTCTTGATATGGATTTGACCTTTAAGTGGTCTCCCAAGAGATAAGGAGAGAACTTAAATGCTTGGAACGTTTCAGTTATATTGGACTAAATTCCTAAAAAATATTTGGCAAGGAGTTAGCCTTCAAAGGAGATAGATGAGCTAATTAGGTTCTTTTCCATCTCCGACTACCATGACTTTATGTGTTGCCAGAGCTGCATGACCTTAGAAAGGAAAGTGTGGGACATATCTGTGGTGATGTACTATACATAGTGTTGTATTTCCATGCACAGCATCAGGTCCTCTGGCACTGAGCTGGATCCAAAAAAAAAAAAAAAAAAAAAAAAAAAGGATACTTAAAATAAAGTACTTAAGAATAGCAAGACTAACCTTTTCAAAGGGAGCTGATGCAACAATCATTCCTCAGTCACCAGCATGTCCAATTTCTCAAATACCATTAAAAAATAGCAACACATTTTCACCCTGCTGCTTACTACTGGTTAACAGAATGATCCCAGCACATAGCTACTTGGTAGCCTAAGAAAATATGGAAACACTTCACATACAGTATCTCACTGTTGATCCCTTGCTGTTTGTGTCATACAGCTCTTTACAAGATAAATCATCTTGCCTGAAGTGAGTCACTTACCGAAAAGATTCCTCTGCCCTCCTCCCCCTTTGATATGTTTGTTCTTAAATTTCCAAATGGATTGAAGCAAACAGACTTTGAAGTGTGGTTATGGCTGCCATCAAAATAATGACTAACCCCCAAAAATGTCACTGTGTGACTTTTGATTTATTCCTTCTCAGTTGTTTCCAGATCCAATATGCTCAGCTTGTGCATCAAAAATGAAGATGTTCTCAGCTCCTAATGCCACAAAAGCTAATTTACAGTTCTCTTCTGTCATGCTTTATTACTAGTGAAGAAAAAGCATTGAGAATATTGGCATTCTTCTTCTTCTTGAATACTTTCTCAATGTTCTTAAACAAAGCTTTTAAATAAATTTGCAAGTATTTAATCTAAATTTGCTCAGTCTGAGCCTAGATCTGAACCCATCACTTGAATATCTCAAAACTAGCGCATGGATTTATCCATCCCAAAATTTAAGAATAATTTATTGAAGCTGAAAGTAGTTTGAGGCCAAAGTGAAGGCAGGAGACAGGAAATATCTGTTGTTTGCAGTATCCATGCTGGTTTTCTGCAGTTGAACTTTGTATTGACTAGTGAACAATCTTGGACAGAGAGGTTGTACATTTCATATAGCAGCCCACATGAGTAATGGTTTCAACTATGGATAATTATCCAAGAGATGCAAGCTCCTTCTGGCAGAAAAAAAAAAAAATCCAGTGTTAGTTATTCATTCCTGCACCATGTACTAGATAGACTGCAGCAAAGCAGTATGCCAGGACATAAAGTCTTCATCTTTCTGGAAGTTTCAAATAAAATAATTGTTATGTTACAATTAACATAGAGAAAGACAGGGAAGTGATCAAGGCAAGTTCAAAAAGTCCTGCGCCATTACTGTTGTTGCTACAAGACTACATCTGACCAAGCTTAACTTAGGATAGATAACACATTAATGTCTCCGTTAAGATTTCTCTTTTGCAGCAAGATCAAACTAAATTCTGTTCTATTATTCAGGAGCACCTAGCCAAAACATAGAGATAAGCACTGTTTTTCCAGCTTATAAAAATAAGCTCATAATACTACTAAAGTCTACATAAGTGTCTTCTTAATAGGTAAAAGAGACAAAGTTTTTTGCAGAGAGATAGAAGCAATCTCTTAATGTTACAGTTGATAATCTATCTGGAAACAATCTATATATTGACATCATGAGAAGTCCTTATCTTGATGTAAAAATGGAAGCTACAGATTTCAAGTTGCCCTAACTTTAAAGTCACTGCAATATTTAGACACTTTGAGGGAAAAGTTGTTGAAGAAAAGTGTAAGTTTGCTATGGGAAAGTTGATTAGGTTGGCGCTGATCTTCGTCCCTCAGCACACAATTATTGCCTATAAGATACTGAAGTCTTGTCATTGGCAAGGTGCAGATTAAATTATAATTTTATATATGTGTTTTATGTGACACACAAAGAAACTCCTCTGAGATATGACTTTAGGTATACAGTAGAATTATGGACTTTAACTTTCCAGCAAAGATTTCTAGGATATTTTGTAAGTCTCCCTGGAGGATCAGGGCCAAGAAGCCAGACATTGTAGCATCAGGAAGTAGTTATAGTTGGAAAATCTCCCCTTCTCTGGACAGATCTAGTCTCAATGATCTCCTTTTGCCATCACATCCATAGCAATACTACTAGCAAAAGATGAAAGATGTCTGACAACTTTGTTCCCCTGGAACCACAGAGCTTTCTACCATAAGGGTAGTTATGAAAGTTATTTCATGTGGAAGACACACAGAACTTTTTCCGGGAGTAGGTCCAACACTTTGAAACAAATCCTCACAAGACAGGAGAACCATCCCAAACCTCACCACCTTCAGGTCCATTTACACGTCAAGTGATTTCCTTCTTGCCTCCTGCAGTGTAAACATGAGGAAATGCATGCATATTTATTTAAGCCTTCCTCAGCTATGATGTTCCACTACTCCCATTTCTTCTGCTCTTTGTAATGTTTAATACATAACTGGAAAGCGTGCCAGCACTTATGAACATAATCATGAGTGTAAGAATAGAAAGTAGACAACAGAAATATGTTCTCTTCTCAATTGATGGCAAAAGAATAGAGAGGGAGAGAGGAAGGAAAGGAAGGATGAAAGGAGGCAAACTTCAAGGTGCACCAATGAAAATGAATGAAAAAGCATAACCAATGAGAGTCTAAAGTTGGGTACAACAGTTTAATATACAGAACAAGCACTCAGAATTGACCATAGCATGAAAGACAGAGCAAGTTTGATAATTTTCAGTAAACCACTGCACAGAAGCTGAAAAGAGCCCCTTCTTGCTTCCACAAAGAAGAGAAACAAAAGTTATAAGTAGGTAAAAACAGGCCCTTGAAAAAGGCACTGGGTTTGAAACCAGGTAAAACGAAGTTTGTAATTAATTCAGCTGCCACTCTTCTCCTGACCAAAGATGCACAGATGTCTTCTGAAATTACTAAACTATGGTGAAACTTATAGTTACATGGAGCAGGCCTGACTCTCCTTGTCTTTCTTTCTCCTTTCATGTTTGTGGAGTGTTTGAGAGCTTGCTTTACCATTTGGAAAATAATCCACACACTTTATGCATCCACAGTCCAGTCTCTGGATACCTGAAACCTAGTCACCATAAGTACACTTCATTCACAATCCTATAGCAGAGTGGTGGCTCCTATTTTTCATTCCTGAACAATTTTATATGAGGATTCCTAGAGTATCAACAGCAGTAGCCTTTAAGAAAATACATGCACACAGACATGTGAAACTCCTGCTAGCTACAGCAGTCCTGGCTTGCAATGGGATTGCTAGCAGGAACCACTGGGAAACTCATCTGGAATGACCACCATTCAAAATGGTTTTAATCCACTGAGACTCGTTCAACATTGGAGTCAGGTTGGAAGAACTCCATTAGGACTTCTGGTATCTGTTCTTTCCCAGCTCTGCTCATATCCCAACCGGTTTGGCAAATTCCTAGAGATATTTTTTCTTTTTTCTTTTTTTTTTTTTTTTCCCCCCTCGAGTGGGCACAGCTCCCTCCCATGTCATCAAAATTTTGTTTCCCATTGGCAGCCCTTCCCTCTCTCATCACCGATGCCAGTGCAAGGGTGGTGTACATCAGCCCCATGATTTAAGCGAGCTGTAACTGACAGCAGGGCAGGGATGAGTGGCTGGTACAGGCAGGAGATGTCTGTGCTGCACTTATCCTAAGAAGCTGAGAGCTGGGGCACTGCAGATAGGAGCCAAGAAGTGCTGAGTGACTGTGCAGCTGAGAGAGAACAGGCTCTGCCTTATCCTGGAGGGGGAAGTTCAACCAAAAGGGATTTTGCTGTTTCAAATTACAAACTGGTGGCTCCAGACAAATCTGGAGGGGGCTGCCACCTCCTGAAATAGCAGCAGCAGCGAAAGCTGCGTGCTGAGATCAGGAACAGTAGGGTGACATTTGGGAGTGAGTGCTGCTGCAAGATGGCCTTTGGGTGCCAAGGTCACATCCCGTTGGGATGCACTTCGACACAGTCTGACTCTTTCCTTTGTCCTCTCCCCACCTCTGCCAGGACCTAGAGGATAGTGTGCAGGGGTTGAGCCCCATTGCATTAAAAAATAAATCAAATCCTGTGGTCAGGAGCAATTCCCTCCCAGCCACCCCCTCTTTCCTCACTGAACCCAAAGTCTTTGGCCATGCGGGAGCTTAAATATTTTGTTGCCACCCTGATCACTTACAAGAACGCAGCCAATGGCCTTAATGCTTTAATGCTCCCATTGTCTTTTAAAGCTTTTTACACTGTCACCAATAAAGTCTCAAGGATTTTCCGGCTTCTCTGGCTGGGTTATGGTGGTGGGGTGGGGGGAGAGGAAGGCGGGTAGGGGAAGGGGGGCATGAAGGGAAGAGGGCTGGAACACTGCCAGGCTTTAAAAGGCTGCTTAAGCATTTTTCTGTGGCTTGCAGGGTTTTACTCAGCAAAGTCTCCCAAGCCACAGAATGTGCCCCTACTTGTATAACATTACAAAGTCAAGATGATTAGAGTGCAAGCCTCAGCCCTCCAAAAGCTGCCCTTTTGTCTCTGGGGTGTAATGATACATTATTTGTCCTTGTCTAGTTCTTATCTCATTAATGCACTGCATTATTTCTGCTCTCCCCCACTTCGCTGCTTCTGTACATACACCTCCCTCTTCTCTACTTCAGTTAATGGAACCGGCGTGTGCCTTTAATCCTTCCCAAAGCTCAGGTCTGTAATAGGGTGTGTGGGTGCACTGCACATGCACGTTGAAGTTAAGCCTTCTCTCTTCTCTTCCTGCTTTCCCCGCTCAACTTGGTACACTGCCTTCCCTAGGATTTGCAAAATATCCCAGCACTCCAGTCTGCACCCCACTGGATAGCGCCATGTTAGCTCAGGGCTCAAACACTGCTTGTCCACAGCGCACAGATCTGCCAACAGCACATTTCATTTGCTCTTTTTCATCTTCACACCTCCTTTTCAGAATAAGTCATCATTCTTCTGCCCTAGGAGTTGCCTCCATCTTGCAGCACGTTCTTCTGATCCAGAAGAAAGGTTCCCCTCTTACACCTGCAGCTACCAGAAAGAACCATAAAGAACCAAGCTCAGGACAGCGGTAGGTGACCTTTCTGTATTTTCATGCACATGAGAATGACTTGCAAAGGCTTGGAAATAGATATTTTGTCCAAATAGGAGTCATCGGGATGAGCCAGGAAAATTCCACAGAGGCTGACCTGGAGAAATGGCTCCAGTTGGACTGAAAATGAGAATCTTCAAAGATTGAGAGAATCTGAGCACTGCAGTTAAAAGAAATCCCAGGAGGTAAGAAAGGGAGGAAATTCACTTTGGAGTAAAAGCTAAAAGAGGAGTGAGGGTATCCAGACTCCACTTTTAGCTCTCCCAATGGCTTTTACTATATCTCTGTGAACATCACATCCTGCTGAGTACGATGTTGAGCAATATCCAACATGTAGTTCCCTGGTTTGTGCTTACTCCCCATCTATCCATAGAATATCTTAACCCTTGCCTTCTACTTCAATCATGAACTCCCTGTGGTCTGTCTTCTTCCTTTGGCACTTTTACAGCATCTGACACAGAATGATTATCATTCCCTCAGGTGCTATATGAATTCAGACTAGCCACTGTGATAAATAACTCTGCAGTGAAACAATGGAGATTAGAATCTTAACTTTTTTTCACCATGCTTCAGGTCCCAGTCACTAAACTGAAAAAGAAATATAGCAGCCCGGCTGCTAGTGGGCAGCAATGTGCAGATGTCAGCAGGGTTTGCTGACTGGGTGAAATGCTCCAGCATCACTTACTAGAAGTGCTGGGAGTCACAGCATTTGCAGACTACAAAGAGACACTAGATCATGCTGCTGTCCTCACTACAGTCCCTCCCAGATGCTCCCTCTGATCTTTAGCGGTGGCTTCCCTATTATTTGACTCCCAGAATTTCCAAGGCTCAGTGTGGGGCCTGCAAACAAGGCTTTGATTGGTATCATTAACATTTCTGAGGAAGCACGGCTGATTCCTGGCAATATACCCCCCAGAGCACCTCCGTGGGAAGAGAAAAAGGGATGGGATGGCGTTTCATTTTACAGGCGTGCAAGAGAGGACAGAATGAGGCTGTTTGCAACAGCCTCGCTTTAAAACACACCATAGGAACACACTCCAGTGCAGGAAAGTGAAAAAAATTTGTCGCCTGATGAAAAAGCGAAATTCAATCAGAGTTAGCCAAAGGAATCCATCCCACAAAGTGCTTTCCTGGGGCTGCTCAGTGCTCTCTCTGTAGTAACTGAACACCATTGGCAGGGATCTCCTAGCAGTCTCTCTCTTCCTCTTCCAGGAACTATTACCCCCTTCCTGATTTCATTAGAAATTACAGTATTTATTTTGTCCTGACTGGGGAGGAGGGAGGAAAGGAAGAAGAAATGCTCTGATTTTACCCACTAAGCAAAAGATTCTTTTTGTTTTTTTCTTTTCCCTTCCACTCCCCTAGAAGTTAACCCTCACAGTTTCCTCATTCCCTCTCTCTTCCTCCAGTAAGTAACCACAGTGGCTTGGAGCCTGGGCGAGGGGCATGCTGTAACTCCAGGCAGACACTGAAATCTGCTCAGTCAAAATCTCAGAGCCTGCTGTTTTACTGCTCATTCTCCTTTAAGATCTTTGGGGCAGGTTATAATAGCACACCACTGTCACCAGGACTCGATTAAAAAAAAAAAAAAAAAAAAAAGAAACTTTATCTGGCTTCTTTCCCTTGGCTTCAATGGATAGCCAATGTCTAGTATGTCCATTTTTCAGAGAAATTTGCTGTCGGAATTTCGAATGATAACAACATATAATCTTGTTGCACAAGGCAAAATGGTGCAGAGAAGGAAACAAGAGGAAAAGTAAAGCCTGAACAGATTGTCAGTACCAGTTTTAAAGTTTATGTCAGGAAAAGATTTTTCTTCTCTTTCATAAAGTCTCTGCAAACTGATTTTTTGTACCATTTTGATATTTTTGAAGGTAAGAACACAAAAACAAGAATAACTCTGGGCAATTGCATCTGGTTTTGAAGGTCATTAAAGCTTTTAGACAGGCAATTAACACTGCGATTACTCTAAGGTTTGCATGATGTTCAGCAAAAATATACAGCGTATGTCCAATTTTGTTTTGTTTCTTTTTTTTCTTTCAGATGTCTGCAAAATATTCATGGAAAAATATATCTTGCAATTTTCAAATATTTGACTTCTGAACACTTGCAAATATTTGAGTTGCATACATCACTTGGGAGCAAAAGTATTCCTGCTAACAAGTTATGCTATAACACTTGCCATGGGTAGATATTAGAGTGTATGGAAAGGGTGACAAACAGGATCCTGATTTCCCATATGGGAAAACTGAGGCCAGAAGGGACATATGCACGATTATCCCAAGTGCACGTTGTCATAGGAAGAGTTAGGAACAGAGTCATGATTTTTGAGGGCTAAGTCTGTGTTTTACTCACGACCTCTGTGACCAGGGACCTTGCAATGAAAAGTAATTCCTCACCTGCAAGTCTCATTGAAATTTCCAGCATTTCTGCACTTCTTTCAAGAGAAACCCCCAAGTCTCAGTTACAGACTCTAACCCACAAAGCCTGTCCTGCCACCCAGACCTGGTTCCATGCCTGAAAGTTACTTGCATCATCAATAGTTTAATACAATTAGCAGTTTTTCTGCTGAATTATTATACACATTTGCTATTGTTTAATCCATAACCTGAGCATTGAGAAGAAGGATTTAAGCAGCATAGCAGCCATATTTTCTGAAGGTCTGACTGCTCAGCACAAAAGGGATACTGGGACCTGTGCATTTAGCACACTGGTTCATTTGTCCAGACACTGTGTACTGTGGTATGCAAACTGAACGCAGGTGACTCAGGCCTGGAAATAGCTTGTTTGCAGAAAGGAGCCGACTCGCACAAAAGTGTGATGCGAGTGTGGGCTGACATTATCACCTGTGTTTGCTCAAGGTAAGAAACTCTAAAACTTTTTCATAAAAGCAAACAAACAAACATGTAAATAAGTATCTCAGGAGAGACCGCAGAAGTCCACTGATGACAAAAGCTTTTGCATCAAGCATTCAACCCTGTCATCAGCACAAGTCCTCCCAGAGACCTATTGTGCGTGCGTGTATTTGGTTACTTAGACAATAAAGGACAGATTTCCTGGCGCTCACAAAGAGGGGTGATGCTGAGCTATGCTAATAGGCATCATCTGGTGAGCCTGCCCTCCCTGGCCATTTGAATGAAATCCCAGTGGGTTTGCCAAGTGCCATCCTCCATGCGGGACAGTCTGATTTCAAACTGGTCGCCTTGCTGCAGCCTGAGTTCTGGTTGGCAGCCAGTCGCGGATCTTGCCAAGAATTCTCTCTTCCTTCAGTGCATTTTCCAGCTCTAAAATGAAAATCTCAGAGAGGGAGAGTGGGGGGATCATTTACATCAGGGCTGAGCGAAACGTTTCAGGCCATTTGCTAACTGTCAATGGCATAGAACTGCAGCTTGCACTTAGCAGTGCTTGATGTATCTCTCATAGTTTCCCTGTCTTGAGGCAGGTACAGAAAGTGATTCTTGCTTGTTGCACAGGCAGGAGAGGAAGCTCCAACTTCCAGCTAGCTGTAAAATACATCTATTGGTTGTGTTAAATACCACCCCTGCTTCTCAGTACCTATGAAAACCACTATCTCAGCCACATAACTCACTTACATTTATGGAAGAGATCAGTAATAAGCTACAAGGACTTAAATAACCACTTGTTGAAGGATAGAATTAATTCTCCTGCAAGGCAGCTCTCTGTAATCCAGACCTTCTAGGATCAGTAAGCAACACTTAGTCCATTGCCAGAGGGAGAGATGTATTTTGCCAGCCTGGCCTGCTGATATCTGCTAAAGACCAAACTCCAGTTTTTGTGAAGGCCAAAATGGAGGGTATGTAAAGGAGAGCTCATCTCCCTCCGAGCTGCCTGTGAGCAGCAATGCACCATGTGCTGTGAGGGCTCAACACAGCATGCCTGGAGGAACTAGCAAATGCACATGGACAGCATCTGCTCCCTCCCCTTTCTGCCTTTGTGTTCTTGCCTCCTCACTTTAGACAGACTTTTGTCTCCATTCCCTTCCATCTTTCTGCTGGAAGCTGCTGGCATATGTGCAAGGAGCAAGGATGGCTGCCTGGCTGCCGGGAGCTGACCACAGGCGAGGCTGCTGAGCTCCATGCTGATCTAAATTCCAGGGATAAATAAAACTATCATGCCTCCAAAAGACAAAGAATGAAGCAAACCAAGGCAACACAAATACCTAATGAGAAGCATCATTCAAAAAGCCATTGGCAATTGGTAACAAGGACTGGACTGCAGACATGCAAAAATGACATCCCCCTTCCTTGCAGATGCATGGATAAACTGTGCAGGGCCGATGGAAAACCTGATTATATCTGACTGTATTTTGAGTACACCTTTGTCATTTCTATAATCAGAACTGTTGCATTGGCAACAATGCAGGAAAACCTTGTTTAATTAGTAATTAAACAGTGCTGGGATTTATCAAGCCTCTCTGTGACACACAAGCACACGAGTTCAGGCTGAGTTTGCCACTGCTTTGCCTCTTGTAAAAAGGGATGGCAAATTGCAAAGGCAGAATCCAATTGTAAGACAACACTCATCCGTTCTGGAGCACGAAGAGTGACAGGACAGAGTAGGTGAAAATCTCGTGTTACTTAGGCTGGCTCCTTCTGGATGAAATCACCTGTGATCAGCTGAAGGTCCAGGAAGGGATGCCTGAGTTCTGTCAGCAGAAGAGATAGAAGCAGAGCAGATGGGGCCACGCACACGTTTTAAGTTCACTTGGTTTTCCCAGAGAGCGATGCTCAGGGCTGCCAAAGGCACTACCACTCAAACCCTTTCCATTCTGGGGTGGGATTCAGGGTTGTACCCGTGACTTTCTCTTGTGCCACTCAATGAAACAGATTGGTTTGAGGCAGCAAGTGAACCACTACACTGGCACAAGAGACACATCAGGACACTGGATGGTTGCAAGCCACAGTCCTGGACTGACCTAAGTGTCTGTAAATAGCTTTCATGCTTCAAGAGCTGCCTTGAGGCAACAGGTCACCTTCACAAGTGCTAAAACCACTTCGAGCTCCAGCATGCAGCCAGGCCAAGCCAGCTTTGAAACAAATGAGCCACAGAGACAAACATTTCCCGCTCAGTCCCAGAGATAAACTCTTCTTAGCCATCAAGTGGAAAAACACTGGCTTGCCTTTCACCTGAATCTCAGAAATCAATTTGAGAGTTGCAGCAGAATTGGGTGTATCCCTTTGTTTTCCTTTTTTAACTTGGGTCACTGGATAATGCCAACTTTTCCCTCAGGGGAGGGAACCCTTCAAATCAAAACATGGGATGCAAATCTCCTGGCAATGGGTGCCAAGCTCTTCTTTCCAGAATCCTTCCAAGGAGTGGCACAGGGGGAAAATAAATGAGAAGCAGATGGTAGGAGACGTGTCCCAGAGGAACGATGGATATTTCTGCTGTGACCCACCAGGGAAAGGTTTGGAAGCGCTGACACTTTTATGGCATTCTGTTTTATTGTGCAGAGCATTTTTTTCTTGTTAGTTATATTTTGGCTTCTCTGGATAACATATTTTTAAATGGCAAGAGATGTGTACCCTATGTACCCATCTACAGCAACAGACACACAGCTAGCTGGCAAGGACTGAGCTGAGCATTACCTGGCCTAAATCGCTACCAACACAGAAAATATCAGACTTAAGCCAGAAAAAAAAATATTTCCCACCACAACAAAGGCCCAAGATTCTCCATTTCATGGCATGGGCTTATCTACGATAGAAGACAGGCATGCCTGCATGCTGCCTGCTGTCTTGATCTTCTAATAGCAAAACAAAAGAGGCAACCTTGTTCTTGTTGAACGCTGGCAGATTCTCCTGTCATCATCAGATGTGGAGTTCACCTCAGTTTCGTCTCTAACTGGATAGATGGCCTTTTGTGAACCAAGTCATCTTGTAAATTTGTGACTTTCCCAGGGACTTCTTTTTTTTTTTCCTCAGCCTGCTGCAAGAACAGCCCTAAGCCATTTATCAGAAGACATCCAACAAGCAGCCATCCTCTTCATCTAATTTCAGATTGTCACGGAAGAAGAAAGAACTCACATATACCGTTGGCCTCTCTTCCCTTAATCTCTTTTAGTGCAACCTACAACCTTTACATCTGGACTAGAAGTCCCAGGACTATTCAGGTCAGGAAAAACAATAAAGCAGGGCAGGGCAGGGGTACCCTTTACTGGAAGTCACAATTGCTATTAAAACCCAGCACAGGATATAGATGTCAAAAGGTGCAGACATGAGAAGAGAGATGTACAAAATTCCACAATTTAGGATGCTGAACACCTGGAGAACAAAGCACAACAGTAAAGAGCACAGGGCAGGGGAAGAGTCTTAACATACACCCCACTGCCAGCATATGCCAATGACTTGACTAATTCATCAAAACAGCCAGATGAAAGCCAGGGACTAGCCTCACTGTATACAGAGATTTAGCAGCTATATGAAGAGAATGAAATAAACACAGCTCCTGCCTTTCAAAGCTGTTCTGGTTTCTCTCCTTACAAAAATGATAAGACCTGCAGGATACCAGTAGAGATTCATGCCTTCCCATTTCTTTTAAATAAAATCATATGTCTGTAACATGGACAACTGGATAGAGGGGGGAAGAAGAGATTAACTTTCTCATCTTTCCTTTTGCCACAGGATATTTTGCTGTGCTGCAATGGGATCCTGCAGTCTCCAAACTAGATGAATGTGGAGATACTAGCATAGAACTCATCCTTTTTCTATTGTCAGCAGCAGCTAGTGAGCTCTAGCAACGTGGATGTGCTGCCCATCTATTCTGGTGCTGTGCAGAAGATAAAGTCTTCAGAAGGGACCTTTCAGGATGTTTGATGTTGCAGTGAGATTCTGGGAATCTGAATGGCTATCACTTTCGCAGAGCAAAAGCTCCAAAAGACTAAGGCACAGAACAAATGCATGGAAGCCCAGTGCAAGTGTGTCTAACAGGAGTACTGGATCAGTGGCTTTTCTCAGCAGCCAAGGGATAAGCCTGGACCTCATGAAAGTCAAAGTCATTCTCTCCTCTTCAATGCTGTTTCACATGGTTAAGAGCGGCATTATAACAAAGTTATGTAAAAGAAAAAGAGAAGAAGTAAAAAACATCAACATTTCTCCGCTACACAATAGCAAAATACTTCAATGCTTAGGTTTCAAATCTAGACTTCAGGATTCTATGGTTTTAAAACTAAACTGAGTCTGGAGTAAAGTTGAGCCAGTTACTGAGGCTTCCTGTGAGTAGCTGGTGATCCGCAACGGTCTTTTGGAGACTCTCTCTAACATGCAGTACGTATTCGTTTTTTCCCAAAGTACTGAAAGCTGTTCTAAATCTGACAATGCAGAAGCTTTCTACAATAAAGTTTTTTTCACCAAGGATAGGCAGCTCTCATTAATAATTACTGTTACTGGTGCTGCTTTCCATTTCTGCAGGATCCTGTTCTTGTTGAAGGCCTTTCCAAGAGCTATCAGAAAGGCACCTTGATATCTTTTGTGCACAAACATAATAAATAAGATCAGTAAATAAACAATCTTAAGGGCTGAATTGTGACTACCAGTCAGTTACTATAGGGTTTACCAGTCATAACTTCTGTTATATATATACATGTTATACATGTTATATATATACAAAGGACACAACAGTGCACATGTTGCTTTTGTGTTGAATTGCTGTGTATGTGCTTTAGTATTCTCTGCTGAAGAACAAGAACTTTGTGAAGAAATATAGCTATAGCAAAACAAGCTTGTGGGATACAGTCTGAACCTTCCCAATCTCACCATCATCCCTTTCTGCAGAACCAATGCTTCTGCCCTGATTGAGTGCTAAGTCCAGCCCCCAGCAGCCAAATATGACAGAGCAAACACTGAACTTACACTTGAAAAATACTGAATTATACAGCAACCAGGATGTGAACACAGGGGGAAAAGTGCCAGAGAATATGTATCCCTAGCCCATTAGTTTATTTGAAAGTATTTTACATTTTATTAAAGTAAAGCAGACAGGATATAAGCACTATAAACTTTCCCCTGAAAGTGAGCATTGCTGGCATTCCACTTGCTTAAATTATTACCTTTTCAAGGGCTGGTTAATCCTTGCCCCTCTTAGTTAACAGAGGAAATAGTATGTTGGGTGTTTCACTTCCCAGACCAAAGCATAACGGTGCTTCTGCGAGACTAGCTCTGTCTTTCACTATTTTTTTCCCCTTTGGGAATCTATCTCCGTATTCCTGGCACACAACTACATTTTCTTCCATGGGCAATATCTCTTGCTTGAAATCTCTTCTGACAACAGTCACATTTTCTGAGATGCATGATTAAAGAGACTAACTTAAGCTTTTTACTAGAGAAACTGAAATGCAACTTACTTGTTTCCAATGAACTGGAGAGAAAAATAGTCTCCTTACAGAGGAATCTGCAATTTTATAAGAAAAATGAACAGTTCAATAATCAGAAAAGATGGATTGGAAAGGAATATGAGTATTTTTTTATTTGCAAATGTCATCTTGACAGAATAGACTTGCTTTGCTGGAATATCTTCTCAGCAAGAGTAAATCATTCTGAAACTAGAGCTGTATTTAGACTACCTAGGACCATTTCATTGAGCTTGTCATTGATTTGAATTATTTTCATACAAGTTAAATCATCTAGATACTGTTAAAATTGCTTAAGCCATTTATGTCTTTATATAGAATGTGTAGCATGTTGTTCAGACTGTAACAAAATTTTGAGTCCCACTCACATAGTCATTTTGGTATTTCAGAGTCAATACCTTGCAGTAGTTTCATTTTAAGTATTAAATGAGTTTTTAATTATTTGTGTCAATCTAAGATAATCTATTTGAATCCTTTCTGAATATCTGACAGAACATGAAATTATTTCTTGATATCCTTACCATTAACATTCAGCTCAAGACTGATTCTAAACCAAAGGATTTCTCCTGCAGCAGACCTCAGTTTGGTCTTTCATTCAATATCATTGCTGAAAAACTCTTCAGCTTAGTTCTTCTCAGAAGCAAAAACCTGCCCTCAGTCACTGCTATGCTGCTGAGGCTTTTCTCCCATAGTTTGAAACTTTGGGCTCGTTTCCTCTTTGCCAGGAAAACTATCCAACTGAAAGTTATTGGAGATTGAAATCCACCTTCACATCCTCTCCCTGTTGGCACAGACACCAGGGCTTGGATACAGGTGCAAATACAGGGACAGGCAGAAGAAAGGTGCAGAAGGAGGTAGGGGGAGACAAGAAGATTGCTTCCTCTCTCCTACAGATTTGAGCCACAGTTTTTGAAGTAGGGCACCACAGAAAAATTAATCATTACTAGTAAATTGTATACCTATCCTACACCTCAGCCACTCTCAAGATCAGTCCAAGATAATGTCAGAAGAGCACATATTACCTACTGTATCTCAGCATAGTCACCACAGTTTTAAAATTGGGCCTTTTAAGATTGTGGGGGACCAAAAGAATGATTTCTATTGAATAATTGAGTTTAAAATAAGAGACATCCCCTTCCCCTTTTCCTTCGCTGCTTGCAGTGCAGGTGCAAGCTGACAGCTTAATGACTATAAATTGCTGCTGGAGCCATTGAAGCCTTCTCTTCAAAGCAGATGCTTGCCTTTTCTGCATGAGTAGCAAAACATGTGCCCTGACCATCACCAGCTATTTTTAAAGGATGGATTTCTTCATTGCTTGTTTATAGTTTTATGTGCCGGAAAAAAAAGAAATAAAAGAGGGAAAAAAAGTCTGTGAGGCAATGTGCATCCTTTGGAGGCACTGGAGAGATCTGGAGGGTTACAAATTATCTGTTTTGCAGTACAAAACCAGAAAGCCAAAGTGCTAAAAACACGGAATATCACAGAGATTTCTGAGTAAAGAAGTATGCCAACAGAAAAGAAGCTTCCCCATTAAAAAGTTTCAGGCCATTCTGCAGCTGCAAGTTTCCTGACAACAGTCAACGTCACATGCTCTTCAGCTATGAAGGAGTTCACTCCTTCCCAGGTCATTCAAGGATAACATCCTGAGACTCTGGACTCTGTTTTAAGTAATAATTTCACAGGCACTGTCCTTTCTACCACAGACTCATTCCTCCAGATTGCTTGTGAAGGCTCCCCAAGTTTTGCATCTGTAAGGAACAAAATGAAAAACAGAGAATGCCTCCATCAATGGCCTGTCATGAAACAGGAAGCTGATGCAAACAGCAGGTCCGCATTGAAAGAATGACAAAAATACAGTTGCAGTTAGATAAATTTGTGTTGCTTTTCAGATCATTCACTGAAGAGGGAGGAAATATGTGACAGTGCAGTATAATTATTCTTTTTCCACTGTCGGAGACACAGGACAACCACATTACTCATGCAGAGCCATGAGCAAAGCTGCAAAGATCCTCCCAAAACAAGTGGCAATAGAAGTTTTTTCCTCATCATGCCATCCACAGAGTTGATGACACATTTTTGCTTGCTTCCCTTTGGATTTATATGGGTTCCTAGGCCTCTCTTCCCTACCTTTGATGTTGATCACAGAAAAAGTGAAGTCACTCTTGACCAGAAGTTGGCAACAGGAACAAGCGCAACATCGAGTGAATTTCATCAGTAATTAACGACATGTTTGCAGTGCATGCTTCGAGAGTGCAAGAACTTGTGCCCAGACTACTTGCATTTGATTCACTTAATCTCTTTCCTAATCAGTCCCATGTTGTCACCTGTCTCCCTAATCAATCTTGTTCAGTTCTATTCCCTTCCAGCATGTAAAAGGACAAAAGCCTGCTACACATCCACTGTTTCACAGTGTCAGATAGTTGAAAAAAATTTTGTCTCTAGGCTCCTGCTTACCTGCCCACGTAATATAGTAAAAAGAGATTATTGAATCATTGAAGTTTCAAAGACCAGCAAGATCATCAAGTCCAACCATCAACTCATGCCTGTGAACTCTCTAGACCATGGTACCACATCTACTCTTTTCTTGAACACTCTAGGGATGGTGACTCTATCACCTCCCTGGGCAGCCTGTTCCAATGTCTCACCACTCTTTCTGAGAAAAAATTTTTCCTAATATCCAACCTGAACCTCCCCTGATGCAACTTAAGACCATTCCCTCTCGTTCTATTGCTGTTACCCAGGAGAAGTGGCCGACCTCCACATCGCTACAACCTCTTTCATGTAGCTGTTGAGAGCGATAAGGTCTCCCCTCAGCCTTCTCTTCTTCAGCCCCAGACAATCCCAGTTCCCTCAATCACTCCTCATAAGACTTGAACTCCAGACCCTTCACCAGCTTTGTTGCCCACCCTTCTCTGGACATTCTCCAGGGCCTCATTGTCTTTCTTGCATTAAGAGGCCCAAAACTGCCAGTGCCAAGCACAGGGGGACAATCACCTGCCTGATTCTGTTGATTGCACTATTTCTGATACAGACAGAATGCCATTGGTTTTCTAGGCCACCTGTGGCACGATTTGGAAATATTTTTGATGTTCAGATCAGTTGAATGCAACCACCAGTATACAATTCTGCTCCTACCACCAGCTTCTGTATTAGGTTTATTATGTCAGGATTTCCTAGGAAAACCATTATAGCACCTCATACAAACCTTTTGGAAAGCTGTGAGCTCCCCTATACCAAGGTGGAGGAGATCTCAGCATTACTGTAGCACAAAGGAACTTCAATTGGTCACTGCTCCTGTTCCTAGCAATGATTGTCTGGGCACTTGCCCAGAAGTTTGCCCTTAAAGCAAAAGAAAAGAAAGAAGAGTTCTGGGTGATTCCTGGTGTTACCAGGATGGCCAGAAGCACAGAGGAAAGGTCCCAAGGCCACATCCAAGCAGCAGTGCACACATCTGCATCCCCTCAGCCCCCTGAATACACTGCTTGTACCCAATGGCCACTGCCCAGCAGTTCCAGGTCTCAGCCACTTCAGCGCTCTGGATGGGGGTCAAGAGGTTGTCATAGCACCACAACTCTGCTATGCAAGGTGTGTTTCTTTCTCTGTGCCAGCTTTATCTCACAGCTTTTTCTTTTTTTTTTTTTCCTTTTTTTTCTTTTTTTCTTTTTCCCCTGTATATATTTGCAGTGATTTAAGGAGTCAAATGATGAGAAGGCACAGGAGCTGGAGTACTCGCATGCTGCATGCAGGATCAGTGGATAAGAACTGCGTGAAGGAAGTGAGCTATCCACCCACATGCAATTTGATTTCATGTCTATTTTCTTTTTTTTTTTTTTTCCTTTTAGCCATGGCAATGATACATTTTTACCCTCATCTCTCTCCCCTCTGCTGCGTGTGTGTGTCCATGTGGCCAGTTCCCTCCAGTGTTTATTCTGCTGCAGAGAAGTGCAACAATTTCTGGGCAGGATGTCCAAAGATAAATCTGGCTTGTGGTGAGAGTTAAAAAGATTACAGTAAGGTCTTGTTTACAAAAGAGAAGGATCAGCTGCTGTTCTTGGAGTTTGTTTAAAAATTCTTTTTTTAACCATCCCTTTTTGTGTTTAGGTTTGTTTCTCTTATTAAATAAATACCCTCTACAGTTTCCAATGATCACCTCTGTTGTGTGCAAGGAGAGGAGAGATTTCTGTATTGGGTCATCAGCTTCCTAGAAAAGATTATTAAACATCAGAGAGGGGCAGTATTAAATGCAAACCTTTCCAGGATGCAACTGGGGCTGATCCAGCTATGACCAGGCCTCGTCTGTGATATCAAGGCCCTGGAAGATGGGGTGGGGTCACTTATGATAACATGAGGATTTTCACTCTATACACAATTAAGCACATCACTATGATGCTCTGGATTCCTACAGCACAGCACCTAATGACCTGGACAGCCTGTTTCCACCTCAGCAGCACTAATATTGGACAACCAGAGCAGCAGCAAGGCCTCTGGCACACAAAACAGCTCATCCAAACATGTACATCTTCCCAGCCTCCTCAGCCTTGTCACCCTGAAGGGCTGATGAAACTTCGAGCAGAAAAAGTGATGAAGAGGAAGCTAATGCTGACCTCTGTTGACAAATTAATAGAAAAAAAAAGTCAGCTTCTTACTCACTAAGTCCATACTCTGTGGATCACTTTGCAGTGCAACTTTCTACTCTCCAGCATGGAGGATGCTTCTCTTTCTCTAGGTTCACACTGCAGAGGCTGACACCATGACTAGTGTTTCTCTAGCTCACACTGAGCATCTACCAGTGTTCATTCCATAAACGCAGCTCTCCCATTCATTGCTTTTGGCTGGCTGGGGAAGACAGAGTCACAGACCGGTGTTCAGTCCGGGTCTTCAGGGCTACTTCGAAATGCTGTTCATAGGACTCTATGTCCCTCCCCAGTGCAGAAGACCTTATTTCTTACAATACACAAAGGAGGTGTGTGTGAATTCAGACAATTAGATCTATGAATTTATATGGGAGAGAACAAACTGAATTTCAGTGCATCCCTCTTTGGAAGAAAACAGTAGTTTGCTTAGCTTGGATTCCCTAAAACCAAAAAAAAAAAAAAAAAAAAAAAAAAAAAAAGCAGAGGAGGACAAGGGAGAAGGTGAGTAGAATTCATTTTAGGAGAATGCATTTGAAGTTGAAGTAGATGTTGTTTTTCAAGAAAGCAGTGATGTGTTTCAGGTTCTTGAAAGTTGGTTCACTGTTAAAGCCATAATTAACTGCAGAGACCTGAATGTATTCATCAGTATGCATGACCTCTTCACAAATGCTTACAAGGAATTAAGAAGAAACAGGATGCAGGTCCTAAATGAAACAGAAGCTGCCAACATTCAAATTCCTCTCTGGAACAAGAAGTCCACCTTCAACAGAGGACCACTTTGCAATGTCTCTTTCTTAAAAAATAGCAAGGCAAAATATAGACTAATCTATACAGAGCTGACATGCAGTAATTTTTTTTTTTTTTACAAGCTAAAATAAAAATCTGGAAAGATTGGGAAAATCTTTTACAAAATTATCTTGTCTCATACCAAGACACAATCTGTATGACTGACAGTTTATGAGCATTAACACACTTCATCCAAGAGCTTCTTTCATTTTCAGTTAATATATTTGTTCAATCAACCAACCAATTTGCTCAATTATTCAAGTATTCAGTGACTGCAGCAGTTATATACAACGTAAATTTATGCAAATAATTGTGTTAACTAGCAGCTTCTGGCTGAGGATGTAGATGAATGCTCAAATACCCAAATATCACCTATTTCTCACATGGCCTACAGATAATTATTTTCTGTTCTACCACATCCTTGTCATTCCCACAGTGGTCAAATATACATAAAGTGATAATTTAAAGTCAAGACACAAGACATAGGAACAACAACAAAAAAATGACACTTTCTCAGGAAGCCTAACTAATTCCATTCTTATTTTCCCAGCTGCCAGATCTGAATTTGTGCAAAGACTTTAGAAATACTGAAGCAATTTGTTTGCCTCATGCCAGCTCTTTACCTGAGGATAACATCAACCCCCAAAATCCTCATTCAGCACCAGCAGTGACCTCTACTTACAATTTCCTTCCAAAGTACTGCCAAACAGTTCTTTCACAACTACTAACAAGGCCAGTTAGAAATACGGTCACCTCAGTATTTTACCTCTCCTCCTCCATTCTCTCCCCACTGGCTGGAACAAGCAGGGGAGGGAGGCAGAGAAGTTTTGTGCACTTTTTACTTTTCTATCACGAATGGCACTATAATTAAGCTGACAGAACTGTTAAGATTAGTTTGATAGTGGAATTAAGCATCTGGACAAAAACTGGATATGACGGATTTTCCCCATTAAGGTTTTTGGTCTAAGCTCAAGATAAAATGATTACCAATGCAATTACAAGGCAATTAGGCTACGTTAATTAATGGTATGTAGCTTTATTTACAACATATTCTCTTTCCCCAAAGATTCAGAGCTCCTTCCCTTCCCTATCCTCTCCTTCCTTAAGCAGTATATTTCTGCTGAAACACTGACAAGCTCTGGAGGATTTAATCAGCCACTTACTCTCAGAAGCTATGTATTGATATGAGGACTCACTAGTTTAGCCTCTGATCTAGAAACCAGTGGTTCTATATCAGCTCAGAGCACCTGAGGATATCACCTTGAAGTATTTCTCATTATTTGGAGCTGGTCAGCATGTGGATCTTAATGCAGCTGCAGTGGTGATGAAGACAGAGATATGTCATGACCCAGTCTCCCATTCCCTTTCATATGAAAGAGCTTGAATAGCCCATGGCCAAGAGAAGAGATCTGAAGGTATCACATAACAAAGACAACCTGCTCCCCAGGAAGCCTGTCATTAGTATAAAATGTGAAAGGAATAAAACAGATACATGTAAACCAAGGTGCTCTAGAGGAAAGGGGGAAAAAAAAAAAAAAAGTAGTAAAACAAAATGAGAAATCCATTAATAAAACCCTGCTGAGGTCACATTTGAAAACTCCCTGGGTAACCAGGCCAGCATTGTCATGCAAATTAAGTTTGAAGGATAGTTTCTTGCTTGTGTAATCCCTGTCTCTTCCCAGCGGAGTGTATCTTACCCACCAGGACATCATGCACAAAAGGAAGGAACATGTTTTGCAGATGAGGAGGCTGAAGGTATATGTGCTTTTGGCCCTGGAAAGCCACATCCCAAATGAATATACTCAGAGGAGGTACCAAGAATCCTGTATCTACCATGTCACTGAAGTGTGACAGGGCACCTGGTACTTTTGAGTGCCTACAGATGAGACCAGAGCCTGGGCTGTGGAGGTAACCTCTTAACCATGCAGCAGTCTTCACAATCCTTATATCAGGACAGGTAATGTTAAAAGACACAAATTAAAAAGGCCATTCTTATAAACAATGCTCTCTCTCTCTCCGTATTTTGATGGCGCATAGGTTGCACTTTCAGGCTCTGCCACATATGAACAGATGAATTTGATGTTCCCTAGTCACTGACTTCATCCCTCTGCAGGTCTTGGTGGACCTTCTGACTCTTTTGATCCTAAAGACTAAAACCAATCATATATCTTCATACACCATACGTATAAATCTTTGCCTAATTTTGCTAAGGAAACAATACGCACATGATTAAATTTTGCCCCCTTTGGTCAGTTACTAGAGACATGAAAAAGCTAAAACTCATAAGCAGAGGTCTCAAAACACTTTAAATTGAATACAAATAGATGACCCATTAAAAAAGAGTTACTTAGTCAATGCTAAAAAATGTAAGCGTTACGCTGTATTGGGCACCAGAAAAGCCACTTGCACAGCGTTCAAGTTTGCAAAAGAGATTATATCATGAGTCATGACTTCTTCACCATGCATATTTCCTAGTATCTAATAAGGGAGGTTGGCAGCATGTCACTGCTTAGTTCTTAGGGGAAAACAAGCATCAGATAAAAAGTATTAAAAAATAAGCCTTGCTGGAGATTCATCAAAGGATCCTCTCTCTTATAAAGGTCACTGAGGTGACCTCAGGCCTTCAGTCAAGTCAGTCTATCCTGCTTCCCTTGCAAAGGTGTCAAGCTTCTTCCTTTGTTTAGAAAGTCTCATCTTGTTGCCTTTGGGCTTCTACTTTGCAAATCCTTTTCATCAGCTGCCCCCAAAACAAGCCAGTTCCTACTTTAAATGGGTGGAGACACTGCCATTTTGAGCTACTCTCCATCTTTCTTCATTAAATGCTTCTAAAACTCTTGGCCCAAGTGACTTGCCTGCATCTGTGGCAAAACTAGGAGTCCCAGGAGTCCTATCCAAATGCCTGCCTTATAAAATCATCCTTCCTCTATGAAGGTCAGCAAATCCCTTTCCTGTGCTCCAGAAATGATGGTATATTCCATTAGCCTTTGCATTGCCCAGCAACCATCAGAGAAAAAAAAAAAATCATTAAAAATTATAATCTTGATTCCAGTTCAAACACGAAGATGCAGTGCCTGCATCAGCCCCAGTCATTCTCTCACAAATATGTTATCTCATTTCTGTGTTAGGGTACTGTTCACTCTCCAGCCTGCAGACATTCACCTATATACGATTCCTTCTGTCTTTGGGAAACAAAGTTTCCCCCACAGAGCAAAAGGAAAGCACAGCCCAAAGGGCAAAGGAGAAATGATGTACCATACTGTAAACCCTTTCCAGGATGCAAAGACCTCAAAGGCCTCTAGCTTCTGGGAACATGCAGGGAGAATTACATCTCATTTCACCTTGTGTTAGGAGAACCTCAAGCATGTGGTTCTTCCAGAGATTACTGGAAATTGTATTCAGTGATGCTGAACACAAGGCACACAAATCTCTGAGCCAGGAATCATGGCATTAAAGCTGAGGGATTTGATGTGTGAAGAAAGGAAGAGACGTTCACAAACATATCCCAGACAGTGCAAATCCTGTAACATAAGAGTCCTTAAGCCTGGGCAGAGAAGAGAAAGGAAAAAAAAAAAAAAAAAAAAAGAAAAAAAAAAGAAACGAAAAGAAAAACAAAAGCATTTATCCTTTTAGAATAAAAAGCAGAGCTTTGTGTCACTCAGAGGAACTAACTCATTTCCAATATATGAGGATCTGGCTTGATTTTTTGTGTTTGATTCATTCTCCCGGGCTTAGATCTGTTGTTCTGTATCACTCCTGTCTCACATGGAACATCTAGAAACTATTAGAGCTAGATGAAAGAGGGGCATAACACAAGGGCAAACGAAGAGCTGAACGGGTGTGGGCAGGTGAATTGGAGCATAGGAGAAGTGAAAGCCCTCAGGGCTGGGCTTTGAATGGATAACCATGATTCATAGAATATTTATTTGGATACATCAGATTCCCACAGGGTAGATGATGGAAACTGGCAAAAAAAAAACTGTCTCCATTGAAGGGCTACATGAGATGTATCATCTCTCTGGATACCTACACACCTATCCAGTCTCAAACATAACTCTTGGATGATGACAACCATTAAGCTAGAGCAAATGGCAAAGTTTCTCATGATTAGAGGGTGAAAGTGGACTTCTTTCCCTATAGATGTGGAAACACATATAAGTATCCTATTTCTACTTGACTTTATCTCTGCCGAACTTCATCCTCACCCTTAACTACTTTTCTGTCTTAGCCATATAGGTGGGAGATGCTTGAAAGAACAAGACTGCCTCATATCACGTGCATGCTTCAGATTTTGTTTTCAAAAAACTCAGGTGAAATAAACTTGTCTTTACAGAATTAAGTCTCAAAAACGTAAAAAAGGTCAAGCATTTAAGAGCTTTGATAGGTCTCTCTAGAAGTGGCTATAGAAGTTTTAATGGTAAACATTCTGGTTTTATTCACCAGGATGTTCTTGCTAATCAGAAGTACTACTTCAAACTTTTAAAAACTTGAAGAATCTGGCTATATACATGCATAAGAAAGTATTAGTGATAAGTAAACTAGTTATATGTATGTCAATTCCTATTTTCAGTGAATGATTCCTCAATTCATTGCAGGTGGCATACAGTGTCTTAGATATTCTCCTTTGTCCTTGAGCAGGAATAGCACTTGCATTCTGAGGCTGGAAAGGCAAGGCTAACCCCAGTGTGTGTCAGCCTCTGAGAGTACACCTGAAGGTTAAGACCTGAAAGACTTGCAAGCATTACAACAGCAGGTTTACCAAAAGATTGGGATTTTATGTTATTTGTCACATGTCCAGACTGTCAATCTCACCCATGAGCTGTCTTTTTTCTCCTGAGACTCAGGGGCATAAGTATTATCAAAGCTCATATTATCATGTGTTAATAGAGCTGTGATGACGGGCCACATGAGCGCTGCTAGGATCAGAGAAATTATGACTCAAATAAACCTCAGGAGGTCACTACAGCCAGCATTCTTCAGCCTGTGGCCCATGGTCTGGCATGCATCAGGCAGTAGCCCAGAAACATCACAACTTAATTTTTCAGCATATACATTCATTTCCACATGTGGGACTAAGTAAGGAAGCTGGGGAAAGGGATGACAATGGTTCAGTTTGCAGCAGGCTGGAAGTGCAATCTATTGTAGAAGCACTGTACTAGGTGTACTATGGTTCCTCCCAATCAGAAAGGTGAAGTCATCCTTGGAAGAACTGAGAGAGGGTAAATAGAGGCTGAGGAACCAGTTGAGTCTGATCTCCTGTCCTAAGGCAGGATTAAGCTCTATTGAAGCATTTCTGCCAAATACTTTTCTAACTTCTTCTTAAAAATCTCTAATAACACAGATTACGCCCCTTCCTTAGGCAATGTATTCCAGTATTTAACTATTGTGGCTGCAAAAAAGTGTTTCCTAATGTCTAATCTGACTCTCTCAGTTTAATCCCTTTACTTCTTACAGAATTTATAGAAGAGCCAAAAGACAGTTTATTCCCTTTCTTAGCCCCAGGCAGAACAAGGTAAAATACATCAGAATATGCTTCGCTGAAAGTATATACAGTATGTAGTGTAGAGAAGATGAGTTTTTAGCCCATGGAAAGCTGTTCCGATGTTGGAAACAGAAAACAACATGCTTCTCCTCCTCAGCAAAGAGGATATACAAGGTCAGAATTAATAGGGGTGAACTGCAAGTCCCAAAAGCTTCCTTGATTTATTCTATACAATCTTCCTTGGGGAAAAAAACAATACCTACTTGTCCCCAGACCAGCTCATGTTAAACAAACAAACACTGAAAGAAAAGTTTTCCCAAGAGGATCCCACTGTCTCTAGAGTTTGCTTTCCTCTTTGCTGTGCCAAGGTATCAGAAGGCCCAATAGAAAGAGGGGAAAAAAAGCATTAAGAAAGGAATCTTTGTGAGCAGCTGTTAAAAGAAGGCTGAGTACTTTTATTTATTTATTTTTCTTTGGGTAGCATTGATGGGAAGAGAGAACAACGAAGAATTGCTTTTGGAGTAGCCCAAAAGTTCCCTGCTGACAGGTCAGCCCCACCCCCCCCACCTCCCTAGCACACAAGGATCCTTTTCAAAGAGAATCACCTGGCCTATAAATTCCAATTTGTGTTAATTTAAGAAAACAAATGACCAATTCCAACCTTTGAGAGTGTTTAGGAATGGCAGGATTAAGTGGGGTGATTAAAACTGAAAGGCCTCTCCTTGGCACACTACTTTGCAGGTGGGGTTTCTTCCAGTACTCTCATTTTTGTGGCTTCATTGTCCAAAGCCTTCAAGAGGTTAAACTGGAATAGCCCAGGCATTTGAAAACACTTCGTAGACTGGAGAAAGGATAAGAGGAAATTGATTCTTTTCCACCTTCCTTTCTCCAGTTATCTGTATAAAACCCTCAGAGCACCTATATTTAGACTAGGATATACAAGAGACACAGATGCACACTTGACCGAGGAACATTTCCCATTTTCTACTAAATTGAATCATTTTTAGCTTCTGTGCTGCTTTCTTCAATGATCTGGGATCTGGCCAAGGACAGGAAAAAAAAAGAAGAAAAAAAAGGCTTTTTAGGACCACTTTCTGAATAAAGATCTTGCCTGAGACTTAATTATAAATGTGGTGTTCCAATTTAGATAGGCAGCAATGCTGGATTCAGCAGGGATATGGTTCAGAAGTCAAGGCCTAACACTTTAGCTTTGTGAAGCAGAGGAAAAGAAAGTAAGGGTTTATTATATCCCTTTAGCCCAAACTGAACTGCAACACTCCTGGGCCAGCATGTCTTCTGCTAACAAGCTTGTTCTCTTCACATATTGAGGAAAGTTCCACTTAAGGGCAAGCTGGGATACCTACCCCTACTCCTCCTTATGGTCAGAAAACTTCACAAGTAAACTGAAACCCTCTCCAGTTTTAGTTTGTTCCTGGCCACATTTATCTTTGTGTGTTCCAGTATGAAACTTTTCAAACAAATCGTTCTTTCCCCTTTTCTGGCATCTTACTCTTTCCAACCTCAGCATTAACAGCTGGACTAGATGATCTTAGAAGACTTTTCCTACCTCAGTGATTCTATGATGCTACAATAGTCATGAAAAGTTATGCCATTCTTTCTTGATCTCTTTTTTCCTAGAAAAAGCAAGCAAAGTTCCTTCCTTTCCCTTGTGAAACATGGTCTCCTATGCCATTTTTCTTCTAGGGACCTAATTTTCTGTTCCTGTGCTAACCTCAGTGCCTAATGTGTATAGAAATAGGCTGCAAGTCTAGTCTTAAAGCAGAATGTTCTGGCTACAAGTACACAGGCAATAGCATAAAGACAGAGTTACCAGGATTTGGTGTGGGGATGATCAGACAGAGAGTCCTGGAGGGCAAAAACACAGAAAAGACTCCTCCTGGCTATGCCAGGAATATTTTTCATGTTTTTACACAAAAGAACAGTATTCTGCACACAAAAGAACAGCTCTCAGCATGTTCGTCCATACCTCTTTCAAGCCTCCATGATGCACACCACTAAGGAATCCATCTCATCTTTTCATGTTAACAGCAAGATAACTCCTCAAGTAAGGAAATCCTATGGCAGACCCTCTACAGATGTGCACGACAGGTGCAAGGCTGCTGTCTCATCAAATGGAGATAACAAAAGCTTCTCACACTATCCAGCCTGATTTTCAGACAGTGCAACCTCCACCTCTCAGAAGGGTTCACTGAAAGCATTTAGTAAGCAGTAGGTTGGACAGAGCAAAAGTGACAAGATCAGTGCTTCTGGGTGCTGCTGTAACCATGGTGAAGAGGGAAAAGTGTCTACTTCTCTGAGTTCAGAAACCTCGAAAATGGTGATGATGGCCTGTGGTGTTTTTACACTGATGGCTAACTAAGCTCCACCACATCACACTCACTCCCCCCCTCTTCAAAGGAACAAGGGGAGAAAATATGATAAGGTTTGAGATAAGGACAGGGATATCACTCTCCAATTATCATCTGAGTCAAAACAGATTCAGCATATGAAGATAAAATTAATTTATTGCCTACCAAAAGAGACTACATCAGTGAGAAAATAAGTAAACTAAAAAAAACCCTTCTCTGTTCTACCTCTTCCACCTGAGCAGCAGAGGAACAAGGAATGGGGCCTGTGGTCAGCCCATAATGTTTTTGCCACTCCTTCATGCTCACTCTCTGCCCCTGCTCCAGCATGGGGTCTCTTCCACGTGATGCTGTCTTTCCCAAAATGATCATACATGGGCTTCCCACGGGCTGCAGCTCCTCAAGAGCTGCTCCAACGTGGGTCCATACCATGGGGCCCATTCTACAGGAGCTGCTCTGGCACAGAAGTTTTTTCCCTTAAATTCGCTCTCACAGAAGTGCAACCAGTGCAGCTCATTGGCTCAGCTTTGGCCAGCAGCAAGTCCCTTATGAAATAGCTGGCGGGCTCTTGCCTAACATGGGGCAACTTCTGGATTCAAAAAGGTCAGCCTTGCAGCCCTCCCATTACCAAAACCTTGTCACATAAATCCGATACAGAATGATGGAAAACACAATCCAGCAAAAGCTCAGATTCTCTGCTCTCGGCTATAGAAACACCTTAATATCATTTCCAAATACAATTCTCTTTCTTTGGGAGAAATAAAGAGTTAAATATATAATATTTTAATCTCCCACGAGAAATTTCTCTGGGTTTTCCTAGAAACTGGAGAGATGAGAGATCTGACTGCTTGATTGATTACTACATTCGTTTCTTCATTTTTCTTCTCTTTAAATTTCTTTCCTTCATCCCTAAAAAATGGATTTTTTTTTTTTTCCTTTCTTTCTTTCCTCACCCAGCTCTGTTTGAACTGTATTTTCTGAGGCTTTGGTAAAGATTTCAAATGCCTAACTAAGCTGACCGGAATTGAGTCTCTTTTCCAGAAGAGAAGTATACAGCATCTCTTGAAAGCTGGTTCTCTCATCTCAAGATGTCCTATACTTATACTTCCATAGCAGAAAGAGCCAAAAGCTTTCAGTAACTTCAGAAAATGTTGGTCATTATCTTTGCATAGTGAAGATAGCAACCTGAACTTTCAAAACAAAAAAGTCATTCTTTAAAAAAAAAATAATAAAAAAAAGTGAGAGATGCCAGCATATTTATTCCTAAACAAAACTTTTCTAGCACAACCCTGGGCTTTCCAACAAGCAGTTTTGTGAGTGAACTTCATAGTATGACATCAGTGAACAGATGGCAGGCAAAGCTGTTGGCAGGGTGATGAGAAAGCTGGCCATTTATAATGGAAAATGTCCTGATAAAAGGAATGTGCTTATTTTATTCCATCTTAATGTTTATAAAATTCCTTTCCTGAGGCTTCCTCAAGGATCTTTTCATTATTATTGTATTATTATTAATAATAAAGCAAATAAAGGGAAAAATGTGCACAGCAAAAGACATTCTAAGTGCCTCAGAAAAGTTTTCAGCACTGGTGGGGTTGGTTACGTTGTGATGATTTGTTACAAGCTTTACAGCTACAATCCACTATGGTGTGGACACTTCTCCCAACAGGGTTAATCGTATAATAATACTCAGTAACTGGCAGGCCTTCACCTTTCAAGGGAGGACTTTGGAGTGTGAAGACATGTACTGATGCTGCCAAATTTCTGCACCTTGAGAATCTCTGAATGCTAATGTGCCTCCAATCTCTCAAAGGCTGACTTTCAGCTGGATGCAATTCAGGGTGCATCCATTATGTAAGTGGTGAGGAACAAAGCTGGGCTTTTGAGAAAAAAAGATACCACTGAGGAGTAGTTTATGCCTCAGAAAGTCAAATCCAGGTGTTTCAAGAACTATTTCCTAATTTAGATAAAATTCACCCTAATATTTTCTGGAAAATATAGGGATGGGGCAGGACACAAAAGCAAGCAGGAGGATATTCCTCTAATGGATTACCACTGGAAATTCTGCACTAGAACAGGATAGGAGGACACACATAATGCCTTTTCCACCAGAGAGAGTTCAAACCATGGGATAAAAGCCGTATCCCAACAGGCCCCATCAAGCCTGATCTGCCTCAGGGAGATATGTGCAACACAACTCATTGCTGAATGAGGCAGCAACAACCATTTCTCAGTTGGGTCCTAAGAAGGTACCTCCCTGAGCGAACAGAAGATACTAATCACAGATGTCAGGAGACATGAGAGCACTCAGACTCTCCTGGGTCCCGGCATTCCTGCAGAATCACTGCAGTAGTTGGAGGCAAAGGCAGTCTCCTAGATGAGGGGTTTCTCAATCTGGGGCATCCTGTTTCGAGTTTAACTCCTCAACACACTGCACTGCCAAGTCACTGCATGGAGAAAGAAGGCATTTCCTCCCACTCCTCCATTTTCCCCCTGCTTCCCTTATTTCCAGGGACTCAAAAATCAACCATACCTTGCTGAGCTGATAACTTGTTACAAAATCACTTCACTATGTGATAAGGCAGGAGGAAGACTTGTACTTTGGATTAGTTCCCGTACAATCACTTCATACAGAGTCCCACTGAAGAGAGAAAAAAAAAGTGACAAGACTATAGATAGTTTAAAAGCAAATAAAGTAGGGGAGCAATTAATAATAACTGAAAGATTATTATCAGACAGTCCTTATCTCCCTGCCGGTTATAAAAGCAGCTGATTTAATACTGCCATTGTACAGACAGCGAAACTGAAGTCTAGGGAGGTCAAACCATTCACCTGTGGCTGGCTACTCAGAAAGATATGAAACTACAGAGAAATCCTAGCTGTTCAGTCTCTACCTGATGCATTTTCTCCACCACAATGAAAATATGACAAAAATAGAATCTGTCTCAGAAAGTAGGAATCAAAATATTTTTCTTTCAGAACAACACCACCAAATAAGAACTGGGTAGCTAGATTATCTTTCCAGTGTTTTTAGCAATAAAAGGATGGAGAGAGCAGCTGCGGTTCCATGGGATCCACTCACAACCTCCTGCCATGTTACAGCAACATAGCTAAACAATTTGCTCTTCCCTTAGGACAAATTCCTTGGTGGGGACAGTCTGTTTTCAACATTTCCATATCTGGATGCCATTACATCCACCTATGCCTACATTAAGCCACCATAAGCATATCTAAAGCCTCCATCTCATCCTGAATACTATGCCAGAGACCAGCAGTGCTAGAGAGAATGTTTTCTCATAGAGTCACAGACTAAAACTTCATAGGCGCAGAAGACCGGGTCAACCTCAATTAGATGCTGAGTTCAGAACAAGCTCTAGGGCCATGCTTGAAATCCAGCATCTTTTGCATTTCTTCCCACTTCGCCCTTCTCTTTGTTCTGAGATGTCCTCAATTTACTCGATATATTAAGAAAACTCTTATCTTTTAGGCAATATCACAGCTTGGAAAGGCTGCAGGAGTTATAAACTACACATCATCAAATTGCCTTAAGCTCTCCAGCTCACTGTGGTTTGATAGTCTGCCTAGTGGATCATTCCTAGCCCTTAATTTAATCTGCAAAATATACTTTTTTTTTTTTAAAGTTTCTTTCCATCTGCAGCATATTCTGTTCCACCTTCCCTGTGTAGTTTTGTTGCTCTGGAACAAAAACTGTAACAAAAACAACAAAAACTAACAGCAACAACAGTGTGTTTAATTTCAGGCTCCACTGTGGTCACTTTCCTGCAGAACATAGTAGGAAGACATGGATACAGGCACTGGGTTCTATCTCTCTCCTGCCGAGGATCCAATATCCTGTCTTCAGCTCATACATTTCAGATCTGCAACCATTTCTGCCAAGAAAGCTTCATTTTACGGGAGGGGAATGAGAAAAAATAAGAAAGGAAGAAGATGAGAAAGGAAGATTTTTAAAGGGCAGCCAAGATAATTCATTCTGGATGTTTTGATCTTTTAAAATAACTTATTTTTCTTGAAAAAACTATATTCTGGTGGCCCTCTGCAGGAGATTGCCTACTGGAACAAAATCTCATCACCACAGGAAGGAAGAAGGTGCAAGATAATATTATTCTTTTCTAACTCTAAGGACAAAAGAATTATTGGATGAGAAAATGCCACTAGGAACAAGAGGAGATTAATCCTCTTTCAGATTTGCTGCAATGTTATTGTTCCCTCTCAGCTACAGAGAAACGTACAGGACATGATTTCACATATAAAAAACTGGTTCAGGTGGAACAAATCACAGATGGATCCAGAACCAAACACAAAGTCATTTTCCAAGCAGTTTCCAGATGCTTTTATTCCCCACTGCTGGGCATCATACCTTCAGGGTGCTGCAAGGACTTTGCCTCTTTCTTCTACTTGCCCGGGTCCACTTCCAAAGAGACCATGCTCATATCTAAAAAACACCTTTGTGCGTTGCCTAGATCCAGGTAGTGGTTCTTCAGCAGCACAGTCCTCTTCTCCTGTCTCCTTTTTGCTGGTATGGGTGTGAAGCTTTAGCATTCAATCAGTAAAGCCTACACCTTCTACACGGAAGTCCAGCCAAGGCCACAGCTGTCATTTAGATCAAAACTAAATTCCTGGGCCCTTCTAATTTATGTCAGTGTTAGGGTGCTACCCTGGTATGCAAAAAGGTACCTTTGAGATGCATCATCCTGAGATCCAGTCAAAAGTCTTAAGGTCCTTTTAACACCAGGGCTTTTGTGCAATAGGCCCATGCTTCCACTAGGGCTCATAAGAGCAGAATTAAGCTATTTTATTCCTTTCTGTTTTCTGCATTTGCTTCAAGTTCAAGCTCCCCACAATTACCCTACTAAAACTTCAGATTCTTAGCACTGTTTTCTAACTGTGTTATACTCACTACTTTGGTAGGACTGTTCTCTAGAGGTCAATTTCTATCTGAATTGGTTTGTTACTAATCTCCTAGTTCTGCTTTTGTGTGGGTTTTTTGTTTTTGTTTTCAAAGTATGCTATCTCAATCTATGAAATTCATTTTGGGTTTTGCAAAACTCAATAAATTCTAAAGAGCAATAAGCTTTTATAACACTATAACGTGATGGAAAGAACAACAATGGCACTGTAGTAGCAGAGCCCCAGACTGCAGCAAGTCAGGATACGCTCAAACACAACAGCTGGGGACACAAAGGAAAGAAGCAGCTCACCTTTGGAAGGCCTCAGGTAGGCAGGGACCCCAAGAGAGATCCCCTCACCTCCACTGGTTACACTTAAATAAGGTCTGGGAAGGGATGGATCCTGGCTCCACCCTTTCCAGTCAGTCAATGCATTGCTTGCACCTGAGCTCCCATGAGTTGGCCTCGTCTTCCCACCAAGGTGCTCAATCATTGCTTCAGGTGTGACTTAGCATTTCCTCTATAGCCTTATTTCCACCTGAAGTGATTACACTGAGCTTTAAGACTGGATTTGACCTCTGTTGCAGTGACAACTTACAGGAGAGCTGGAATATAATATCACTTGTGAAATACAGTGATTTATTAACATTGCTGAACCAAGCTCTATTTACTAAAGTGTACAGTCAGAATTCTGCAGCAGTCTCCATATCCATAAGTTATATTTCAAAGATCCCTATTGTTACATAGTTTTGGAGTACACTGACTAAATACCTTTATCTCTTTAAGGCTGCCTTTTTTGTAGGCATCAGATTTAAGAATGTTCATTCAGAAAATTAATCTAATCTTGAGTCCTTTTTTTTTTCCTTTTAATCAAAACAGGAGCTCAAGAGCTTCTGATCTGAACAGCAAATCCTGAAATTGAAAAAGAAGCAGAGCTGTGATTTGATCACATTACTGTGACAGCTAAGCCAGTAACCAGAAATGCAGAAATTGGTATAAAATTATGCCACTCAGCTATGAAATTCAACTGCTCTGCTGTTGATGTTTCATGCAGTTTTGATCTGAAAGGGAATAAAATGCATTCAGTCACTTAGAATGTAATTTACAGTCCTATTTTCATTTCAGCGGTGTTGATATCTGTACACATAATATTCTCCATGCATGTTTCTCGTCAGTAACATCAAGAAAAAAATCTACTAATGGATTTCCCCTGTTAAAAAAAACATAGCACAAAGACTGAGTTGTTTGGTTAGAATGACAATACAAGCAGCTCCACAAATGCCTTTTTGCTAACAAAAACATGATCTGTTGCATCTCACTTCACCCAATTTTCCTTTAGCTTCTACCTAGACCTAATTTGTTCCCAGCTCCTGCAGTAAGGTGATTCACTAAACTTGCATTTAGGCCTTGCATGACTCAGCCAGGTGTTCTTCATGTGCCTGCATCAAAGAAACACTGAAAAAGAGAGAAATCTCTACTTCTCCAGTGAACAATTTCTTGCCCTCTTCCACCAAATCAGCACTGGTAAAAAGGTGAAGGAGAGGGCAGTAACATACTTCACTATGTTGCTCTTTACTGAGTGTGCCTAAGTCCTCATTAAGGGGTTAACTCTCGTGTAGCTGAAACGAATTCAAGATAGGATTCAGTCCTAACACAGCAATTTTCTAGCAGTCAGTCCAGGTACTATTTTACATAGTCCATGACTTCTTAGTAGGCTTCAGAAAGTGAGGACCAAAAAGGTAACTCCACCAGTGAATTGTGGGGCTCAGCTGGAAGTGCAATGCTGTTAAGTCCTGAAGCTTATGAACAGAACCCCCAGCAGCATTCTTCATCCTTGTTGAATGCTCTAGATACTTGTTCATTATCCTACTATTCCCCTTCCTGCTTCTGGATGGTGTCTAGAAAGACAGCTTCAAGCAATGCAGCCCTTATTTCCCAGGAGGATCCTTCTTTCCATATTTGACTCCATAATTGCATTCTTCTCAGCTCTATACCAGCTTGTCAGTCAAGAGCAGTAGAACCTTTATTGGAATCCAGTGAGTTTGAGACCACTGTCACCTCCAAGCAATGTTTTTCAGCCCCGAATGTCCCTTTCAAGCCTACTGATATAAGAAAGCAGAGGCTGATAATCTGAGACTTCCACAAGAACAGCTTGCACAAACACAGCAAGTCTAGGAGTAGAACTCCAATAATTTTCTGTGATCAGTTCTCAAGGTAAAGCTTGGCCAAAATCCAGCTTTTTCCCCTTTAAATGAATTGAAATAAAATTGAGTAGTCTGTTCTATTGTTCTTGCTAATACTTCAAGTGTTCCTCCATCCCTCAAACAGCTTTGATGTCATCTAGCTCCACTTAAAGGGGAAAGAATGTGTGATTGGGAATAATTAACAAGCTAAAAATGACTTTGTCAGAACATTTGCGTTATTGAATTACTTGCAGCTACTAGCTTTAGTGAGCTGAGACAGTGTTTAGGCACTATTAGGGCCCTTTAAAGGGAAAAAAAAGGAATAGAGATTTGACGAAGTACACAAAGTTGGACTTAAGACGTTCAAGTTAATCTCCTGATTCTGCCCTCAGAATTCTCATGTGACATCTGGCACATCACTTAGTCCACTTGCACTTCAGGCTCTCCCACATGATCCTCAGCTCCAACCCCCCTCCCATCCCCATGACTTGTCTCATTACAGCATAAGCAAATATTAACATTACAACAGAGCTATCTCTTATCCTGCATTCCTACCTCACTCGGCATAGAGAGTCCTGGATTTTGTCAGTGCCTGTGGGAATTACTTTAATACAAATAATATTCAAAGTCAGAAGTCTTTCTTCCCCTCTCTCTTATGTAGAGCATTGTTATTTTGAGGAGATGCAATAATAAAACTGCCAGTCTTTATAACAAGGACTGTAAGCAATCAATGCAGAAAAAAAGTCAACCAACATATGTCTCTTTCTTCTGCCACTACAAAGCAAAAATAAAGACAATTCTGTTGTTTCTCCACAACTGATTTAGTAGCTCAGATAGCTTAGTCTCCTGTTTCATCAGGAAAACCAGCACACATTATTTGGAAGAACAACCCTTTAGTACAGGGTAACAGAAAAGCAGTTCAGGCCTTAATAAATTGCATTTCATGCCTAGATTTCTAAGCATTTCAGCTATCTAACCCTTGTCACTAAGATAGCTGTTCTACCAGTTGTGCTGTGATCTAGCCCAGGGCTCTTGCAGATTTAACCTTTTCAAGGCACAGCAAAGAATTAAAGATTAGCTTAGACACCCCATTTACTCTTGATCTACTTTAGATCTAAACACCAGAAAAATAGCCTGGCTGTTCTATGTCTAAGCAGTTTTATAAGAGAAAAACCATTTATACAGTTAGACATGTGCCATGCAAAGTTGGACTTGATAGCAAAAGAACAATTCCTGAGGGTTAAAAAATAACTGAAATAGCAAAACACTAGTTCAGAGCACAACTTTTTATCTAGTACCACAAAAGTTTCTGGAGCCCCCCATTTTTTAATTTTCTTTTTTCAAACCTACTCTTCCTATGAAAAGTCCCTTCCCCCTGCCTCATCCCTATTAAATCAAAGCTGGGCCTGGCAACATCTGTAGATCATTAATGTTATCTTCAGTGTCTGTAGCTCATTGCTGTTATATTAACCCTCAACACAGACTAGCTTGGAGCTTACAGGATGCCTTACTAAGGAATGAGCTTGGTACTACAAGGGGGAGGAGTGTAAAGAGGAAAAGAAAGTGCTTAACTTGGAGGAGCAGTTTTGAAAAACAGTTTCTCCTTTCTGTAGAGCTATTGCTAGTGGTCTACTGTAACAAAATGAGAATTTTCTTTAAGAGAATGGAGGAAAATCAGCATATGTCATAGTGATACCAATTTCTTTGTAAGCAAGCTTTGTTACCGGCTGTAGCCACTCAGCGTCTATGCTGTATGAAACTGAAGGGAGGCAGGAAAGGAACAAGTTATCAGTAAGAGGCTGCCAATTTACTACTGAGTATACTACTTCAGGCTAGCTCTCATTTCTTCGCTAACAAATTTTATCTCAAGAAAAAATAAGCTTTTTAAAATTTGTTTACCTCTTGCTGCTTTAGCGTCCACGTTTTGAATCAAAGGGTGAAGGGCAGAGCACCCAAAGTGAAGGAGTTACAAAGTTTAAACCCATATGAGGTGCTACTAAAGAAACCTCTGCTCTCAGCCAGTGGGGAACGTTAGGTTGCCTGTAACAACGAACATAGCCCAGCTTGGTATGCACGAAAGCTATTTGCCTGCCCTGAGAGCTCCAAAGGAAATAACTGGAAAAGGAAATAACTTTCTTTTTTTTTTTCTTTTTTTTCTTTTTTTTTTTTAACAGAGAGGCACCCAAAGCAAGGCTCAATGACTCAGCACCCTTTCTTTTAATTTATAATCTGGCCCTGCAAAGAACTGCAAGCTCTGTATACAGCTCATGTTGCTAAATGAGCTTCCTCTGAGGGTATTAAATCCTGTGGGGAAAACACTTGTACTACAGTCACCTGTGTTGTATTTATTCTGCAGAGGGAAAAAAAACAACAAAGGAATGTAGTGCCTTCCTAAGAAGCTAACCCACTACCTATGACCCTGTGGTCCTTTCAGAAGCTATGGTTAAATGCTCTGCCTTTAACCACATCCTCTGTGTGATGTGTGTGCAGTTTGTATTCCTTTTTGTTTCTTTCCATCCTGATTGTGGAGAGAATAAAAGGTGAGAGGGGAAGCTGTTGGGAAGTGCGGCTAAGGGAGAGAAAACACAACGGATCAGCCAGACCACCCAGTTGCCACCAACTTGGAAGGTGTCAAAATGTTAAATATGGGATGCTGTCACTGCACAGGCTAAAAAAGCTTTGGAAACCCAATCGAGTATGCAGGGAGAAAACAATCCAGATGGCGTTTGATGGGATCTGAAAATCTTGAAGGCCAGACATGGTAGCAGGATAAATAAATGTGGACTTTTAAAAAAGCCTCTAACAAGTGCTAACGTCCCAGTTTGAATCCTTCATGCTAGCTGAGGAAGCAGCACAAGATGTTTGCTATGCACCCCCTGACCAGCATGTGTGCACCCCTCCCACTGCTGTGTATGGTTGTTCTCTCTTTACTTCAGTTTAGATTTCTTCTTTGAACTTTAGTTCTCATTATTTTTGGACTTGTCACTTTGTTTAGAAAGATTTATTTCCACTGTTCCTTCTCTGTTCTTTCCTTGCCTCTTCTCTTCTGGATGCTTTTTGGCACAGTCCATTGCTATTTTTTTTAATGACTTTGTGTACTATTTCAAAACAGTAAAATGTTTTTGAAGCAAGATGATCCTGTGTTGCTATGCTCATGCAGTAGCTCCTCTACCTCTCCTCCTTTCTAAAAAGTTCATGCTGTACTTCTGGTTTTCACTGTTCATTAAGAAAACAAGTATCTCGGAAGAAGAAAGCTCAAAAAATAAAAATAAATTAAAAATCCATTCTTCTGTGTGGATAGCTTGATTTTCTTAAGGTTGACTTACCATGAGTGCAAGCCAGGTGTCCGTCTGATCACAACAGCTTTCAAATACAAGTAAAATTATGTTTCTGTCAAGCAATGTTGAAACTGGCTGAAATTGGCAGGGGAAGGGAAACAGCTGGCCAATGTGACCACTGAACTGACACTTTCTTTGGACATAAGGGTTAAGATCAAAGATGTCTGTCCCTGTATATTTCAGATCACGTTGTACCAAGGCCTAGTGACTTCCAAGTTGGAAGCTCAATCTAAATCTAAATTTAGTAGCTCAAAAATCATGCCAGTTTATAAATATATGCACAAATTTGATTGGCTGAAATAGTTTTCCTTTAATGCTCTGGGGTGAGGCTCCCCTATGTAAGGCCTGCAGGGGCAGAGTTGGCAGAGGTGAACTACACTGATTTAAATTTAAAAGCTTCTACAATCAGTTTTTTTGAAATTTTTTCACTTTATTCAATACAGTAAATGACAGCTATGGATTTTGGATATCCAGAGCATTTGGAGACTGGGTAAATTGATCAGCATAGTTTGAGTGTTAGTTCTACACTGGGTAAGGCACAGAGCCCATACAGTTCTATGCTTATATAAGCAATAACATGAAGATTCATATGGTTTCTAGTCCAAACGTTTGTGTTTCTCAAATCATATTTTTTTTTCCTGAATTAAAAACTTTATAAGAAATTATCTCACCTTCCCGCTGGACTCCCCTCCCCCCCCCCCTCCCCCCCAGGACTTCCTGAGGCACTGAGGTAGCAACACAATGCTGGACCACAGTACAGGTTTAAGCACCTTCCCAGATAAGGAAAGTGAGACACAGAATTGCTTAAAAATTGAAAAAAATAGGATGCGTGCTTCAATGCCAGAAGAGCTTTAAAAGGAATTCCTCTCTTTTATGACAGGGGCATATTTTCTGCCAGAAGTGCACACTTGCAGTAAATCCAAGGGATCTGTCCTGATGAAACTTCAATTAATTTCAGGCTCAGCTTCTTCATCATGAGAAGTGCAAGATCTTTAGCCTGCAATATAATACCCTTCATGAACACCAGGTCTCTGTACTTCATTTAGTGGTGTGAGCACTCAGCAGCTTCCTTCCTGTTGATTTGAACATTTATAAGATTAGAAATGAACTTTTTATCGGTGTTATGTGCCTGGTATTCAAAAAGATACCTCCTGCTAAACATCCGCCATGGATCCCAAATTTAAAGATTCCGAAATGGAGACTTCAATTTCAGCCATGAACATACTTATCAATAGACCTGGGTGCAGCCTGCTGCCCAGTAGACTGGCAGCATATTGGAAATACACATTTATGTCCTCTCAGAGATGTGGAACCAACAGATGAACATAATTTTCAGGGAGAATTTAAACAGCGCTGCCCAGAAGAAGGTCAGCTCCCTGATCTGGACCTGGAATGGATGTCAGTGAAAGACAGCTGAATATTAAATTTAGAACTAGGAAAGACCTCAGGCCATCATGTGTAGCTCTGTTAAGAGTGTCAGACATGTCTGGGAAGTCCTAACGCTTCCAACTGTAACCATTTCTTACACTTTCTTCTGCTAGAAGAGTTTACAAGGACCTTATTCCTGTTACTTTAAAATATTTTCTCCACATTTTCCACCTGACACTCTACTAAGAGTAAGTTTATCCCTACATATTCTTGAGCAAACATTTCACTCCAGCTATAACACCCCTTTTCTCATCCTGACGAATGACTTCAGTCTAGTACTAAACAAAAGTTTAACTCCACTTTTAGTAAGCTGTCTCCTGCATCTGCTTCATCATTCTTGAACAGGAGTAGCCGTAATTATACATTAAGTGTAACAAGTGTGCAAGGTTAAAAGGAGAAAATGTAGACAATTCAGGAGAAAATGATAGATTCATTCTCTACTGGTGGAAAGAGATATCCCCAAAAAAATCAGAACAATGCTGTCAACATTTGTAGTGTCACTGCAATTTGAAACAGACCCACATACATCTGCAAAAATAATTTGTGCAGCAGCCACTGGAGGGGTAATACTTTTTTTTTTTTTAATTCAGTCATTGGTACAATGAATGGATATTGTCAAAAGAATCCCTTATCCTGTATTAAAAATAAGCACATCTCACTTCAGCTTCTGCAAGACACAAATACTCCAATCATTTCCCTTTCCTTTCTGAAGCTCAGAGCAGGCTTTCAAAGGCAAAACAAAGAAGCCCAAATTCTAGAGAGACCTGTGGAATGCAGCACACAGTAGGTTTTATACAGAGGGTCTTCAGGAATTTCCTCTGAAAAGTGAAAAACTCTTCTCTGAAGAAATAAATTAGAAGCTGAAGGTGGAAGTGCTGGAGTTTAGAGTGGGCTGTGTTAGAGGCCTACAGGGACAGAAACTGTGAAAGGAGAGGAACTGCTGTCTATCACTGATGTTAGGGCACTCTCTTCTTACTTGTGGTATGGAGTTCGCAATTCAATCAGCTCCAGATCTAAGGGAATGGTTCTACGCCCCACGCCAAAAAGAGCTAGCTCTGACTTTGGAGAAACTCCTCTCTCAGGAAACATCCCAAAAGAGAAGGAGGAGGGAGCTGACACGGCACACTGTGGAACCTGACATTATCAGCCCTAGCTCTTCTAACAGGTTCACACTTCATGTGCATTTGCAGCACAGGAATTTGGCATATTAAAACTCTTAATACAGTGACCTTCATGACACTAGAATAGCAGGAATACAGTTCTCTGTACTGCATCTTGAGCTCTGTAGATGATGTGTGCTCCCCTCATTATCTTCATATACATGGTTACCCTCCCTGCCCACCCAGTGTTCAGAGCAGCATCTGACACTACCTGAGCACAAATTCTACTGTAGATGCCCTGTCTTAGTTTAGGACTAATTGGATGCAGGAAGAGGGGAATCCTGTCCACCGGCTTGTGCTTGGTAGAGCTTGTTTCAATTTTATTTGATTTTGCTTAGCTCTCATAAAGTTGATCCCAAAGGGCCCTCCCCGTCCATTGCATCAGCTTGCTGCTTGCTTTCTGCTTCCATGCTTTTGCTTGCATGCAGGCAGTTACCCAAGAGCAAAGCCAAACAAACTAGGCTACCAGAAGGGCAGCCAGAGGCTGTTCTTGCAAAAGAAGCTTCACCCATCTTACCCAGAAAAGGGTGGGGAAAAAGACAAATTCTCCATTAAAATGCTGGCAGTGGGACACCCTGAATACTCCCATCTCCCTTCTGAAAACAAACCAAAAAAATATTTGGGGGTTGGGGACTTATTAAAAATACAAAGGTTTTCCTCCTAGTTTCAGTCTAGATTTCAGATTTCAGTGTTTCAGGAACCTGTGACAGCCAAAGCAGGAGGAAAAAGAAATTACAGGAAAGCAGCAAAATGAAGCACTCATAAATT
>JAPSGF010000050.1:5592399-5698438 GCA_035772895.1 Perdix hodgsoniae
TTTCTTTTTCCATGCTTTATCACAGTCTTCACACACTCTTGCTTGCATTTGCCTAATGTGTGGTCTGCACAGTTGCTAATGGGAGAAGAAATGGGTGCACAGATGATACAGTCCTCCTGCCCTGCAATACAACACTTGTCCCTAAAAACCCGCACATGAAAGACCAGCTCATCTGATGTGCAAATCAGAAGCAGTTACACATATAAGAGCAGCAGTGGGATCACATAATATGCTCACTGCCTGAAAACAAGCTGCAAACACTGGTAAATTTGTTTTTTCGTGGGTTTCTCTGAAGTTTATAACTTGACCGTATTTACATAGGTTTTTGATTTTCACGTTGATGGGGCAAGTGTTATCTGTGAGTGCAGCGTAGTTGTTCTGTCAAATGTTATACTCCTATTCTAAGTGAAGGCATTTTCAAGGTTTTTTCTTCAGAACAAAGGAAGGAATTCCTCCCGCCCCCCCCACTTGAGCAAAAAAGATGCCTTCTTCACTTGGGAATTGAACTGTTCTAGCTGAAACTTCAAAGGAAACTATTTTGAAGCAGATGTTCTGCAATGGAAAATTTCACATTGAGCCATTTCAGCGGTAGCTTTAAAAGCAATGGTAAAGCAAAGACTTTCGTGCAAGGGAAAGAAAGTTAAATGCTATTGCATTGCCTGAACTTTCAAAACATGGATTGATGGGGCTTTCTAGGGAACTTGTTCAAATATTTCCCTTTGCCCAAATCCTGACATTGACCCATATAGAGGATTGAGAGCTTGAAGACCCTCCATTTCCTGAAGGCTCCTCATCACATTCAAATGAAGACAGTCTTGCTATTGCCTGCAAAGGCGGGCAAAACAAAGGCCTTATATTCATCCTCAACTCCTGGGAGGCACTGAAGGATGACAAGAAGACCCAAAGGTCCTATTGCTAGCTCAGCTGTGGTTCAGTGACTGGTGGCAAGTCCCATGAAAGCAGTATGCCTGAGCACCCCCCTCCCCCACCCTCCCAAATGCAGCTTGCAGCTCTGCTCCATCCTGTCATCTCTGCTTGGGAAATCATGGTGACTCTGCTTCCTCAGCAATATTAAAAGCTCCACAGAGACTGTAACTTCAATAGCTGAAGTCAGCAAACCCCAGTGCTCCTCTGGCTTCCCAAACACATGGCTGATTGAGGCAGAAAATGGAATTAAGAGCTTCCCTTATGTATAGAGCATATTTATAAAAATATTTGTATTGAATATATTCTTTTTATAAGAAAAAATGAAAGACATGGGCATTTCAGACAAGCTGAAGATGTTTCTTGCATTTTATTGCCTCTGACTGCTTGAATCAAACCATTTAGACTAACATTATTCTTTCCAATATATTTATGAGTATGCTACTGTCATGACTCATTTATGACACAGGAAGCCTGTGAAGGCCACGTGTGTCAGAGTCTTTCACTGGTTGGTTCCCTGCTGTCTGACCCAAAGAAACGCCCAACAGCCATTATTTTCTTTGTCTTTATTCTCATGGAAACAGAAAGTGGATTTGAGGTGAACCATCTGGTTTGTTTTGGGTAAATGTTATTTATCTCTTCTTTTGCTTTGGCTTTGTAATGCTTTGTTCTTCCTCCCCCCCAAAAAAAAACTCTCTCTCCTTTTTGAAATAAAAGCCTTATTTGAAGTCCATTGGATTTTTCCATCACCGCTAGCAAGACCTTAGATTAAAGCCTAAATGCAGAAAAGGATTTAATTCCACAAGGTTGTATCTGCCCTCTTGCGACCCCCATACCTTCTGCATTTGCTGAAGAGTTTGGCATATCCCTGAATACTACATTTGAAGGTGTTTCCTGTTTTGCTGTTGACACGTTCCATTCATGCCAACAGCATCCTACATACTGGAGAAGCAAGGAAAGAAGGTACTCATTTTCACGATACACAAAGATCAAAGATACAATGGATTTAGGGATGAGAACTATAGTTTTGACTCAAACACATTTCAGCAAAGCCAGGGACATGTCAGTTGCATGCAGAAATACAGGCAAATCTGCATTTTATTAGAATCTCTACTAGACCATTCAGAGCTTAAAGTATGTGAGAAATTCTCTTCCAAGCCTGCATGTGATCTACTGCTTGAACAAGTTCCCAAAGGAAGTGCTAATGGTCCAAGTGACCAGGACACCAACATTACAGGCTGAGCATCTTCCTTCCTAAACAGCAGGCTTTGGACTGAAATTTAGGTCTTATTACCAGCACTGGCTGACAGTCCCTGGCACACAGTGTGGCTGTAAACCTAGGGCTGAGGAAGTTATTCTTTTGCGGCAAACAATAACATCCTATATGTATTAGCAGAAGTAAATATATCACGCACATCTTCTGTTCAGGAAGGATCGTGGCATCCATTAATTCTACTAGAAGATACTGATTCTACTCTAGCTTCTAAGCAGACCTAGTTTAAGCTAGCATTCAGTAGGTAGGTCAATGATACTTAAAAGAGTCTCATTACTTTATTCTATTTCTCCCACTATCTTTCTTCCACTACCATAAATGAAAAGCACAGCAATGACAGCAGAGCAGCAAGGGCCCAGGCTACAGCACACAAGGATATGCTCAAATGCAACAGCCATAGCAAAAGAAATAAAGAAAAGAAACAGCTTACCTTCAGAAGGCCTCAAGTACATAGGAATCTCCAGTGAAATCCCCTCACCTTCACTGCTAACACTTAAATGAGGTCTGGAAGGGATGAATCCTGGCTCCACTCCTTCAATGCATTGTTTGCACCTGAGCTCCCCTGGGTTGGTCCAGCCTTCCCACCAGGTGCTCAATCACTGGTTCAGGCCATGACTCAGCATTTCTGCTACAACCAACTACCTAAGAATTGAGTTTAGGCTATATCCTAGCATTTACACACATTCTTATTCTGTTTTCAAGCTAAGTAAGCTTTCTTTTGTGTTCTCCCATTAGTCTGATATTCATGTCTCCTCTATTGAACACTAAAACAAAGCACCCATATAGTTTCCGATTTCTCCTTACTACCCTCAGAACTGACCTGGGAGAAATTACCTCTAATTTAGTAGAACTGGCTAAATCAGACATTTTCTAAATTGGTTGTTAGAAATAACTTATTTCTTGGCTTTTTCAGTCTCTCTGTTTTTGTTTCGTTTATTCATAGGATCTCACAGGAGGAAGTGAATGGTCATCCAGCTTGAAATACTAGCATGTGCATACAACATCAGGCTGTTGCTTCAGATCCTCCTGAGTATCTTGCCCAGAAGCGACCTTCGGAAAGAACGTGTGAGCAACAGAGGAGACTGTGCTGTATGAAGCTGTTCTCCAAGGACATTCTTCCACTTGTCCCTTCAACAAGATCTGAAGAAACATCTGGACAAGGATTCATCATGTGACTTTAAATATGCTGATATTTGACTTCAGTGACATGTTCTGATGCCCCTTCAAAATGAAGCACCTACCAAATGAGGATTTAATTTAGATTTATGAGTGTGTTTATCGTCTATTAATGAAGTACTACATAATAACTCAAACCACATTTATTGAGGCTGTTGTGATTATGTAACAGGGTATTATGTTTCTAATAATTAGCTGGCACCATTCAATTACATATGAATTAAAGCAGTTGCTGAGTTTACTGAGGAGCCAGGAGTTGTTCTTAGCATGATTTTAGTGTTGATAATCTCATACTCAAGAGGTGAGGTTTATGCTAGATGACAGCTGCCTCTACTTTTGCCTTACGTCTTCATACTTGGCATGCAAAGGTCATCCTGAAAATGGGAGATCAAGAAATCCGGATATCAGGAATAGGGAGGTGGGGAGACAGTCCCAGCTTAATGCAGCAGGAAGTCGGGTGGTCCAGCATGAGTCTTCGGAATTTAGTGTCTATTTTCATGTAGAACTGCAGGTGGAAACCCTATTCCATAGCCCAGGAGAATCTCTTAACTACTTGGTCAGCATCCCCCCTGTGGTGTGGGAGTCTGTTTTTAGAAAAGAAATCTAAACCTTTGAAAGATCTTTTCATCATAATATAGAAAAGGAACATTTATGAAATCTCAGTTTCATGGGGTGGGAAAATTGTTTCCCTCTTTGCTCTAGAGCAGATTGATAAAAGGCTCATGATAGCAATTGAATGCTAGGGAAATTTTTGATCTGTGCAGCTGTACATAATCCTTATTATTTTTACAAGTCACTGGAGGCATTTAGTACGGTCAACATGGTAAGAAATCTGGACGTGAAAGTGAAACAAAGTGTCTGTCAGAGGGGCCAGAATTTAATTGGAAACTAAATTTAATTTTAGAGAAAGAGGAAAATACCACACTTCTAATGAGATCCAGGGCACTTCAGAGAGCAGTCTGCAAAGAATATTTAAATAGAAAAGTCCTGTTCAGAAAGACCTGTAGTAAATGACTTGGTACTGTAGATTGGTAAGTACACATGAGCTCATGCCTTACAAATGAGAAACCATATATGAAACATACTGATGACTTAAAGTAAGATTTTGAGTCTAATCCTATCTTTGACCAGGAAAAACATTCATTGTCACTTTGTTCTATTCTATAAAATGTTTGGAAGGGTTTGTGTTTTTTTTTTATGTGAAAGTAGCAAACAATGATTACAAATTTTACCTAAAAGAGATGCTTTTAACTAAAAAACAAATTATTGAGGTGGTAGAGAGGAGCGTTGCTTTAGTTTCGGTTTGTTGGTTGTTTTTTTTTTGGTTGGTTGGTTGGTTGGGTTTTTTTTGCTTTTTTTTTTTGGAAGTCAGATTTTACACTTTGAAATTGTTCAGGATGTGCAAGACAGTACAAATGCTAGTACTTATAAATAAGCTTTGAGAAGAGAGAGCAGTGTTTTTCAGGTAGTCTGTTCAAATGAGGTAAAAACTTGAGCTCAGATTCTGACCCTTAGGTAGTTATTCAAGGAGGATGGAGTTTCTGTGCTTCATGCATGGCCACAGCTAGAACAAGAGGGGAGAGGAGGAAAGGATGGCGGTTTCCAGTCTCTGCCTCTTCCAGCATCCACAGTCCTGAGAGTGGGAGGGGGGAGAGGGAATGCAATGACCTTATGGGATCAAAGCCAGTCTTTATTCTCTCAATGCCAATGAGAAGCAGAGAAGGGAAGTTTTCCTTTCCTATTTCACCAAGTGTACTTACACCCCTTAAGAAAGCTGAAAAATGCTTGGATGGAGGAAGAGGATAATATGATTTTTCACCAGTAGTTTGGACCTTTTTTCTCAGCGTAGCAGCATCTTGAGGTCAGACACCTTACTTTTTCTTGTGCTGCAACAGTGAAGCTGAATAAATCAACCAGACCTGATGAAATCAAACATTGCAGGCCAGAGATCCACAGAAAATAAAAGTAATATCTGTCTGCATACCACACATCAGATCTCACTCAGATTATTTTTCTAGTTGGAGTGCCCTTATGTTTGATTTAGGTGAGTTATCTCCATATGAAGGAGCATGGCACAACAAAAAGCAATGAACCATCAGATTTGCAGTCACTTTTTTTGCAGCTGATCTAACTTTTTCCCTGCTCTGGGTGTAGAGAGAGAAGGAGATGATATGTGAAGAAACCTTTTTTGCCTTCCTTCCATCTTATATCAGTGGATAATGACATTTTTCAACTGATTAGATGCCCCATTGGTTGGAAAATTTGGAAGCAATCATGCAATTATATCACAAAACCTCAGTCATGTATATTCAGCCAAGTAGAGAAACCAAACTATTAGCAAAAATAGAGAAAGAGAAGAAACGGGAAAGGAAAAAAAAAGAAAAAAAGGAAAAAAAAAACCTATTTATACTGCAATTCTGGTCCTAAAAAATGGAGAGAAAAAAAAAAAAAAACAATGGAAAAATTTCTGCAAACAATTAAAGAAGGGGGAGAAAGGCTCAGGATGGGGCTGGCGTTGCAGGATAAATATAGAATTTATAGCATAGTAAGAGCTGTTTTTGTTGGGTCTTAATTAAAACTACGTTGGTTGCTCCTATGCTGCTGAGCCTCAGTGCTACAGTCCGTGAGAAAAAGAGGGACAGGGTGATTTTCCTAGGAAGGGACTGATGCATCTCACTGAAGAAAACAATGATTGGCAATGCTCATCGTGAGCATTTTGGGCACTTCTGTAAACAGGAATATGTGCTTGTGCTGTGCTCCACGCCACACTGTCTGCTCCTGACCGACCCTGTTCAGCCCCATCTGCTCCAGAAGTCATCAGATGCAGATGTACTTTTGCTAAATGAAGCCTCCTTTTTCTAACAGGAGGGTTTCTTGCATCTGCGTATGATAGGATAAGGAAACATTGCTTTTATGCACCCATATGCCATTCAGATAAAGGCTCAGAAGCATGATGGTTTAATTGGTAGGAAGATGGAACAATTTCATCGTGAAACCTGGCCCCACTGAAATTTCAGTGCTATCTTTTTGATCTAAGAGCTTAGGACCCGAGCTTACAGTTAGCAGCCTTTCTGCTAGCAGCCATCTCCTGCTCCAGCCACCCACCCTCTTTCCAAGGTGCAACCAAAATATGGCATCTCAAGGGATGAATGCTTTGCTTGTGGAGGCTGACAGCTGTGGATAGCAGATGAGTACCGCAAGATGATCATTGCAGGGGCAGCTACAATTAAAGAAAAGGTGGTTATCTATTCCGCATGTTCTGGTTGTAATAAGTGGAGAACCACATCTACTTCCCAGAATCCAGAACCTTGGCTATACCTATTGGAGAGTGATAGAGGCAAAACAGAGGCAGGTCTGACGTGGGTCCAAGCCCACCTTTTCAGTTTTCTTTTCTCCCATTTAAATGAATTTCAAATGAATTTTCAATCCAGTTCCACTGAAGAAAAGTAAGAAAAAAATAGGCCAAGATGAGATGGGGCAGAGGAATTAAATATTGGTTCATTGCCAAAATATATGAATAGGGGAAAAAGAAAACAGCAAAAAGCACTGAGGTGGCCCAATACACAAACTGAATCTGAGTTAGCCATTTACTTAATTGTTTTGCTTTATCCCCATCCTGGGTGTGACAATTGCTATCACTCCACAGAGGGACTCCGTCCCACCCTTCCTGTTGGGATTTGAAATGCTCCACTAGTTTTCATGTCTCAGTACCTTGCTATTAATGGAAGCAAAGTATCCCTTCCCCTTGGCATCACAGATGTGAAATTCACTAAGAACTAGAAGTGTCTTTATTATTTAATTTTATTTTTTTTCCAAGACAATAAGAAAATATTTGGCAATTTCATGCTTGTTTGGTGCTGTGGTTTGATCTGGTTCCCCAGAAAAGTGGGGGCTGTTCTTTGGATTCTCTGAAGCCTCCCGGAGCGAGGGGAAATTGGTGGCTCTCTGGGAGCTTCCTGGAATGTAAAATGTCATTTAACTCTGGCTTTATGTCTTCAGATGCTTAGGATCTCTGGTGTCTCAAAGGCACAGGGAATGCCAGGGTAGGATGGACAATTACATGAGTTAAAAAGGGGAACTCATTAAGAACATTTTCAGAGCAGAAGCTGCAATGGAACAGTTACATTCTTTGCCTTGTTCTTTACATAAATTTTGAGAGCCAGTGGAAAACAGACTGTCACAAGGCTGGATCCAGGCCTGGTAGAGACATGGTTATGTTTCTGTTTTGCTTTCCACCAAACACTCAATACACCAATTTTCTCTTCTTTTCCCCTGTTGCAGGGAGGGGGGAAAAAAAAAACAAAAAACAAACACACCACCACGAAAGTCTTCAACAAAAAAACTCTTAAAAAAAAACAAAAAACTCATTACATGGAAAAAAAAGAAAAAAATCAATGGTGATCACTGATCTACTCATAATGAAAAAATGTGATTCTTATTGGACAGTTGATTGGGATTTTGAATCCTTCACCTTTCTCATGAAAGCACAGAAGGCTTGACAGAATTATATAAAGTCCATCTTTTCATAGGAAAGTTTGTTTTCTGTTGTGTTAGTCTTCCCTTGTATTTCCTTTGCTTTGTTCCCACTAAGACACGAAGAATCAACTTAAGTCAAATTCAATTCAGGGAGTTATGAAAATTAGTGAAGTGTATTCTCTACTTGCATCCGGAACTAAGAATAACCATTCTTACATTCTCTGTCTAGGAGAGTTTCATCCTTATTCAGAGAACTGTGGACCATATTAGAAAAAATATATATATAGCCTTGCTTATTGTCTTTTGCAAAATAGCAAGTACCCCTCTAGATTTAATCTTTATGCTTCTCATCAAGAAGAATCCTTCTTTAACGGAGATGGTTCTTTAATTCCTAGAAGGTGCATAAAATAAAGGGCTGGATGGACAGTGGTCTGAGTCCTCCATTGTAATTAAGCGTTCAATCGCTTGACTCCTTTGTCTTCAGCTTCTTCTAAACTATGATTGTTGTAACATCCAAAACCTGGACAAGCAAATGAAGAGTGCTGGGACAGAACTGGTAATCTTCATAGTTATATCTTACCAATCTCCCAATAGTATAATTCTGTTGATATAATTTAAGCAGCTGATTTGAGACACAGAAGCAGAAGAGCTCCTTTAAGTTCACTTGAAGAAAAGGAATTTCCCAAGGGTAAATCGTACAGTGATCAAATTTGTGCCCACTGTTAATTCTGTGAATGTCTGCAGAGGTCTGATCTGAAATCAAGATTATTTCACATAAATCCATATCTGACAATAGAACAGATGAGTGTGGGAACTTCAGACATATTAAGCAGGATGGGAGGTAGTTCTTGAAGATGTTTGAAATTTCTGGGTTTTTTTTTTGTTGATCAAAATAGTCATTTCTGCAATATGGAAACAGATCTGTTGGGGGAAAAGACTAGACCTGAAAAACAAAAAAAAAACAGAAGTTCCACAGCAGTACATGCACAGAATGTACATTGTCCTTTCATATCCAAAATCTAGCCATTAAACAAATATGAACTCACAATTTTGCACAAGAAGCCTGTTCCACTAATCACTTGCAGCATAAACCTAAGAAGAAATGGTACTGGAGGTGTTCAAACTTTGCTTTCTTACAAACTTCAGTGGTTGTTTCATTGGTTTATGTTGCTTTTGGTGGGATCACTTCAGCACAATTTAAGAAGAGATCTTCCTTTAACCTATACCATTTATATTGGGGAAAAAAAAAGATTATAAAACTGAACTGAACACAATCCCACTTTTAAGAATTAAATCCTTCAATTACCCATGTACAAATCCTCAGTAAAGATTTTGGCTTTACTGCTCAAGCCTTTATAACTCACAAAGGAGAGCCCACACATAAAAAGCCATGAAAATTAATGAATGTGGACATGAAGCAGTGAGAAAGTTGGAATTCCTCATCTTTGGGAACTTCCAGCGTGTCAAAACTTATTTTAAGCTGAAGTAAAACTTCCAATGTAATAAATTTGCACAAAAACTGAAATGTCTTACAATTTCTGCTCGGAATTGGCACTTTCATTGTTCTGAAGTAGAAAGAAGAATGAATAATTACCTATACTGAAACATTTCTTTCTGTTTGCATGGTTTGCCACACACGCTCTAGTTGCCTGAAATTCAGTTAATATTAATCTTCACTTTTTGTGATTGTCTCTACTCTGGCAGTGCAGTTAAGCAGACAGGACCTCCCCTCCCACCCCCCCCAGTTCCCCTAATGCAGGCCAACCTGAAAGCAATTTGTATCTCAGGAACTGCAGCCCTCCAAAAAACTATGGGTTTATAGAAGAGAACGGAGTTACAAATTCAAAGTCCTACAAGGCAATGTAGAGACAAGGAAATTAATGTAGCAAATGAATTAAGACAAAAAAATGTTTTGTATTAACAAAAAAGAATATCAATCTTTTCTGAACATGGGTTGCATTTCATTCAGATTGCATCATTTCCCTTTACATTATCACCACTGTGATTTTTGACAATTGCTCACTTTTGGAAATCAGTTTGGTGGAAACTGCCATTCCTGCTGGAAACCCGCACCACTGTAAGTCTCCTGACCATCCCTGCTGTTGTCGACACCTTATCACTCTGACAAGGACAAGCACAAAACCCAGCAATACTGGGAAAATAACACAGACAAGGGAACCACTATAGGCAAACTTAGACAAACAAAGAACAAAAGTATTTAGGGCTGTTATTGTGTTTAAACACAGCTACAATTACTTCTCTTACTGTCTACCCATCAGCCTTGCGCCGCTTTTACTGGTGAATAACTGCTCTCCTGCACTTATCAGGAGATGCACTGTCATAAGGGAGAACAGGTATTGAAACCGAAGAGATTTCTGAGAATGAACTTAGTTTCCCAGTGTACAGCTGCAGTTGAAGTAGGTATTAATTCCTATTTTACCCAGAATTTAAGCTTCCTGGGGCCAGATTCTCAGCTGGTAGAAAACAGAGTACCTCCTGCTGCTTGCACTGTTTGAAATTAGGTATGTGTTCCCCCTCCCAAGACATTTGTTGCACTTGTTCCTGTTACACATTGTACCCCCAAAGGATCTGACGCTGTCCTAAAAACTAGCCATAAGGCTTCCTGCCCTGAACCAGCCTGTGAAGTCAAAAGCTCGGGAAGTAAATAAAACCAACTGTGCAAATGCATTTTGTCAGCTACAGAGAAGGAAAAAAATGTTTTCACAGAGCACATTTCATTTTCCATTGCTGCTTCTGGCAACTTCTTTCTTCTACACATCATCATCATCAGAGAGACAAAACCCAGCCTCCCTGTTGCATACGCAAGAAAAGGAGACTTCCCCTGTGCTCCACTGCAAGCCATAAATTTCAGAAGAGCTCTGCTATAATCTTTTACAGTCTACAATCCCACCCTTCAGCTTAATGAAATGGAATGGTACAAATGCTCTCTGGACATTTCACTACTGACAGTCACCCAAGGTTCGCTTCAGCTGTTACAATAAGGCTATTTTATTGTCTTTTCTTTATTCCTCTTGTACAATTTCATGACTAACTATGTGTAAAATGGAAGGAATTTGACTATCCTTTCTTCATGCAGTTGAACAGAAACTGGACTGGTTCCTTTAACTCACTTTTCAGCTGGCAGGAGTTTGCTTTCTGTTTTCTTTTAAATGTCAGAAAAGGTTAAATAGACTCTTCAAATGTGCAATAGATTCTGAAGACCTCTGGGGGTAAAACCTTCACAAGAGGAACAGTTTATATTAGTTCAAACAACGAACTTGGGTTCAAAACCTGGAAGGCAAGAAAAATAAACCTACAATATGTCTTCCATAAAAATAACAGGAGTTTTTTTAAAACCTGATCTTTGAACATAAAGGAAGAGGGGTGTTTGATACTCTTTAGCTTTCTTGGTTTTTCTACATTTTAAAAGTTTGGTTTCTATTGCTGTCATAGTTTGAGAATACATGTAAGGCATGCAGTCACAGATTTAGATACTAGCAAGTGATTCCCAATATTTTCCTGTGTTTCCTTAATATCCAACTTTGCTGCAGGACTTTCAAAGGGACTGAGATCCTAGCTAGGCTGCCACATCTCTCCCTACTTGAAACAGAAAGCAAATCCAAACACTGGGTCTGAAAAGCCTAAAGGAAAGTTGGCGAGGGCTTTGGCTTTCACAGCTTGCTGAAAAATTCAGCATTCCTCATACAAGAAAATGAGCTACCATCTCAACTCAGGAGTGTGCTTGGCAGATACAATCTGTAATTTGGGAGAGGGCAGGAGAGGCAGCTGTAAAGAAGTGCTTGAATCTACAGAGTAGATTGTCAAGACAGCCAGCCCCAGTATCTGCCAATAGAATCATAGAATCATCAAGGTTGGAAAAGATTGCTAGGATCATTCAGTCCAACCATCCATTTACCACCGATACTGCCCAATAATCATGTCCATCAGTGCCACATCTCCACATCTCATGGACAGATCTGGGGATAGTAACTCTGTAACTTCCCTGGGCAGCCCATTCCAGTGCCCAACCACTCTTTCAAAAAAGTTTCTCCTCACATCCAACCTGAAGCTGGATATTTTCTCAAATTGCTTTTGCTTTGGGTTCTGCCAGATGGGACCCTCAAAAGGGCTGCATGAGGGTATGTATACATTTTGAAGAGTGGCACTGTGACATAATAAAGGGCTTGGCTTTCAAGCTCCAAAGATAGTCTTCACTATCATATAAATACACAAATACCAAAAGCTTGTTGATTCAAAAGTGCTCTGCCTTGTGTTACCGATGGCTATATGCAAAGGTCTTACAAATGTAAAGTGACCACATTATTAAGCTTCTCTGAATGCATCTTCTCTTTCCCACTAGCAATATGGTTCAAAAGGAAAAGGAGAGCAAGGAAGCAACCAAGCATGGAGAGATCATTTTACCACAGCACTAAGCCCTTCAGTCCTTCACCTCAGCACTGCCGGTGGAGCCAGGATCCTTCCCCAGCTCTCCTTTGCCTTAAGAAAAATCTGAAAAGTAGTTTAATTGGTCTCAGGCCTGTTATCACTTATGACAGCCATGATCAGAAACAGGATCCATTAACAGCTGTAGCATTTAATGCAGGCATTCACTTATGAGTAGAGGTTCCCTGTCTGTATGATTAATGTCATCTCAACATATTCTATTAACAAAAAATATGAAGCACTTTGATTTTTTTCTCCTTTGTGACTGACAACATAAACATGCTGTCAAAAGCACTGAACAGATGGTAAGGCACTTAGGGAAGTCTACTCCATTTAAACAAGTCACTGGCCTTCAGTAAGCATTAAACCACCACACGTACTAACTGGAAGAAGGCCGCTCTTTGTTTCCACAGAGCACAATGGAGCAAAGCAGTCACACTTTGCACCTTCCATACAGTAGTAATTCTTGCATTCTCACAACAGACTCCAGTTCACAGAATCAAATTGGAAAGGACTTTTAAAGGTCACCTAGGCCAACTCCCCTGCAATGAACAGGGACACCTACAGCTCAGTGAAGTGCTTGGAGCCCCTTTGGCCCAACCCTGAGTATATCCAAGGATAGGGCATCCACTCCTGGGTAACCTGTGCCAGTGCCTCACCACCCTTATTGTAAAAAACTTCTATATCCACTCAATCTCCCCTCTTTTAGTTTTAGTTTTATTTCCCCTTGTCCTATCACAACATATCCTGCTAAAGAGTCTGTCCCTTTCTTTCTTGGAGCCCCTCTTTAGTTGCAAGGCAGCCACTCATCTGAGGGTGATCCATAGAGAATGGCACAAGAAGCAGAGACAAGTAGCTACCATGGCACAGCAGCAAGGGAACAGAGCTCTGCTACATACAGGAGGGATTCTTGCAGTGTCAGCATTTGTTCTTGGGTCACATACAGCTGCCTTTCGCATTTCTGTGCTGAGAATGGTGCTCTGCTTGCGTCTCCTTTTGTCTACGCAGTAAGCTTTAAATGCTCACCTGCCACTCTCTGTGGGGCTGGCTGTCTTGACAATCAAAACACTCTTTCTCATCGTTTCCCAGAGACCATTACCAGTTTTGCTCTCCCCAATGTCTTGTTTCATTTTGGGGCCTTTCAACAGTTTGAGTAACGAGTGTTGATCAACATCAACTTCACTCTTACAACATGAATGAATGATTTCTGCAGAGATCTCTTACCACTACGACAAATCTGCAGAGGCCTTTGTCTTCCCTTTTGCTACCAGAGGGAGTTTCAGATCTTCTTGTTATTAAATTCCTAAGGAACAGATTTTCTTAAGCTGATGCGGGTTACATTATATCCAGGTCTAAAAACTGAAGAGGAATAAAATAACGCAAGAAACCTGGATCTTCCTTATTCCCCCCTCTTCTGTTTTTAACCTTGTAAATTGAACTGTCCTCATTCCTCAAGCACTACAGACACTTTATGAACTCATTAATCCAAAAGGCAGTTTGCTCTTTTTTTTTTCTAAATAATTTCTCACAAATATTTTAGTCACATTCGCATTCTACCACTGTCAGATTTTAATTATAATGACATTTTAATCTTAAATAGCAAATGTCTGAGAGCTTTCTAATGCTACTTCATTACCAACATTTGTTTCACTGCTTGTTTTTAACAGTGAACATTTCATCATTAATGGAAATGTGGTAATATCTCATCGATTTGAATACTGCATCATCTTTCCAGGTCCAGGCACTGTCCTGAGGGCTCTCTTCATTGGAGCCCAATTTTGATGAACAAACAGAACTTGTTTCAAACCTTCTGGTTGCCTTCAGAGACATGTTAACCCACTAACTTGATATCGATACCAAAGAAGTAGTACGCAAAGTAGCTCAAAGAATTGTAAAAGAAACATCAAAAAACTAAACCACTTTGGACAGTGTCATCAAACAAACATGGTATCATTTTGTAGGGTAACCTTCTGTTTAAGGCTCATGCTAAGGCATGAAATAAATAAAAACATTGCTGTTGCCACCTACTTGGCCTTTCACTGCTGTCCCACATCTTGTTAGAACATCGTGACACAACTGAGAACCAGGAATGTCAGAGGGTAGAGCATGGGCTCTCCAAAAGCACAGGTATTGATGCAGAAGACTTCCCATCTCAGAAAACAGTCCCCAGTGAGTAGACAGGTATCTCCTAAAATCTTGGCAGAACTTTTAAGTACTACTTTTTGAAAACAGCAATCAGAATCTAGTGACTGTTTAGCAGCATTAATTAAACACAGCTCATTAGAGAGCTCATTAGAAATCTTATATGCTTGGATTACTGTCATTAGTTTTACTGAATTGTTGGAGTCCCATATTTTGATTTAAAACAAGTGAGCACTGAACAATATAGACTGTGGGGATTAATTAAAATTGACTGACAGATCTCAAAATTTCAATCTGGGGAAAAGAGTGAGTGACTGTATTTTTAGTACTGCTGCTCTAGAGTGAGGTTTATTGTAGATATGTACTTGCATTACTGGATATTACTTGGGTAATAGCTGTAAAATTCTTGCTGATGAAGGCTGACACAAGCATTAATAGAACAGTGATTTATAGTAAAAATTAATCACTAAGTAAATTAAGAAGAAAATCAGTAAACGTTCCTGCCTAAGAGAAAGGCAGTAAGTACATCATGCCTACAGCAAGGCTGTCCATCAGTACAAATGCCTTAGGTTAAAATACAATTTAGCAAAAAGGCTGTTCACTCTGGTTAGGAAAATGAGCTAAACAGGGCTGCTGAGGTCATAGGGTATGATGAAAAAGAAGCAATATGGTAACGATATCACCCCTTCAAATAGCATGTACTGATGCCAACTTGTTGTGTCCCATTCTGAATTCACACCTGAGAGAGGACACAAAACCCAAGACTTTGCAGAACAAAACCATATGATTATTTTGGGTCTGGAGAAATCCCCTCACTGTGGGAGAGTAAAAGAAATCAATCTGTTTAACTAATCATGAAGGCAACTAGGGAGATGAGAGCTGGCTTGATTACTCTATAATTACCTTCCCAAAGAAAAAATAGCAGTTGCTAATGAAGTCTTTAATTCAGCAGAGAAATGCAGAACAAGAATCAGTAGTCTGGAGTTGAATTAAAAGTTGGAGTGTTATTTAACTGCAAGGGGGAAGGGAAAAAAGTCAACTATTTGAAGTTATCTGCCTTCAGAACCAATGAACTCTCTCTCATGCTTTGTCTTCTCCAAAATAACCCAAGCATCTGTCCAGAAAGGATACTTCCATTGGGCAGTTTTAATGCGTTTTATTAGATGGTGACTGGGAGAAAAAAAATACATCTTGTATTAATGAAGTACAGAGGCAGTCAAATCAAATAACCCTGATGACCTGGGCCTAGTTTCAGAGAATGTATAACTAAGAACAGTCTGGTCCTGACCAGGGCTATGTGAGATGTTCCAATTTCACACTAGTACTGTAACCTTCTGAACAAGTTATATTGACCTTTGCATTCTGATTGTGGTTAATCCTCTTGGGAAAAATTCCTTGAAAGGAATTTATTGAAAGTAGCTGTCTGGGTATTGATTGACTTACTGATAGATAAACAGACTACAATAAAATTTATAAGATGATCTAGCATGGCTAACACTTTTTTTTTTGGTCTTCCTACGAGGTGAAATTAAAAGTCTGAAGTGAAAAAAGCTCAGCTGGTTCTGCTCAAAGAATCTTAGCAGGGCTCTGACATACAGGATTGCAGTTATTGCTTAAAGCAAACTGAGGCTTTAATGACAGTAGTTAATAGTATCTTCATCTACTAGTAATAAGGCCAATCTCTCAGAAATTACTTTTTGTTCTGTTTATTTTTCCTTTTTTCATATGCAAGTGTGTACTGGGCAGAGAAAAACCAAGAGCAAATAACTGGATATTTCAGTGGCATCTACTCACATCGTATTAATTTGGCTATCTTCTTCTCTTAGCAAGATCTTTTGGCTACATACACTGATAGTCTTGAATTCATCTCTTCTAGGAAAATCTGTAGAAAATGAATGGCCTTTTCAGTACTCTTGAAGTATCATGTGAGCTTCACTCTTGCTTTCTTGCCTTCCACAGATGCCTCTCTTTCCGAGCGTGCTGCTCTCTTTGGGTAAGTCACATTTTAAATGCACTTAACTTCACCACTGAAAACTTCTTACATTCACTGGAAGTTCCTGATGCTCACATCTCATCCTTAAAACCCACAGGGCATTATTCATGACCTACTACTTTCCAAGGCATACAGGAGAAATAAAATGACTAGTTAAACTGATGTTATTCCTTCCTCAACGATTCAGAACATTTTGAATTTTAGCAAGAAGTTGTTTACTTGAGCAATTTTGTTTTTTCTGGCTGTTTTCCATAAGCTTGGATAATCATCCATTTTCCAAACATACCAGTACATGGTCTGTGACCCATCACCCTGGAATAACTTGCAGGATGTGTTTTACTGTTTTATCCAGCAGACGTGACACTGAGACAGGTCTTCCACTTGCACTTGTTTATCACCATAATACACAGATAAAACTAACCAAATCATTTTTTTTTTTAACTAGTCGTAACAGTCATGAATGGATGGGTAGACTACTAAGCACTTGTTACCTCAGGAAGTTTGGAACTAAGGACACTTTAATAAAAGAGGAAAACAATTTGAGATTTTTGAAACTCTGATAGCTTTCAGCAGACTCCTGAACATCCAACTCCTTTTGTGGCTGTCTGAACTGGTTATTCAGAGATGGACAAGATGAAGCCTGCTGATCCCTTCCTGTATGATATAAATCTTGTCAAAGTTGTCTGAAACTATAGAACATTTTATATACACTAGAAATGCACTCAATCCTTTCCTACTATTGACACTGCTACCCCCACTCAGCTCTTAAAATTAAATTATCCACATGGTGTCAATCTTGGGATTCCTCTAAATAGGCCGCATCCATTTTTTTTGAGAACTTCTTGCAATTAGCACCAGCTCTTTTGTTTTTGTTTTAGTACTTTAGATTGCTGGAGAAGCACATTTCCAAAGTAATGCATGGAACATTTTTAGCTTTATTTCTCTAGAAAGTTCAATGAGCCAAGGTAAAAAATCTGGTGCAGTTAGTTTGAGAAGCCACTGAGAGATTTTGGCCCTGAAAGAGGCTGAGAAGTACTGAAAATACCAGAGAAGCCTGCAGCCTCAAATTTGAAAAATAAGAGCAGTCAGTTGTGCTAGTAAAGAATTCAGTGCCATGCTTTAAAAGGTAAAAATCAAAGAATTATGTGTGCTGTATAAAGTTGAAAGGGAAGCAGTATCCAGGAGGGTTGGGTGACCAGTTTTGAAACACTGTTTGAACAAGATGGATGGATTGGAGCTTGCCATACTTGGTATTAGGCCAGGAATAATCTTTTCAAAGCTAGAAGTGCTTTTGATCTTTGCCTACTCCTCCTCATCACTGTGAATCTCCAGGGATATAACCCTACTGTGCAATACAAGGGGAAAAAAAAAAAGTGCTTTAAAAGAGGGAGAGGAAAAAGGAGAAGGAAGCCAATGAAATACTATCTGAGAACAACACCACTGCCTGTAATGACACTGACCCACTGGTGCCAGTGGAAGAGTTTTGTAATATTTTTCCAGGTCTGCTCTTGTTTTTGATACTGGACCATGGATTTGGCTCAGTGATTGTATACCACCCTCCTCAAACTTCCAAGGGTTTTGAGAATTGTTTCTGTTCTTAAGGACCCATGACTTGGAAATAGGCCCAAAATGTTTAAATGTTTTATGGGCTAGAAGTCCCATCTGGCAAAACTGAACCAAAATGATGGGAGAATTGACTCCATAGACACATTGAGGAGTGGGGTTTTTGTTTCATTGCCTTTATCCCAGCTAGGTAGTAGCTGTCTTGAAGATAGAATGCAATGGGTTTGTAGAGTGCAAGAATTCCAGGGAATTACTTGGGAAGAAATCTTGGGGAATATCTATAAAATGAATGCAATAGAGGGCTCAAGAAGCATATGGTATCATCTATAATGAATTTATGCGGCTTAGCTGGGATTACATCTCGACTCTAGTTTAAAATAAACATCCTGTCTTTCAAGAGCCATCAGACCTCTTAGCTTCACAGTGTTTCCAAAACCACCTTAGCAATAACCAGGGTCAGGTTTAACTTGGAGAAAAAAAGACTGTGATCATGGAGTTACTGAGGCCACATCTGTAAAGTCAACTTCTCCCTTTGGGTCTGTTGTTGCAGTATCTAAAAGCTAGGAAATCAGAAGGCCCTGCTGGGAGCACACAATCATATCTGGACATCTCTACAACTTAGATGCCACTGAGACAGAATCACCACCTCCCATTGGGTGGCATATCTTATGATGCATGGGAGATTTTAATAAGCTTTTCTGTGAGTAATATAATCTCCTGGGACTGTGGATACAGGCTTTAGCCATGGAATAAATGTGGCTTTTTGGGCTTACAGTTGTCCTGAGCAACATCCTCCAGTCAAAACCCCACCCTGTGCTTCCTGGCTAGATCATATAAACAGTCAGTTGGAAACTTCCTCTGGTTTCTTCCCATCCAGTTCAGAAATTCCCAGTATGGAGGTACTCAACATCACCTCCAGTTGTTACTGCCCCACAAACCACTGAGACTCCCACCAAGGAGACTGGGCAAACTGCAGAAAGATGCAAATTATATGTGCTGAGACGGGGCTCTGCCTGCTGAATAGCCAAGGGGCTGACCATGCCTACGCAGACCCCACATTAACATCTTGTTCCCTTCACATGACTATGCCATTTCATTCACCACCCACCTTCAGACATGCACTTACTAATGTTGTGTATATGCATCATCTGGTGTTCCTTCACTACTCCTCTGTACACAACCTCTGTCAAATCATCTTCACCTGCTGATTGTCAGAACATTAATTCTCCAGAAATTGTATGCTCTAGTGTTTATCTGCCTTCAGTGTCCAGAAAAAAAGAAAAGCTAACCTTCTCTTGAAAAAAAAATAAAAAGAATAAAGGATTTGTTTGAAGGGAAAGAAAAAGAAGAGGAGGGCGAGAGAGAGATTAAAGAAACCTTGTATTTGCACTTGAAGGCTTTTCTTTTAAAATGTCTCATTAATTTGCTGACAATGTTCATTTACCAACATCTCCATCAACACCCCACCCATCCCATAGATCCTTTGGCCAACTTTTAAAACCAAACTGAATTCTAGGGAAAACTCTCAAGATGTACAGGGAAGTAAACATCAGCTTGTCAAATTTTATACTCAGTGACAGTATAAAACAAAATGTCAAAAAACAATCTTCCTTCTCACACTTGTTGAAAAACCACACACCCCTGTTCTGTTCCCCCACCACCTTTCTCACCTTAAAAATAAATGCAATAAAAAGGAAAAGAAAATAAACCCCTCTCTTACCGCTTTGGAGAATGAGAGCTTTGAAAGCAAAACAATTCCATAAAATGATCCAACTGCAATTCAAGCTGAGCTGATCACACAGAATAAATTGGGTTACAGTATTTGGAAAAACCACTGCATACATTCCTACCCGAGGTCTGGTAAAGGGCAGCCACAAATTGTCTGATCACAAAGAAGGAATTTCACCCTCATTGGTTTGTGGCAAGTGTACGTGAGGCTAAGAGTGATGTTCAAATGAGACAATCTGAGCACAAGCTCAAACAAACGATTCTATTGCAGTCTCCAGATTCACTGACAGTAAGAAATGGAATATGGAGAGAGGAGACAGCACCATACCTCAACTGAGAGAGAAGCCAGCATAGACAGAGTTGATCAGGGACAGCACTTACTAGAGGGAATCATATTATGCTTTCAAGATTTGAATAACACCAGCTAGGAGCTGGATACTAAGAGGTAGATATGAAGAGGTTTCCCATCCCCTACAGCTCTGATGAACCAAATCAACAGAAGAATTCACAGAGTGAGATCCCCTTTGTATAGTCATTTGGGCTCTGTTATAGAAGGCACTGAGTGTCTTCAATCCCTGATAACAATGCATCGTGTCAAGGGTTGCTCAGCAGCAAGTAGGAGACTCGTGATCTTGCTGAACTCACAGCAACATTCATTATCTTTCAGGTTCATTCACCAAATGGAAAACAGTAGCTATCTTTCCATGCTATCTGACACCTATGCTATCAACCCCTAAAGCCTTGAACTTGTGCAAGACCAAGCTATATAGCAGAAATGGAATCAAGTGAAGCAAAAGCAGCATCGCATGTATCCCATCTGGAACCCTCCACTGTTTTGACGGCTAAATGGGAGGTGCTGTGATTAATCTGTGATTATGTGACTCACCATAATTATGTCTTGTTGAAATTGAATTTATTGAAGCATGAATCATTCTATCCAAAGTAGAACCTAATTGCTCTGGTGCTGTGGCTGCCATTTAAAGTTTAGAGGGGAGGTTGTTGTACTGAGTAAAGATTTCACTTCCATTCAAGCAATGAGAAATTCTGTCTTGTGACTTACAAGATGGTGAAATTTGCCTCTGAAATGAGAAGAACCCACGCCTGCAAGTTCTGCTTGAATTGCTGGGAAGTGTTTGGCCAACCCAATGGCAAAGAGCTGCATTAGCATGAGGAGGTACGTAAATACTGATTTGAGTCTGTGAGGCTGCTGTCACTATTTGAATGCTGTATCGTTCCCCTCAGCCACAGACCTCCCACTGCTTTCCTGCTATTTCTGGGCACATGCTCACCAGAACTGGTGTATGCCCACAATAAACCTGTAATTTCATCAGTAAGGGTAGACTAGAGAAATCCAACAGAGATGAGCCTGATGTTCCTGCTTTGGATGACACATGCAGGAAGTTGGAGTATGCGGTATGTCTGTGGGGTGTCTCTCAACCAACAGCCCTCAATAACAGAGAGAAACTTAAGGTCATCTCAGACTTTTTTTCCCCTCTTTCTAAGGAAGACATCCATTGTTTGCATTCAGCTGCTTGAATTTCTGGATGTAAAAGGATTTTTTTCAAATGGGAATTTTGATGGGTAGTTCTCCTATTTTTGGTTTTTAAACCAGAAAGCCACATTTCAGTTTAGGAGGGAAAAAATACATTTTCTTTGCTAATGTAGAATGGATCTCTTTTCTTCACCAGACTTTAGTATAGTTACTGCTAGCATACACGAAGGAGGATAAACAATGGCTCTCCAGAGTAAGGAGTTTTTTTGTAGTTGTTAAATTTCCTGGTCTATTTTTGAAATTCCTGTTTCTGCTGCAGCAGCAACGACCCACAGAGAAGTTAACACTGAAACAATGATGAAAATTGCTATTAAAAAAAAAAAAACAACAACAAAACCAAAGCTAGGAAATATTTTGCACAGCATAATGGCCAACCAAATGAAAGAATTACATAGGGCAAAAAAGAGGAAGTACACTCTTAGCTTTCCTACTTCTTGCCAGTGTGGAGATCTGTTACTAGCTTCTGGAGTGAAGGAAAGAATCCTTCCTCATATCACTCAACATCAGTGCTGTGTGTTGGCACTATTGTTTCCCTCCAACTATATTTAGTCAATGGGAAAGTGATGAAGGAGCCCCATCTGGTACATCAGAGGATGCCTCTTTGTTGCGATCACATCTGGTTTACGTTCACACTGAATCTTGGAAGGGAGATGTGGAGCCAGGGTATTTGCTTGGCTACTACAAAATTGTTACTTATTTCTAGCAAAGCACCCTTGAAAGCAAATATTCAGTGCAAAAGATTTAGATTCCATAGACACCAAAAGGCAAAGAAATTTGTCCTTTTTGTGAGGGAGAGACTATGATTGCATCTGCCATATGTGATGAATTAATTATCAGAAAGTTTTCTCCTTTAAGAGAAGAGGCTGTGCAAGGTATTAGTGTCAATCATCCTCTTCAAGTACAGCCTCTCCAGAGATGGTTTTCATTGACTCTGTCAAAGAACCTTCCACGTTTCAGTTTGTTACTGGAAACACTGCTTCTTGTGCTGATCACACATGATCCTTTCATTTTTATTTTTATTTTTTAAATGGTTGACCTGTTGATATCTACAGCAACCGTTTCATTCCCTGATTTTCAGCAATCTGATAAAAGACTGACTCTCCCCCCCCATCAGATTCTTGAAGAAACTTTGCTTTAGTCTACTCTTGCTTTCTGGAGAAAGGGAGTCACTTCAGATATTTTCATTGCCAAAACTGCTTTACAGGATAAAACATATGGCACTAGTTGTTCTTTATGCATGCAGGGATGACAACAGAAAACCTTTTGTCTACAACTTCAACTGCATTCAAACCATTGTCAACCACTATCTGTGCTTTATGAATTCCATTCATTCACAGCCAGAATGGTACAAAAGACTTCTGAAGCAAATTTCTAGCATAATGCTAGACCAGCCCTGTTCCTACCCATATGCATTCATGTCTGACTCGACCCAGCACATTTTATGTCTCAAGAAAGATGTCCATACAACCACAATCCACAACAATGCACACCCTGTTCTCAGGCTTATAAACTAGTCCCTACCTAGCAGGATAGCAAAGTCCTAGGCTGCAGCAAGTGAGAATATGCTCAAATGCAGCAGACACAGACACAGAAACAAAGGAAATAAACTGCTTACCTTCAGAAGGCCTCAAACAGCCAGTGATCTCCACTGCCAACCCTTAAATGAGGTCTGGGAAGGAATGGATCCTGGCTCCACCCCGTCTGGTCACTCAATGCACTGCATGCACCTGAGCTCCCCTGGGTTGGCCCTGCCTTCCCACCAGGTGCTCAATCAGTGGTTCAAGCCATGACTTAGCATTTCCACTGCACTGAATAAATGGTCTTCCAGAAAGCATCTAATGACCAAAAAGTTAACACCGTTTTGTTTTTGATTCCTTATTATGTGCAAATTGCTACTCTCCTCCCCACCACTCCTGCAGATACCTCTGCCAAAGCAAAACATTAGAGTGGTTTCCCCAGGAAACTGAGTTTAATGTGATTGTGTTGTTTATATGTCAGCCCATACAACCTCCAGCTAACAGCTTTGTAATCTATCAGGGAGGGGGGAATGGATAAAATATTGTGCCTATCATATTTCATCAAAATAAGCAAGTGGAGAAAGGAGAGAGACTCTCTTGCTTGGGGATCACACCTTTTATTGAGCACTGGAGAATCCATGCAAGTGAAATGAACATTTCTTCCACTGCTTATGGAACTGCTTTGTTTGTGGGCTGCCACTACTCTCCCTAATTACAGCCCCCTCCCATGGGCTGTATCACTTTTTCAGCAAGTGTGAAATATTGCCTTGGAATCCATCGTCTCACGATTCACCTTGGGTCTGTTCTGGAGGATTGTGCAATTTCTGTGGTCTGCTCCAGTGCAAACAGGAAAAAGAATCTGAGCCTCAGTTTTTACAATGTGCAGCTTGCGTGCAGGAAACGGATCGACTCAGCAGCATCTCTGGGACATTTATACTCTCTGCACTCTCGCCAGCAAGGCCTGGGCCATTAGTTCTGCTGGCAGACAGCTCAGAGCCATTGGTATCTGGGGCCTCTGGTGGCCTGTCATCTTGCTGCAGATCAGCCTTGAGGAGTCTGCAGGCACTGCTTGGGGAAGAGGGGAAGCCTTCTTCCTCTTTCAGAGACAATGTGAACAAGTGTGATGCTCCCACTTCCCATTCGCACTGTCCTCACCAAGAAAAGTGCCAGCTCCAAGTTACAAGCTCAATTCATTCCTTTTTAATGGCTGCCTGCAGTCACATGCTAGTGACACAGCTGATGGAGTACACATATGAATTTATCCCTGCTCAAGGGATCTGCTTTCCTCACTCACCTGCTACATTTTGTTCTCAGCTACTTTGATGTTGGCATATTTTGAGGATGAAATTTCTCTCAGTGGGTAGAGATGGAGCTTTGGATACGTCACTCAGACCTTGATTTCTCTGCCTTTTATAAATTGCATTGAGGTTCCTGGGTGAGAATGAAGACCCAGAAGAGATAGTATTATCAATACGATAAAAGCTACAATCAGATATGCATGTAACTTCAAGAGATTCTGACTTATGGAAAGAAATTTCATGGAATCATAGAGTCATTAAGGTTGGAAAAGACCTCCAGGATCACGAAGCCCAACCTTAAATCCATCATCGCCATACCCACTCACAGACTCATAGAATCATCAAGGCTTGAAAAGACCTCCAAATTCACCAAGTCCATCCATCAACGCATCCCCACCAAACTATGTCCCAGTGACCCATCTACACTTTCTTTTTGTAGAGTGTTTCAAGTCACTGAGTAAATGTATTATCTGAACCACAGTGTTTAAGTGTTTACTCAAGGAATGAACTCAACAAATCTTCCCTGCTTCTTTTTTTCCTTCTTTTTCTTTTTTCTTCTTTTTTTCCCCCAACTTAGGCTGTGAATGACCAGAAGCAGCTGTAGCCTTGTATTTATTATCATGATCTCTGAAAAGAGACAGTGGAAGCTTATCTAGAGTTTTCCTCTTGGACAAATGAGCATGAAAAACTTCTTTGGAAAAAGGCCATTTTAAAGGTAGAGGGAAATCATACTGAAATGGATTTGAGTTTATTCAGCTCCAGTACAAATGCATGATCCTTTGCTTGATCAAGTAGATATTCCTCCTTTGCATAATATCATTGCAATTTTTCTCTAAATCTGTGCAACAACACAGGAATCCACATTTCTTTACCATATATTTCTTTATGGTACAATGCAGAGGATCAGGTGCCCATGTTCTCTCTTAAGGAGTGCAGATTTCCTAGAAAACTACATATCCCACAAGGCAAGCAAATACTATTCTTTTTTCTTTTGTTTCAGAGCATGATGCAACTCTGGTTTGGGTAGCTTAATGGGAGGTGTAGTCAGTCTGGTTACTGGCCCACAGGAGAAAGCAAGGGCTGGGACCACAACTCCCAGAAGGCAATGAAAGCATTGCTGAAGAGTGAAATTGAGTCTTGTGACTACCTCAGAGGAAGGGATCCTCAGTGGGCTGTCTCAAGGATTAAGCACTTTCACTGTTTACATTTTAAATGTCAAAACAAGGTGTTTTGACATTTACAAATAATAATAAGAAGAAAGCTTTTGACATTTTATGCAGAAAAGGAATTAAGTATTTTTTTTTCCTTTTTCTTTAACCACTTGTTTTGAAACTTAAAGCAAATTTTAATATGTCAGAATTTCCCAAAGGATGGAGATTTGGAATTTTTTCTCAGCTGTAGTTGTGATGCCTGGAATTAACTCTGATAGTCAAGGGATCAACAGTCTAAACAGTGCAACACTCTGCAGGCTCAGGCAGAGAAGGAGAATTTCTTCTCTTTGTTCTGTATTTTGAAACAGAACTCTTTTTTAATTCCATTCCTCCATTATCTGATACAGTTTTGCAAGCTAGGCAATTCCATCTAAGCTTTCTTCTTTACCACAGAGCAATCTCCTTGTTGCTTAATCCTGCCTAAATCATGAGTGTAAGATTCTTAAGGAAGAAAAAAGCGCTTAGTGCTCCAAATGGGACCAGCTGATGTGATATTTCTTTCTACAGTTGAAGGTGAGGTTGTTTGTCCATTCTGTGACCACCTTCTGGTTAGGACACAAAGGTCTGAATTCTGAAAGGTATCATCATTTTTCCCAGATATTTCACATACCATCCCAATAACAGACCAATTTTTTGACCCTGAGTTCTACCCTGTCATCAATAAGTTCCCTGTACCCAGGACAAACTGAAATGTAATGAGAATTGGAAGACTAGTAGAAACCAAGACATGGAAGACGTCTTTATCCAGAGCCTGCTAATACATACAGGAGCCAAATTTTTGTTAAACAAGACTTGGGTTTGATACTGTGTGCTCAGAGGGGCTTCTATCTGACAAAGCCATCTGCTTTTCAAGAAGGGGAGAGGAGTTGTGGGGAGCAGAAATGTTGCTGGAACAACTTGAAGAAGATGCTGTGAGTAAAAATGTGAAGTACATGCTTCAATACTAGCAAGCCAGAGCACTAAGCTGATGGCCTTTGGACTTAATAGTGGGAGGAAGCTACATCTACCTCCAAGATGGAGGTACAGTCCATTAGCGAATGCACAACTGAACTTAAATGGAATACCTTAAAGCTCTTGATCCTAAGGACTAGTCTGTCTGACCATGTTGACCAGTGGCAGATGCTCTGAGATAATTGCAAGAAGCCTCATATGCAAAAGCCATAGTTTATGGAGACTTTTAATAGTGAGAATGGTTTGTATCCCACAACTGTAGGTGTATTTCGTTTTCAAAATTTCCTTTTGCAATCCCAGATGCTCAAGTTCTTCCTGAACACAATGCTTTGGTTGACAACCATGGCTCTGTGCTATTGAGCTATAAGGACTCATGTTCTGCAGATAGTCTAAACAGGACCAGCATTATCTATCTATCTATCTATCTATCTATCTATCTATCTATCTATCTATCTATCTATCTATCCATCCCTAAGAAAATGTGAATAAAGGTAATGCAGTCTGACAGCATGCCAGAGAACCAGCAAGAAATCATCAGAAAAAGGGAATAAAAGCAAAAGTGCTGCCACCATCTACCCTCAAAAAAGAACAATGATTGCAAACAAGAATCTGACATGATCTTGCCAACTACTTGATAATTTACTAGTGCTGGCTTCAGACTACATTCCTTGCAGGGTGTAAGCAAGCAGGAAATGATATCGCATGTGGATGAACTTTAGTAGACTGTCAGAAGTTCTTGGAACAGTTTTGCCTACACAGGAACATGCAGCTTGGTTCATCTTAATTTACCAGGGCAGTGAATTTAAAGCTCATTTTTAAACTACACTGAACCATTGGACAGCCTATCTCATTTGGAACAAATATGGCTTCCATCTGATTTACCTTAATGCACTTTGGAACTGAACTTGATGACTTAAATGTTAGAAAAAACTGCCTGTAAGATGGTATTTTAATGACCATGGGAACAAATGGACTTGTCAAAGTTATTTTGAGTTAAGTAATCTGTTCAAAAAAAGCTAGTTCATATTCCTTTTCTTCTTGAACATCTCTGTGCAAATAAATCTCTGCAGATAATGGTTTTCTCATCCTGTGAAATTTTCTGAGACTTCAGAAATTTTTCATGTCCCACCACAGGATAAACTAAGCCTTTTGTAGTGGTTTTGGTTCATTTAGTTGGGATTTTTGGGTTTTTTGCTCTCTCTTCCCTCCCTCCCCTGAACAAACAAACAAAAACAATTTCTCCTCTTTGGATAAGAGTCAGCTGACTAAAATAGCAAAGAGATCAGCTGGGGAGGGAGCCATTATCCCTGTGAAGTTTCAACTATTGATAATTATGAATGAAGTGGTAAGACCCCAAAACTTCACTTTCTTAATCTGAGACCTGGTCACATTCATTTAAAGACACATATTCTCTTTATTAGTAGCTTCTCTGAACTGAAAACATCTATATTTGATCAGAGATTCCATTATCAACCTCAAAAATCTGCTGTTATTGAAGGCTGGATTTGTTGTATTTTACAGCAATGCTTTCTTTCAAAGAAATGTGGAGGAAAAAGGTTGGAAGAGCAACGTTTTCTTATGACAAGGTATTTAGTCAACAGTTTCCTGCTCTGTGACTTTTGTAGATGGCTATTTCAAGAGCTTTGCTTATGTCTGCTTCTTTGGTTCCTTTTGGATGCACAGCCTAAACAACCCCACTCTCTGAGATGGTTAGAAATTAATATATCCACCATCTGGATTGGTGGTTCTACTGTCACTCTACAACTGACCTGGAAGAATGTAACAAGAGTAAGAATACCTAAGAGAAGAGACTAATTAATATGGAGTAAGCAAAGTTAATCTGAAGGTTGATTGGTGAAGGACTCAAAGAATCTTACTCCCAGTTTAGCATTAATTTCTGTAGGACTAACAAACCCAAAAGCAGTAACTGATAATTGCTCTGAAAGTAGTTTAGAGACAGAGCTACAGATGGTCTCACCAAAGAAAACCAGTCAGAAATTTGATCAGCTTTCACTTCTGCCTGTTTTGAGGAAGGTAACAATGCCATGTACCCCACAACATCCCAACACTGTTGATCAGAGCTCCAGCTGCAGCTTTCCCAAGGAATAACATCTATACTGTGTATTTTCACATAGTCTATGTTGGTACTTCGGGATAAAGCCTTTTCTGCATCCTGAACTTCAGGAATATGGGTTCAAAAGAAGACCAAGAAAGCTGTGCAAATGTAGCTTAACCAAAAAGCACATACATCCACAATGAGATGTTCACCCAGCCAATAACTTCAGGAATGCAAGCCAATTGACATTTTGTCACATCGCACCATGTCCTCATGCAGTCATCCTCTACTTTACCCTACAACTGCACCCAGATGTGTGTTTTTCTATGAATTTTCACTGAAAAAGGAGTCTTCGGGTCACTGAAAACTCAACTAGAATAGCGTATCTGAGCACCAGTACTTGGGGGACACCCATAAGCTCCAAGCACAGGTTGACAATGTAGGAACTTGTTTGGATAGCTGGGACAATTGCTTATTCAATGCATTCCTCTGTAACCATGGCCAGTTTGCAGTATTCTCTAAGACCTCTGGTAAACTTGATGAAGAAGCAGGAAAAAAACAAGACTGCAATTCCCAAGTAGGTCAGGAAGGCTAACATTTCAATCTATTGATGAACTCATGAAGGAATAGGTCAACATTTGTGAAACAGAACTGGCAAATTAAGAGCCAAATTAATCATGACTTTTTTTTTTCTTTTTTTCCTTTTTTCCTCTTTTCCTTTTTTTTTTTTTTTTTTTTTTTTTTAAGAAAATTAAATATTCAGAACCAAGCTTTTGGGGAAGACCACAGAGAATTAGTCCTACAATTCTGCTAATAGGAATCTGGAGAGCCTTACATATGTACTCTCATCTTCACTCCCAGGTCTGTGCTGAAAACCTACTCTCTGAGGGTTATCTGAATACTGCTAACAGGAAGGCAGCTAAACATTTGTCCTGCAACAAGGACAGAAAGAAAAATGAACCAGAGTTTTTCTTCTCCTCCCCATAAAACTTGAGCACTCATATTCAGAGTGAATGCAGACAGCTCTGGGACTTGTATAAAAGAGTAGCAATTGGCTGTAAGCATCATAACTTAGAGAACATCCCACACTAACATAGGGAGAGCTTGGGAATAACAAAAATAGACTAATAGAATGAGCCTGGTGTAGCAAATTCCCAGCACCGAGCTCAGGGAGAGGTGAAAAGTAAAGGGAATTAATTAAAGATGATGGAATGAGATCTCTGTGGCCAGTTGAGGGAAAGAAAATGTACAGGGAGAATGGGAGTGCATAAAAGCAGTTGATGTCTTCCAGTAAATCTTACAACATTTGCTCATCAGGAGCAGTTCTGTTTCAAACAGGCTGCTGTTGTCTGCAACTTGCTCCTTTCTCTTGATGCTTCCTGCTAGAGATGTGCGCTGAATGAGTTCTTTTGTTTTCCACTGGCTCATGCTCAGGGAGGAAAGAGAATGTATCCTCCTTGTATTCAGTTACTGTGGGGAGGGAAAGCAAGAGGAGTGTTTGTAGCTGCAAGACAAATGTAGTACACTTAGAATTTTCTAACTGGCCCAGATGAGACTTCTCCTGGGTGTTATGTATTGCACAGGTTTACTTTATACCTCATGGGTTTTGCCAGTTCCCTGTCCAACTCCTTGTGTGCAGAACAACTTTTGAGGTTCAGTCATTAATCTTATTTCCCTTCAATCTGAGCCCACGGAAGCTGAAACTCATCATCTGAAAATATTACAGCTCAGATGTATCTTCCTGGGTGCCTATATTGCAAGGCTTTCCGCATACAGCTTTATGGCATCAGATCCAAACTTCTGTGAATTTCTATCAGGAAGGCTGAGTTGTAAGATCATGGAAGAGTAACTATACCTTCTAAATAGCATATACTTCAAGATCTCAAAGATACTGGTAACATCTGGGTGAAGAAGACTGGAAGAGAAACATTTTCTTATGACAGGGTATTCAGTCAACAGTTTCCTGCTCTGTGATCTTTGTATGTTTCTACCGGCTATTTCAAGGGCTGCGCTTATGTCTGCTTCTTTGGTCCCTCTGGTTGCACAGCCTAAACAATCCCATGCTCTGAGAGGTTTAGAAATTAATATACGCACTGTCCAGATTGATCCAAGTGGTTCTACTGACCTGGAAGAATGTAACAAGATACCCAATACACCACTGAATTTAGAGAATAAATACTGAATTCCCAGATTCCACGTATTCCTAAGTATTTGCTCTAATGATTGCACTGTCCTATAGAGGAGAATATCCATTCCTGTCAAATGCATTTGTTCACAACACTATTTCCCCAGCAATGTTTATGGTTCCCTTTCTTTACCAGAATTTTTTGCGATTTGTTTAACAAGAGAAAGAAAGAACTCCTTCTCAAACCCCCTTATATTTGCTAAGTAAGAGCAATTAAAGATGTGCCTCTGTAGGTTGCTTGTTCCCAGACCTGTAGAACTAAAAGTATTTCAAGCCAGGATTCTAAGGGAGACTTAAAATTAAGACCGTTGCATTCTACAACCAGAGACCACGCAAACAAATTTGATTTCTCAGGCTATCATCACCTCCAACTAAAACTATAACAATGGGGTGATTTCCAATTTAATCAGAGGCAATGCTAGTTGGAAAGACAAAACCAAAAGAGTTTACTTTTGTCATTCACTTTTTTTTTTTTCTAATGTAAGCTTTTTCAAAGAATAAATCTTCATCTAAGGGGTGGAGATTCCTTCTGGCACTTGGTTCAGAGGACATGAAGGGGAAAAAATACACCCTGTCTATTTTTATTTATAAATAATTAACGTGGTTTAATTGCTCACTTCACAGGAATGCTTCAGCCCATTTGGTGCTGATGGAATTGTGGTGAGGTTAAAGAAAAGAGGAGGTTCGGCATGTACACAGACTGTCCAGTTTATGAGGCATCTGGTGCTGGTATGAGAAATAAAACATGGCTGTCATGCCGGATGTGACCCAGCTTTACTGATGTGAATCTAGACTCTGTCAACCAGACATGTGAATGGTCCCAAAAGCTGATTTAGCACCACTTGGTGAACCCAAAGCCAATGAAGAAAACTACGACCTTGTATGAGCAGGATAAAGGATTGGTGTAAGGGATCTTGTTGGACAGAAAGAGGACACAGCATTGTGTAAATATATTAAATGCCATTTTTGTGTCATATGTAACTTGAGAATAGCATCATAAAAGAGAGCCCTGAAGTCACTGAAGAGTGAGGGAAAACACAGGAAAGAGGTACCGACCACCACCAGGTTGCAAGGTAGTATATCTGACACACTGGCATCCAGATGTGAGACATGAGACTTCTCATGGGGGTGTGATGCAGCTGTGCACCATTAGGCTTGCCTGGAAATTTGTGCCCAAAGCCAGGAACACTTACACCCCAGAAGTAGAGTCTGGTGGTTGAACACCTCCAGATGGATCATTTTAGTAAATTCCATCCAGTTGAGACTTGACCTGGGCCAGGTTTTAAGCACTTTCTTGTGTAAGCACAGTCTGCAAACACAAATGTGTGCTGTGGCATACTGTGTTGGATGTGCATACTCTCTGCTTGAACACATGGGATTTTTCAGGGCAAGCCCTTTCAATTGCTCTATTTCCTTCTAATAGGCCTGCTGCTCTGGAAGTGGACTTTTTATCTGTCCTACAAACTCTCTGCTAGAGTCCCATTCTGAAACAACGTGTTTGTTGGAGTACTAAAGCCTCTTTCCAGCAGATAAGACAAGTCCTAGTGTATTTTAGACTGTGCATCATTCCACATGAAAATCTTCTAAGTCTATGAAGTAATCTAGAGAGCTGGAAGGTAGAAATGATGCAATATGAAGCCTGCTCATAAGTAAGCCAAGTATGTGAAATGAAGGACATTGTCCTCTTGGTTGCTCCCTTGGCTGCTCAGCAGCAGTATATATGTAACCGAAACAGAAGAGAGGGCAGTGCAAAACTGAAAGCTGGCTACACCTTATGTGGAATGGGAAGTTATGCATGATACCAAGATGGACTATTTGAAGTCCCATCAGCACCAAGAAAAGCTGAACCAGACTTCAAACCATCATCTGTCTGTCTGAATGAAAACCCGAGGAAATGAACATGTTCTTCAGAGTTATTTCAGGCTATTACTCCTGATCTCAGCATCTTTTTATTTATTTGGCCTTCTACTTTATAATGTCAGCAATAAGGATCTAGTCATAGTAGTATCCTTTTGTCCAGCAAGGAAATCCTGGCAGGCTTATGACTTTGAGTAAGTCATAAATTGATGTGACATTCAAATGCAGTTTCTCATCTTTATGTCTCACACTTCTACCAGCTTTGTGGTAATCATGAGAGACTCAGTTACATTTTTTATTGTTGGGTAGGTATCTAGATCTACCTTGAAAAGGTCTATTTTTCAGGCAAGGCAAAGAGTATTCATCAAATTTCACCTTGTTCTTTTGGGTTCTCAGGTAAAAACTTTTCTTCCTCAACTTTTAATTCCAGTTTGTTTGTATTTTATAAGCGCCAAAAGATAAAGAACCATATCAGCAAACAAACAATCAACAACAACAAAAAAAAACACTAGAGACCACTTTCCCAGCAATATATCCCGGAGGTGAATAACATCCAACTCTCCAGTCATCTAGCCTGTGTCTAAAACTGCAGTAGGCTCAAACCACAGTTGTTAGCTTTACTCTGCTACAGTGACAGCTCAGGCATTTCATATAGCATCGTATTTCTGGTAGCTGATTCCTGGAGAGTGGACCTGAGCTCCTCTGAGAAGTTACTGGACTGAGTGCTTGCCATAATGAAGATATGAGAGTGTTCCATGAACTCCTTAGTTGGTAGGCAGTTTTCTCCCTTGTTTCAGAAGATGATAGCTTGATGATTTCATGCAGACCACGCTGTATGCCTAGAAACAAAGAGTAATTTGCCTCAATTTAAAAGCAGGTGCTCCTAGATCTGTAGCATGCCTTATACACACAGTCCCACGTGGCTAGCTCTGAGCCTGCCTGCTGCTGACCAGCCATGGAACGTGAGCCACATGGGTTCTCCAGTGCTGGCTTTGCCCACACGCAATCTCAGCCAGCCACCTGCTCGGAGTGAGCCCCCCTTCTTGTAATTCCCAGGCCCATGCCACAAAGGTACTCAAAGCATGGTTTGCATCGTTCTCTGAAGGGCTAAGAAGGCAAATAACTCAGCTGACAACTTGGTTGTTATGCTATAGTAATACAGCCAAAAAGCACCATTTTGCAAAAGTGTTGCAGAACAGGAGCTTTGATCCACAATATCCTTTCAGGATTGGGTTAGAGTTAAGCTGGTTTGATGTGCATGAAATGAACAGAGCCCATCCCTGTTCCAAAAACTGCCTGCTTTTATGCGGCCGTGTTACAAAAGGATTGTTTTCTTCCTGCAGCCTGATTCAATTTTAAACTCAATTTTTATAGCTCCTATCTGTATAGGCTTCCAGTAAGGCTATTCTCATTTGAGCAAAAATTGGTTTGAGTAAGTTTTACCACAAACCCTTAAATACTTTGATATGACAGTATCCATCACTGACAAAGTCAAGGTTAAAAATAGAGTTTACAGGCATAAGTCTGGCATTCAAATTGACTACAATATTGCAAAACGATTTAAAGTCAGCAAAATAATGTTTAACGTGTCCTGGATCCCAAATCTCCTTGGAGGAACAAGAAAAAAAAAAAGAAGGAAAAAAGTAAGCAACCACAACATTGGGTCAGATGGTAATTTACTGCTGCCAAGCCTCCTCCATACAAAATCATTGCAGATGCTTCCTGGTCAGCAGCAGTCTAAACAAGCAGTGGAACATTTACAGCTGTAAGCCTGCATGCCTATTCAAAGCAGCCTTCTGGAAGGGAAGGTGCACAGTTTCAGAGAGGACCTGATGAAGTTAGGATCCTGTGGCAGGATCAGGGCCATTCTGGAGCTAGAAGGATTTTCATGAGGAGACTCACACATGTGTTTTCCTGCAAGGGAGGTTTTATTGATACACCACTGACTGCCTTTGCTAATAGATGTATGAGACTCCCATTAGCTGCACAGAGGGAAAAGAAACATTTTGTTTCCCATGACATGTAGGAGTAAATTCTCTGTCTTTTTATGCATTTTTCTCCTGATACTTTGGGGTTTAGCTAGAGACAGGATGTGTGGCAAGCATCCCAGTGCTGCTGGAGGTAGGGAGAGTTTCCCCAAAGCACAGTGGGTATGAGCACTCAGATGAAACTCAGTTATTTTTCTTTTTTTGAGGGGGAAGGTGGGCACTGCTTAGATCTGGTGTGCATTATTTTAGAGATATTTTGCTTTTCTCTGTGAAGAACGGGTGTAACCTTTTCTTCAGGATGTCTGCCACGATAAACTCCTTTCTGAAAGGAAGGAATTATGGATGCCCCATCTCTGGAGGTGCTCAAGGCCAGGTTGGGGCCCAGGGCAGCCTGATCTGGTGGGTGGCAACCAACCCACAGCAGGGGGTTGGGACTGGATGATCTTTGAGGGCCTTTCCAGACTAAGCCATTCTGTGATTCTATGAACCAGAAGTACAGCATGTTCCAACTCTCACCCTGGGTGCATAATGGTCCATGTACCATTTGAGCATTTTACAATAGGTGCTAAACTTCAAAAGGATGCATGTGGATTGTGTTGGGAGACAAGAAGCAGTTCTGGGTATGTATTTGACCACATATGGTGGCTTGAGACTACTAAGACATTACTTTAGCCACCCAGGGTGCTTTTTTCTGTCCATTGTGTGTTGTAATTTGGATGACTTGCATTGCAACAGCACTGAGAAACTTCAGCAAAAATCAGGGTAATGTGCTAAAAATTCAGTGACCTTATTAGTCATTGGCCATTTGCCAGGCTCTCCAGTGCATCCTACTACAACACATGCTGATCTCAATTTTGATAATTTTGTCAAAGCTGAATGTTTGGGTTCAGGTTTTCTATTCTGGATGTATGTCTTTGGGATTGTTTTTTTGACTGTTCATTTTCCACACTCCAAACACCTTTCTCATCTAAGCTTACCTGACAAATTTTATCTCAAGTCATACAGTCTCCACTTTTCAGGCCTGGATCTGAGCAAAACTGAGGAGAGTCTGTCGATAAGCACTGCTCCACAGAAGGAATGAAAGCACTTGGAAAAGGCCAGGAAGGAAGTTCTTAGTAATGCCAAGAATCATAATGAGGTTTCCCAAGCCTATGGACTGTGTCTTAACTCCAGAGTTATTTATTCCCCTTACCACCTTCTGATACATCAGGATTGGAATTTGGGGAAGTCAGAAGCTTTGAATCAATTGGGTTTCTGAATCTTTATTTTACAAATAGTTTTGCTTGCACAACTTGTGTCAGATATGTCTCACACCACAGTACCTCTGAACACTAGTCTTATTCGCTGCCCTGCAGGCATTTGTGCTAGCTACACTCCCTGCTGAATTTCTCAGAGATGAAGCCAGATCCTGTTCAAACAAGAAGAAATAATAAAACCCCTTCCACAGGAAAGAGTGACTTGGCAGCAGCTGGGGGCAAAATTAGAAAAAATGAAGATGGGGTGAGGATAGGAGGGCAGAACCCCCATGCAGCACTTAGCCTCTCCATCATGAGATTCAAGAGGTTAGTCTGGGCTGAAAAAATGGGTAAGATAGATCCCATTTGCCCTGTTTTCTCCTTCCAGCTCTGCAGACAGCTACCTTGGGCTCGGCCTCATCATTACTAAAGGAGTCATTCTTTGACTCCCTAGGAAAGGGCAGAACAAGAGAGCACAGCCAGAAGCTCAGTGGAAGGTCTTAGGGAGCTTCATGGGGCCTACAAAATCCTTGTGACACAGCTAAAGCCTCAGCTGTCTGCCTGCCTAGATGGAAGGCTTGGATCATGGCAGAAGGATGCTGATCCTGAAACCTTAGGAGTTTCAGGAGAGAATGTCCTAATGTGTGAGCAAAATGCTGATAGTTGAGAGGCTTTTCATATGGGAATGTTGAGCAAAGCTGATTGCTTCCTTCCCAAACCAACACATCAGGTATGGTTTACCCCAACCATCCTTTGAAACCTAACCATATCCCTTTGGAGATGGCAGGAAAAATTTACAACAGAGAATTCTGAATATTTTTGAGAGGCAAAATGCTATTAAGCAGGTTATTTTTGGTTCAAAAAGAGTCGCGTCATGATCTCTCTCTCATGATGACCACACATGACCACAGTGTCATGGATCTATTCAGCACTCCTAGTGAAAACTTGAGCCTAGTTCCATGGTCAGTCACCCAATGCAAGCTGTGCTACTGATCCTGCCCCAGCATGCAGGATAATTAAGACTGGGAAACTCAACCAGATGAAATTGAACTGCTTTTAGGCATTCACTCATTTTCAACCAGATCAGTTTCCTGGCCCCATTCGTCACGAGACCACACATATGCCACTGCTTCTATAAGAGCAGGAGAGGGAATAAGAGAAATGTGGGGTAGGTGGATTTACCCCTGCAGACTAATGCTGGCTCAGCTCACCCTGACTCAGGGTAGTAGTCAGAGACATACATGTCTCTGTGACATGCTTTGGCTCCAGAACACTACACTTCTGTGAAATTTCCTTATTTTGAAAACATACCAATGAGCTCTAGTTCAAATTTAAAGTAATACATAAATTACAGCAGATCTTGGCTTAAAATACAATGCCTTACCAAAGGAAAAAAAAAGAAAAAAGAAAAAAAAAAGCATATATGTGTTCACTAATCCAGCCAAGAACTGTAATAAACTGTCAACATCAGTCTTGTTCACTTCATTTTGGGGTCTTGCTAGTCCTCACACAAATGTTCCTCAGCTATGATCTCCAGGCTGGTGGTCTGTGGGGATTTTTCTGTTCCTGTGATTCTGTTTTTTATATCTGAATTTGATAAACCTCATTAAAAGAAGTCAGTACTCCACGGGATGAAATGTCAGGCCTGTCCTCGTGAAATATTGTGTTCTAAATTGACCCCAGAGAAGACAGCTCCATGTGGCAAATAGTGCAGTCATTTCAGTGCAGTGCTGAGCCTAGCTAATAAGCACTTTTGAGAAGTAGGGTATATTAGTTGTCACTCAGCACCTTGTGATTGCATTTCCATGGCTGGTGGACCAGACTGCAGTGTGGTCAAAGAATGTCCTGCCTGCTTGCAGAAGGTTGTGTGGACCTATGCACATGTATCTCTAACTACACAAATGAATTCTCTAGATGACATGAAAATCCTTATCCAGAACACAGGAATATTACAAGAAGCATTATTATCCTCACTTCCCAGAAGTGCTTGGGTCATTTTGAAAAGAAATCTGAACAGGGGGAATTTTCCTTAGGGAAGACAGGGACAAATCAGGGCATTGCAGTTATACAGTGATATAAAACAGCAGGAGAGCCATAAAGATTTATGGATAGGTTCCTCTACTCCCAGGTAAAGGAAAACAAGTACTTCCATAAGAAAAGGGGGAAGAGGGCAAAAAGTGCAATTCTTCCTGTAAATGTATCTTAAAATAGGAGTGCAATATAATGACAGCCCATGTGGGAGCTCAGCTTGGTTTTCACAGTCCCATACCTTGTTTGGTTTTGCTTCTTCTAAGACAATGCTCTCCCTCAGCCATCCATGCCCTAATCACCCCTCTGTCATGGTGTTTGCTGTATCAGTAAGTAGTTGCCATACTGCATATTTGTGCCTGCTTCCTGCACCCTGGTCCAAGCCTGCCTTGGTTTTTCTGCTACAAGGCTTCAGCCCTCACTCAGTTACACCAGCTTTTGCCAGTACAACTTGTCATCAGCTCTAAGGTCAGTTCCACTCCGACATCCCGTTCACACGTCATCAGGCAGCCATAGGCTCAGTGCTAAATCCAACCCTACAAAAGAGAGGGCTTAGCAGCACTATAAAAATTAAAGAGGTGCCTTTGTCTGTGCTCATCACCTCCCAGGTGACACTATGGAGATCAGCAGATCCTGATCTGAGGCTTAAACCCATCACAAGCACTATGTGTCCAGCAGATCTAGCTCAGGAGACAATTGCATGGAGCAGCAAGCCCACACTGGCAGCTGCTGTTAAAAAAGACAGCCTTTTGTCCATTCATTTTATTTATTTATTTATTTTCCTTACAGCAGGTTGTGTCCATCCTGTGATATTTCATCTAACAATTCTTAATGGTTCAGGAAATGTTTTCAGATAGATCAAGCTGGTTGCCAAAGAAGACACCAAAGCAGTTTCCCCCTGTTAAGGTTTGACCTTATCCCAGCAGACATTCTGTGCTGCCCACAGTTTTGTTTGCTATTCCCAAAGACAAGGGGTTGTGATCACCTTGAGGAACATCTCAGATTTGCATCATTCTGAGAGGAGAGAATGGCAGTGAGTAAAAGTAAGCACAAGTTTAGATCAGTGCCATCAGACTTTACAGAATGTATTTTACTGGCTGAAGGAACCTACAGTGATGTTTTTCTCTTGCTCATTCCTACAAGAGAATATCTTGCTCTAAAAGGCATTCAGATGACCACACAGCACTGAAGAGTTTCAAGTACTTTGAGAGAGCAAATGGATTTTCCTACAGAACACTTCTTTGAATGAAGGGATATTCATTTCACCATACACAGGAGAAACTGAGAAGTGTTTCACTGAGATTTGGAATGCAGATTAGAAGCTGATCTGAGGTGCCCAATCCCAACTCCAGGGCACATGGATATGAATTCCCAGTAACATCATCTGGCGGGTCTGGATGAAACTACCACCAAGAGTACATGGAGAGCCATTGGGAGTAATAGAGCAGCTGTTCCTTTCTCCTTTCTTTCAGCCCCAGGTAACATTCCTACAGGTCCCTTCAACTCAAGCTGTGAAGGATTTCTGTCTCTTCCTGCATATTTGTGAGATCTGCTTCCAGCGGTGGGGATAGTTCCCTCTGGCACCAAGGAGCAGCTGTTAGTATAACATCCTTGTGCTCTTTACAGCTTCATTAAACCTCAGATGTGACATCAGCTATAGCAAGATGAGGCTTCCTTGCTCATAGACTAAGGTTTTGGCTATGTGCAACTCTATAAGCAGAGTATGCTTGGGCCATGCTGTCAGTCCCCACAGATGACCTCCTGCCAACTGGTGAGAATTCACCACGCTCTGCATGCAGACGCTGTTTTTGTCATTGACAGGCCCTTGACCAAGTCACCTCAATCACATCTAGAAGATGAGGAGCAAATCCATTCCTTGTCTCCAGGGTTGTTTGGGAAGTATGTCATAGCTGGAAAATTGTGGCTTTGAAAACTACTGCAGTCTGAACAAAATGTAGTGTCCCAGTACTTGAAGCAAATGTACAACGGGGTGGCCTTTTCCTGCTGGCCTACGTGCACTGGTCCTCCTGAATGCAAGGGGATTGTTGCTTCTGTGTGCAGTTGTCTGTCACTGCCGAGCTCTCGAGCTCTCCGTGGGAGTGTGGCTGTAAACGTGCTGAAAAGCCAGCTTGTACTCAGGAAGCACAGGAATGCTTGCAGAATAAATAACAATGTAAATTAGACAGGACTGGAGCTCACCAGCCTCAGCAGGAGTTATCCCCTTGTCCAAACATCCAGCCAGCAGCTGATGAGCTTCCTTGTGTGCTCAGCAGTGCTCCTGCCAAGCTGAAAAGATTAAGGAAAACTTGCCCCAGCTGAACAAATAGCTCAGAGGTCTGCCTGAGGCTCAGTAGATGATTAGGGCAGCACAGATAGGTGTTACTTTCTGTAGCCTGAGAAACAGATTCAATTAGCATCACACCCAGCACCCGCTGCCACAGTACCCTGCAGGACCTGCAACACACCTGAAATGGTGCTCCCTGGAAATGGACTTCCTGCAACTGTCAAGAGATTCAATTCTGGGTTCAAAGATACAAATTCAGACACCATCCACTCTCAGTCAGGCTGTCCATTTAACCACAGAAACAGGTAGCTAGAAAACCAAATGCCTCCTGCCTTCCTTCTCCCTGCCCAAGCACAGCACACAACTAACAGGCAAAATAGACATCATGTCTTACAGAAATGTTGACAAGCCTGCAATGTTTCACCACGGCTGCCGAGCCCAGAAGTCAAGTTCTTCTTGGCTCATCTCCCCTAGGGTGGTTGATGGCTCAGCAGGGACTGCAAATCTATGGCTTCCAGCTAGTGAAGCACCACTCAAAAACATCTTCTAATTTACAGCCGAGCATTTATGCAAACACTGTAAATCCAGGGATGATCCACAGGGACTAGTGTAATCATACATTAAGAATAGCACAGCATTATGAAACACTCATGACAGGTTCAACCCCACCTGCTTTAAATCACCTCTAAGGGCTTTGGCCCCATCTTAGTCCCCAACTGATATTAAACCTGCTGTCACACAACTTTTTCTGACATGTCTGCTGCACCTGAACTCATCACCAGAGACTGACAGCAGGGAAGAGGGGGGGCTGGAGACCCCAGTGAGAGTTATCATCTCAGGGGGAACTTTTAATATGTTTTCCATCACAGCCATAAACTGAATGATCCACAAACTTTTATGATTATCTCTCTGTGGCATCCCAAAGGATAGAAAATAAAACACATTTTTATTATGCCTCTTGAAAGACATAACCACTCATTTTTCTCTAAAGGAACCCTGCAGATGGGAGACCAAGCAACTGCTTTGCTTTCTGAACCTAAGATGTCCTTTCAGGTGGTCCAACTGAACGTTACTGTCACAGCTTAACACCAGGATGCTCAAAAACAACTTAGATGTGGTTTGTCATATCTAGCCATCCAATGCCTGTCTCAGGGTATCCTGGAGTTAAGCTGTGACTTTAATTTGGAGAGATCATTCCTATTATCGCCAAGAACAGAACTGGAAATGTGTAAATCTTTCCTTGCAGAGAGAATAAGTAAGTATCACATTTAATTGTTTCCTACCTTATGACTGTTACCTGATAGAGATCCTCTCCTAGACTGTGGAGTGACATTAGCATTTCAAAGTTTGGTCTATATTAGCCTCACATCCCTTAGGAAGGACCCTCTCTAGTATATGCACAGAGCATCTACATTTACTCTGTTCCAGATGTAAGCATTGAGCAGAAGAGGAGGGTTAATTTGGACACTTCACCATGTCTTCTTGTCCCCATCCTTGAGTAGTTTCCATCAGAGTGTCTACAACCAGGCTTGTAGATATTAGTGGCCTTATGTGAGCAACAATAAAAAACATTATCGATAGACACCAGGAGATTTACAGTTACAGAATGCACAAAGCAAGTGGTTGTGCAGCTGAATATATAGCACCCAAGGACAGGAGCTGATTTAAAATGACCTATAAATATGCAGGCATTTGTCACTGAGGGTGGCTTAAATGTGTCACCTCTGACACCTCCAACAAATCACATGAATAGGGAGGTCATACAAACAAGAGTAAATGAAAAAAGTAAATGAAAAAGTGTTTTATTAATCAGATACTGTGAAAAGTCCTCTGACACGGCAGAAAGCTGAAATTACTAAGTTTGAAAATACTAACTTGGCAAAAAGAGGGGGGAAAAATGGTGCTTTTCTTCTAGCATGCAGTACTGTTTCTTTGTCCTGATGTCAAGTTACACACTGCACAAATCCTGGGAGGCACCTCCTAATAAGCTCATGGCTTCAGAACAAAGAATGGTATCAGTGCATCTTAAATAACAGAAGTGCCCATTAGCCCGCTCTAAATGGTACAATGGTATCAGCTACAGGAATGGGTTCTAGGAGGGAATGACTCCATTGGAGTAACTTGTGGTCAGCAGCTCCCCATGTGAACACTGTTGCAGTGCATACATCTTGCCTGTATCATTCCTCACTTTCAAATTTGACCTTACAGACCTCAACAATGGAAGCACCTCAGCTTACCAGACTGGCAGTCAAGATCTTCACTGTCATTGCTATTTTCCCAGTGCAAAGTTGACATTGCCTATCTAAGCCTGCAGTTTCTCTTCTTGCTCTCCATAGACCCTAGGAACAATTTATACGTATAGATCAGTGATCAGTCTTTTTCCTCTGGATGTCATCAAAGGCTCTGACCTCTTTTTGGAATCTGATGCCTATAAAAAAAATACTGTACTTCAACTAAGAACTTTTTGATACCAAGCCAAATATTATTTCTTAGGACAGGTCACTGTTGCTCTTCATGCATCCATTTTTTCAGAGCAGCCTCAAATTCTGTCTCCCATTTGGTCTGGAATTTCCAAACTTGCACTGGGAAATACAGAACTGCCTTGACATTTATTCCCCATATTGTGTATTTCCATCTGAGCCACTGAATATCCCTTCATAAGCAGAAAACCATGACTGTGGGGGAAAAAATCACGTTCATTTAATTCCACTGCTTTGACTGGGAAAGACCTCTGCAAATTTTTGCCCCAGTCTCCACTTCATCACCAGCAGTCGTGTTAGTATTTTCAGACTCTCAAAGCTCAAGCTAAACTCGCTTTTAACATTTTAACCTCTTAACCATTGGAAAGAGAAGTCTGAATGTCATGCTGTTCACCAGCCATCTTCTCATAGACTTAAAGAACATGGCACATTCCCATCATTAAGTGCATCTTTAACCTCAGTGGGGTTCATTTGATGCTATGCTTATTCATATTCATCCCTTCTCTTTAAGAAAATGATAGTTTAAAAGATTCTCTGTGCCTGTTATTGAACCAAACTGAACAATTACCCTTCCTATTTTAATAGCAAAGTAGTATATAAAGACTATTCTGCTACTCCCAGTATCATGTGTTCATTTATCATGATCTGTAAATCAAGCCTAATGATTCCCAATAAATATCTTACAAAAGTTCTCCTGGATGCTTACACAGCAGGAATAAAATTGCCAGGCAAAGGTATCTGGCAGGAATCACTTTGGTTCCTGACCTCATTACTCATGAATCTGCATACAGCTGCCTCTCACTCCCATTAAAACTGACAGCAACAATCAAATGCAACCATCAAATGCAAACCCCAGAGGCCTGAGAGATGACTGTGCATAGTTGCCAAATTCCCAGTGGAATAGCTCCCCCCAATGCACCACATCGGAGCACTTTACCCATGCTTTGAAGGAAATGCTTCCTTTAAATGCCTCTGCTTTAAAGGGAAAGATGAGTTCACCCCTGTGGCCCAGTCTTGCCCTAATTCTCTGCTGAGACACCATTTTATAAGTAAGGTGATGTCTTTCAAAGGTTGTACAGAGCAAGCTCGATTGCAAGAGCTAGCTCGATGAGCCTTCACTGCACACTCAGACATAAGCATGCCATCTAGAAGTGCTCTGAGGACCATCTGCATCCTCATGTGTCTTCAAGTGGTCATTTTAGTCCATGTGTACTGGGTTTGAACTACCTCCTTCCATCACTAAACCATTAAACACTTGTAGAATATAAGAGAACTGCCAAGCACCAATTGTTACCCATTCCCAACAATGTGAAAGGGCTCACACCTCTCACCAAGTGACCAAGGTTGGGAGCAACCCTGTCTCTCCTCAGAAGTGGCAAACTCCCTCTCTTTGCCCATGGCAAACACACAGTGATTCATTTTAGCTTATTCTGAAGTGTTAAATTACATTATTCTGCGTTTGCCCAGGGATAAATTGACTCAGCATTTAGGCTAAGCATTAGCTGTAAGGCTTGCATCCAGACAATTACCTCAGTTTAACGGATGCTTGGTAACTTGTTAAGCCACAGTATCTTAATTATAAGTCTGAGACCTAAGGCTCTCACAAAGCAGATTGGGATTTTCAGATAACTTTTGCTTCTATTTTGGAGGGTTGGAATAGATTTAGCATAGCAAACTATGCTACAGCAAAACCCTGCATTGTAGTCTCACATCATGAAGTCAGAAGGAGTTTTGTATATAGAACAGGACATACAGCCATTTTTTTCCAAATGCAAAATGTCCACCAAATACAGAAATAAAATGAAAAACTACTCTTGGCATAGCTAATTGCAATTAGGGACTTTTGAAAACTCAAGCACTCAATTTCCCACTTTAAACACAATTCAGCAAAGTGTTTATGCTCTGACTTGAATGGGATGACTTAAGTGATTACAATTAACCACGTGCTGAAGTATTTTGCAGAACCAAGACCTAAGGGGGAGAAAAACGTCTTCAAACTATGACAGTTCTTCAGCTGAAACAACACAGAAAACCTTTGCTCTCAGTACCAAAACTGTATATATAGAACATTTATTACCTCCAGAAACCAGAGGTTGCTTTACTATGGCCTGTTCTGCAGATTGCACCTAGCCTGTCCCTTTGCAAGCTGCAGAACAACTTCTTGAGGAAAACTCCACTTAGGAATTAAGAGACAGTACATTACCTTTGATGACTCTACAAAACCGACAGCAACAATTTAACCTAGATATCTTGCAGTTTGATTTAATATGCTCCCAAAAGTGGGTGCACACCAAGTAATCCTAAAATTATTTTTTCCCCTTTGCTTATTAGGATCAATTCTGACAGCAATATAATCAGAGAAATTTCATCACGTTTTCAAGATCGACGTGGTGTAATTTACAGTATCTACTGGCCCGGCAAAGCTCAAATTACATAGATAGGAAAGTGACTCGTGCCATCTAGCGAGATGCATTCCTGCACACTGCCACTGAACTTATTAATATTCCATACTTAAACACTGTACAGATACATAGAATTAGCCTGTAATTACTTTGAATCAGTCCTCGTGGCTGGGATATGATATTTGGTCGGGTAACATTTGAGGAGTGTGATAGCTCCTCTCCAACCATTTACTGCACATAATATGTACATCCATTATTTTTATGACCTAACAAATTCTTCTCTCACTCATTTACCACGGTAAATGACATTCATTCACCATGGTAAATGGGACTGGAAAAGGAAAAGGAAAACAACTTTGAAGACTGCAGTATAAACTCAGTCCTTGTAAATATTCCAGCCATTCATGTTAGGCATCAGCTGTGGTTGAGATGTGGGCATTTGGTTTTGTTGTTGTTGTTTTTATGCTAAACGATTCTACTGTTTGAGATAATTACTGAAGCACAGCCTTGTAGGGAATGCCATCATTCTGGATCTTGAAGAACATCCTTGCCCCTTTATGTCCATCACTTTAAAGATGACAGACAGCATCCTGCTTTTGATAGAGAAATTGGTAAGGGGAACATTTTCTCCATAACCAAATTTTCTGTGCTTTCATGCTCTGTAGTAAAGGCAAATTTGGCTTCCACAAGCTATCTAATGTACTTTGTCTTTCTACTACAATCTCTTCACAGTCCCTTTTTAAGCAATGAACTAATTTGGGCCAATAATCTATTTGAAGATAAAAATGAAACACAACAACACATAAGGAGAGCAGGAGACCTCATATATCTTTGTCCAGCTCATTGCTCTGCTGAGTACACATGACTATCAACATGCTATCTAATCTTGTTTTAGGCATCAAGCAAAACAGAACCCAGACCATTCCTAGATAAATTGTTCCAGTGCTAAAAAAAAATGTGCAATTTATTTCTGCCCTCAATTTGTTGCTCAGCTTTCAGTGGTTGGATTATGTAAGGTCTTCATTCCCTAGATTCAGGTCTTGCATTAATAAAAGACTTCTGCAAACTGAAACTCCAAGAAATCCTCTAGCTCATCTTCCCTCCCTAAAGTGAGACCCACTCATTCTGCCTTTGTCAATCCTAATACCTCCTGCATGGTTATTGCACAATTTCCCAAGGCCTGTGACCAAGACTTCTCCCTTCTGTATCAGTCAAGGTATCGCAAACATTGGAAAAGACTACTAAAATCATCTAGTCCAACTACTAACCCATCACCAGTCTGCCAGTAAACCATGTCACACCACTGAGGCATGCCACTTCTGCTGACAAAGTCACGTTGACCTCCCTGACCAACCAGCCCAGAGATGTGCACATAGCATACACTGTACAGATACAGATTTTGAGAATCCATTTTCTGGTACCTGAGCCAAAATCCTGCTGGCATGGAAAAGAAAACCCTGGGATGCCAGGAGAAGCAGCAGCGAACAAGTAGCAGGCACTGCCTTGCTTTTTATAATTGTGCTGTCATAGGATGCAAGAACTAAGGGTTCGGCATGTGCTTGGCTGGGAGATCTAAGCCTGCTTTTAGAAATCCATACTTGGCTCTTTTTGGACTGATAAAACCTCTTTGAAGCACACATGCACACACACACACACACACACACACACACACACAAAGGTGTTTACAGAACCTGGCTTGTCTAATTTGCCAGCATTAAGAGAGGCAGAGCTCAGGCTGATGTCACTTTTCACATCCAGATAAGAGGAGTGTGCCAGGATGGCTTTCTTGCTCTGCATTCAGAGGTACAGCGGTCCCTTAGGGAGGGTTCCTGGGTGAAAGTGAGATACCATATACAAAAGTAAACCGCAGGATCATTGATTAGATTGGTTAATTTTAATTAGAGCTGTGTAGAAAGCTGGTTCAAGCAACATTTAATGACTTAATGGCATTTGTGTAGGCTCATCCAAGCACAAGTCAGCAGCCACAGCTGTGTTACACTCTGATACCAGTAGCACAAAGCCTGATGTTGTTGTTTGTTGGTCTTAGTGCAAAGTCTTGTTGTTCCAGCATGAAACTTTTGGTCAGAGGCAGAGCAGAAAACTGTAACTGCAGCGTGCTGGTTTCCCCAGTGATGAACACAAGAACATGGAGGCAGAAAGCATGGTTTTGAGTTCCTGTTGCACCCGATTTGACTTTCATGTCCCTATATCTCTCACAGGCCCACTCATTCTGGTTCTGTGGAGAGAATAGCGTGGTCTTTCTCACTGGAGAGGGCTGTCTTCTTTGTTTTTCTTTGTTTGTTAAGAATACAGCATTATTTCATGCAGCAAGAGAAAAAGGAAAACAAAGTTCTTGAAATCTCGAGCAATGCCAGGACATATTTTCTACCCAGCTACTTGCCATAAATAAAACTGACATTTTATATCTTGGCCATTACAGCTAAGTGACTGCCATGCTTTTTCTGTTGTTGTTGTTGTTTATTTGTTCTTAATAAAATAGAGGCCATGTTAGCACACACTCTCTACGAGAGAATTTGGGCTTGTTTCAGTTGGTGCAAAACAGAGATATTGAAATATCAATTTGGAAAGACACACAAGGGACTTTTTTTTCCTGCCAAGCTTCATATTCATATTCTATTTGGGTGAGTTGTCTGCAATCCAGATGGTATCTATGAGGGGGAATGTAGGAAGGCACCATCTTTTTTCTTTTCCTCTTTTTCATCCAGAAACCACACTGCAAATAAATATGAAAAGAGAGACACTGAGAAAAGACCTGTTTCAAGGGATCCCAATTTGAAAGTTGCAAAGGTAGCGAGCACAGCTGTTTCCATGCAGTTCTTTTAATTTCTCTAAGCCCTCAAGTGGACACTGAATGACTCAGCAGAAACCTGCTTTCGGGACGTTTTATTTTAGTTGAAACATCTATCACTGTGCCCTGTGGCAATGGACTTTATGCTGCTATTTTGTCAAAAAGTTTGCACAAGACACTATAAGATGAAGAAAAAAAAATATGTCCCCATCTATAGCTGCTGAGCACATTTGCAACGTATCCAGGGCTGGGACCTTTCCCTTTCCTGGCACAGATCTGAGTTTGAGCCTGAGTTTGGAAGCAATGCTTCCATTGCTTTGCACTTTTTAATGCATTTCCCTGCATTCTCAGACAGTGATTTTTAGGAGTAAATAACATCAACAACGAATAGCTCAGAATGTCAAGCTCTTGAGCTCAGAATTGAGTTGCACAGGGAACAGTAGAGTTCAGTGTCTCAGGATGAAAATAACAGGCTTGTATGTGACAGAACTGAGTTAAATTCTTGCCATAGCCATTTCTAATCTTTGTGATGGTTCTGGAGCTAAGATTCAAATTTGTACATATATACAAGCATACTCAGTGGTGTATTGCTTGCAGTAAGACCCTTTCATTTCCTCTGAGCCCTGGACTCTGTTCACGCAATGACTCATGAGCAAACAGCTTTGCAGAATGTATCCTTTGATTTGTAATGCTCCCTGCTGTGTCTCTGCAAAGTCTTTTACTTCTTTACAAAGTTTGCACAGAGCGCTTTCATAACTATAATCTCCCAAAAGCTGAAATCAACAGGACCTGTTCCCATTACACTTGGGATGAATTTGTCTCTCAGTTTTGGACATTGAAAATCAGAAGATTTAAAATATTTTATTTAACATGCTGTTACTTACGAGCCCATAATCCCAGTAGTTTTCAGTGAATGTTAGATACTAACTGCAGACTCTTGAATAATGTTTTATATGTATCTAGCAGCAGCTCAAGGTCCATATTCCTCCATGTTAAATCCAAGCTTCCTGGCTTTGTCTACCAGTAGATGTACTGAATTCAGAGTAAGCCAGATGACTTGAGATGGTGGCATCTGCATTTGAGAGGTGATCCAGAGTTTTCACTGCCTCAGACATGCATTTATCTGAATGGCTCTCCATTCAGAAGCAAATCTGGCCCAGCTTCTTGGCTCAAACTCATAGGAAGGGAAGGGAGGCTGACAAACTCCCATCTTAGCCACTCCAAACACAGGGAGGGTGAAGTAGAATGGCTTTGATAACATGTCAAGTACTAGTTAGCCCTAGGAGCTTTCTTTAATATCCATCCATTTCTTCTTCCCACCTGCTGTTCAGTGGCATTGACACATCTACCCTCCTCCCCAGGCTTTCCTATGCCAACCTGGTCATTGCAAACAGCAGTATATTTTCTTCCATCCCACCCAACATCATCTGAACACTTCTACAACTCCTCTGCCAAGACCAGGCTTGTACTACTTGCTTTTATTGACAGATGGAGAGTTGATTGATGCAATTATTCAGGAGAGAATATCACAAAATTTCCCACCCAAATGTGACTGATCTCAGTTGTTATCGATATATTTCCTTGGTAGCCTCCCACCTTCTTCTTGCCCCAAAGCTAAGGATAATTAAAATACTGACTGGACAGCGAGAGGTAGACGGGAATTGCTATCCCATTGTTTTCTAATGGGACATTTTATCATGTCAGGAACTTCAAAGGACTGCACCAGATAAGCAACAGAGAAACACAGATTAGCTGAGACATCAGCAATTGCTAGATGAGGTCAATTAAAAGCCAAATGAAACAAATGGAGCTTTTAACTGCAATCCAGACAGGAAGAGTTGAGTTGCAAGGATGAGGATGAAAAGAATTCCAAAGGGCTGATGCAGAACAGGAACTTGGGTTTGGGAAGGGTAGCAGGAGGCAAGGGGAGAAGTATCTTCTACCCATTGTCTTCAGCCAGGACCACAACTCATCTGGATCTATCCTACCTGGAAGAGCTGGAAGGGAAGAACCCAGGCCAAGCAAAGAACCACATTGGTGCCTGCAAAACTGAAGGCAAAGCACAGTTGTGGAGAAAGGAACAGGCTGAGCGAGGGCTAGCACAAGCTGTTTGGCAGCCAGCAGAGCTGTGGTCCAGCAGTGAGAACAGAAAGGTTTTGTGCCAAGTGGATTCTGGGTCACGTAACTGGAGCTGAGCTGCTGAGTCATTCTGCAGAGCCTTCCAAAAGACGCCTCGTCCACCTTTGATTGCTACAGTCGTACAGTCTTTAAGCAGGGGTCAGGACAAGTAGGAGCCCTGCTGTGAAACAGGTGCTGAGTGAATGTCCCAGGTGCTGAGCCCACACTAAGGCTCTCTGAGTCAACAGCTGAAGACCCCTGAAACAGTAAGATAAAAAGCCTGGATTTGTTTCCTAGAAAAGATTTTTCACAAAGTCTTGGCATTTTGCTTTGCACATCCAGTCTACTGACTTGTATGAGATCAGCAGTATGGAAATATTAACAGAGTAGGACCTCTGAAGCACTGCTATATAGGGCATGGAGCAAAATACTCATTTATTTATTTATTTATTTTAAAGTGTTGTTGGCTACTCTAGATCATAAGTGAAGGATGCGACAAAATCTGTTCTATCAGGAGTAAATTAACTTGGTATGACAGACAGTGTTTTCTTTCCTCAGTATAATCCAGAATCTCTTGGTTTTGTTCTAAGTTTATCTTGCTCTGCTCTGGTTCTGCTAGGAAAAGAAAAAAAAAAAAATCATTATAAAACCTTTCTTCTCAGAAAGAATGGAGAGGTATTGGAACAGGCTGCCCAGGGAGGTGGAGTCACCATCCCCCTGGAGGTGCTCAAGAAGAGGGTATATGAAGCACTGAGGGATGTGGGTTAATGGGCAGTATTGGTGGTATTGGGCTGACAGTTGGACTGGATGATCTTAGTGGCCTTTATCAGCCTCAATTATTCTATATTACATCAGAACATTATTTGCTCTCTGGAATATTGTTCTCATACAGATATTTGAAAGTCACATCATCTGTTATATGGAACACCAACGCAGACAGTATCTGTCTGTTCTCTCCATTATAGCAAGCTACTCACATTTTGAGTCAAAAAGTGGATGTTTTCTGAATTCTCTTTTCTGTTCTTGAAGGCCTTTTTTGAAGTGTGGACAACCAAAGCAAATGCTGTCCCAGCGGCAGTGGCAGATGGATGTGATTTATGAGAAGGTCATACCCTTCTCCTAGGCTGCCTTGCTATTATTTTTGCTAACATCTCCAGGGTTTGTTCCCCTGAGTATTAAAAAACAACAGCAAAACCAGCACACTCTTATTCAAATGACTGTTCTAAACCCCTTTCCAGAGTCACTGCTTTCCTTTCTTTGGTCTTTCCCCCTCCCAGCTTTGCCCTAAAATTTTAGCCTCGATTTCTAAAGGGAAGTAATATCGGTGATCTCAAAATTATTATTTCTAAGTCCATGCTTCCATTTAGGCCACGTGATTACATCAAGTATGTTCATATAGTGGAGTATAAGAGGCTGTGATAAACAAAGGCAATTTAGAGGACATAGTGGTCACATAATGTTGCGATTTTGGGGTTGTTGGTTTTTGTTGTTGTTGCTGATGTTTGTTTGGTGGGGTTTTTTTTTGTGTATGTGTGTATGTTTTTGTCCAGGGAAAAACTGCAGCATTATCTCAGTAATTATTTACTGTGCTTGGCCAGAAGGTCCAGAGCTTGGAACCAGCTATGAGGATGCAATGCAACCTCTTACCCAGATCTAAGAGCAGGAGAAAAGATGAGGGAGGTGCTGCAGGATGTAGGAACAGAGCATGTTATCATAAGGGATATGAAAGAGAAGATTTTTGCATGGAAGAGAACAAATGGCTGATACTGAGCAGAAATCCACAGGAAAAGTTTTCATTCTGTGACTGAAGGACAATCTACCTGTGAGATCTAGTTCCAATAAAAAGCAAAATGTTCGTGTTTTTTTGTTTGTTTTTGCTGTTCATTTTATGCCATTGGAAAGACCAGAACTTGAAGACACCTTCAGCCATTTCCTTTCTGCATTTCAGTTTCTCTCTTCTTCTCAAGAATCACAGGACAAACTGATATCAAACCCTTCCCTCCAGGCTGATTTCCATCACTCCCAGAATTGTGTTCAAATACTCATATAGCCCAGTAACTAACACAAACTATCATGAGCTGACATGCACTCCTGTCTGCATATCTGTATCCTCCACGCCTCTAGAAGATGGATGGATTTAAATAGCATCTTTGAAGACAGCTGAAGCAAGTTAATTAGGGATTGACTAACGCAATAAAGCTATTTTTAGCAGTTAATTTATATCTGGTTACCTTGTTACAAGAAGCTTATGCAATGCTAGTAAATTCTTTACTAAGGATATAGATTGAACACTAAAATGATTTCACTGTTAACTTTTGGTCACTTTGGAACAGCTGCAGGACTCTAAAAAATAGTACATTTGACAGAGATTTGTTCTCCCTTTCATTGCAAGGGGATTATTTTTTTTCCTCCCTTGAGGTTTCTAATGAAGATGTGCAGAAAATGGAAATTCATGAAGAATCGCCCGCCTCCAAGAGCAATGAATTGAAATAAACTTCCAGACCTTTAGAGGACACAAGCAATGTGGCCATGCCTGTTTTAAAAGAATGTAACTTCAGCATGCATGCTCCAAATAAGCTTTTCTGGACAGCAAGGAAGCACTGGTAGAGTTGTGCTGACCTGAACCGTCCTTGGCTGACTGTCCCAGAAGGTGAACTACTTTTCTCAGACAGAAAACACCAGGCAAAGCAAACTCCCATTCACCTTCTGCTTCTCCAGGGAGGGAAGGAAGATAGGAAAGAAGGCCCAGTTCTAGCTTCATTTTTACCTCTGCAACTCAACTGAGATTGTCTCTGGATCCAAGAATAGACAGAATTTGGCCCACTAACTGCTGAGCGGGTGTAGGGGCTGATGCAACCGAACCCACATGTGGAGGCAGCTGGCCAGGGAGAGAAATGGTCTTGGGAGCCAGGGCACGGCGCGGTGAAATGCTTGATCCAGCACAGCAAGATGTTTTCCTTCTTTGCAAACCCTAATATGAGAACAAGGCATACCAAGTATATATAGCTCTGGGGATCTGGATAGAGAGATTTTGTGTCTTGAAAAAAATAGAAATAAATAATTTGCTGGACAAAGGGGAACAGCTCTGCCCAGCTTGGAAGGAATCTCTTTTTTTGGAAGGCTCAAGGAAGGGCAGATGGCACCAAGCCACTTCTAAAAATTGATTCAGAGGGCAAAGTACGTGCAGGTTTCCAAGAAATGAGTAAGCACCGTGATATAAATGGAAGGTTTTGTCAGTGGGAAGAAGAATTCCCACCAGTGATGCATCTTGGGGATACAGATCCAGGTAGACGGCAGCAGCTCCCTTGAAACATGATATTACCCAACCCTAGAAGATGCAGTTCAAACTTATCTGGAGAGATAGGCCAGTTTGTTTCATAGGATCACACAGAAGGTCCGTCTAATGCCATAGAATCATAGAACCATTTGAGTTGCAAGAGACCCTTAAAGGCCAACTGGTCCAGCTCCTTGCAATGAACAGACAACTACAGCTCTACCAAGTGCTCTGAGCCCCTCCAGCCTGACCTTGAGTGTCTCCAGGGACAGGATATCCACCACATCTCTGGGCAACCTGTGCCAGCACCTCACCATCCTTACCGTAAAAAGCTTCTTCCTTATACCCAACTTGAATCTCCCCTCTTTTATTTTGAAACCATTTTTCTTCATCCTATCATACTCACCCTGCTAAAGAGTCTGACCCCTTCTTTCTTAGAACCTCTTTAGATCCTGAACCACGTCCTGATTCTAACAGTCAGCAACACCAGCAACATCTTTCCCCAGGAAAAACTAAATGGTAGAACCACCCTCACAGGATGAAACAACAATAGAGCCTAAATTAGGTCTTCATCTGATCTTGAGTAATTCCAACCTCTTAGTGCTGTGCACCAAGTGGATCTAACATCCCTTCCAAAAATCACAGTCATCCCTGTAACTGTGGATAAACTTCTACTCAATAGAAAAAGCAACCTTTTTGTTTTCTATCAACTTTTCTGATTTTTTTTGAGACATATTCCATGGCAGAGATCTCCACAGTTTACCTATGCACTGCATTTAACAAATAAAAGCACACACAATTTGATTCCAACCCAGTTCTGAGTTGTCATTTCATGTCACGAAAAGGAGCTAACTGCTTCCAAGCTTCCAGCTCCTCAGTTCTGCGAAGTGCAGGCAGGAAGGCAGAACCAGTCCTGTTCCCCTCAATTACCCCAATAGCATAGACTCACCTCCCAGTTCCTGGCACCCAGCCGCAGCCACCAGCTCAGTTCCAAGGAAGGCAGCTCTGCATCTCACTAATTGTGCTCTGCTTGTGGCTGCATGGCAGCAACCTGACTCAGCTGCCAGTCAGTGCTGCTAATGCCGCCGGCAAAAGGCTTGATGGCCCTTGTAACTAATTATCTTATCTGCTGGAGCTGATGGATGCTGTTCTTACAAGTGAAGCATCTAATCCTCTTTTATCTCTTCTAAGCTCTGGGCCTCTTATGTTAACCTCAGGCAAGCTCAATCCCTGTATTAATTATTGGTTGCATTTTTTTTTTAAAACCCTTTTTCTCTTTTTCCCTAAATACAGTCACAGTAAGTGAAACCCTGTCACTCATAACAGGTCACATTTCATTTTGTAGTCTTTCAGTATCACAAAAAGTTCTGTTTTAGCAGCAGAAGGGAGTCTGAGAGTATTTTTGAAAGGAGGGATTTTGTCCGATTAAAGATGCAGAACTACTTCAACCAGAGAAACAAACTCTCAGCCAGCAAACCTCAGCTCCACATCTCTGATCTTGCTTCTTAGTGCCTGTACTGCTTTACTCCACAATGCCACTGCATTTACATGTGTGTTCTGGGTCTTTGCATCGCAAAAGGAACAAGAAGGAAAGAAAGGGTATATACCCATGGTCCTAAAAAACAGGCTTGGAAAACATCTCTATGACTCCTATTTGGTGTTCTCCTCTGGGCAGCTTAAAAAATGAGGGAGAGTGAGTGCTATTAGAGCACAGCATAGGTGTAAGTAGGAAATCCCCAGGTGTGTGCATTTCTTATTTTCCAAATGTAAATCAAATCTTTGCAATAAAACCAGACCTAAACCTATAGCAACTCCTAGGAATGCACACTTGTTTTCTGTGCTTGCACCCTTGGCATAACCTCAGCGAGGTCAGGTCACACTGCTCACCTCAACAGGGACACTTGTTTCACCTTTGGGGAGGATTCATGCCCACCTGCAGAACAGGCACCTGGTGGCAGTCTTGACTGTTTCCAGCTGCAGCCAAGGGCAAGAAGCAGAGAAAGCCCCCAGGGTGGTGGTTGTGGACCCAATTCCCCCATCATTGATTTCTGCTGTGGGCTTGGACTCTGCTGCATCTGCTGTTGAAATAGCCTCAACTTCTTCTCCCTGCACTGGCCTGTTCTCCCGCTGAGTCACGGCTCGGCGTGCATCCTGGCCTGTGACACATCTGCAGTGAGGTTATGTGAGGGAAAGGAGAGCATGGCTTGCTCTGCCCGGGGGATGCTCTGGCAGCTGCAGGCTGCAGGATGAGGAACTGACTGCTCCGTGTAGCAACCTGCTCTCCTCCTGGCTCAGGCCAACACAAACTGGTTAGGACGTTGTCAGGCAGTTTCCCACTTTAAGGACTCTCATGGCACCACTGCCTCCCAGCTGCCTTCTGTTGCTATCCACCAGCTGCAGTGATAGGAATTTGTATATACAGATAGATACACACATACACAGACGCATGCATATAACCTACATTTTAATGGGAAATGTCTGCATGCCCAAACAACTGCCCCAAAATTGATAGCTTAAAGGGCTATTTTGATTCTGTCTTTCCCATCCGCAAATCCTCCAATAGAAAATAGATAATTAAACAAGAAAGGCATCTACAGCCCTACAACTGGTCTTTGCATCTCTGCTTCCTCCCATTCATTCTACATGGTGGCATTTCTTTGCAGTTTGCAGTACATCCAAGACCTGTCACAATACTCTACCACCCTCCTGGGTCATCCCGAATAAGCAAAGGATAAACCCTACCTGTATTAGGCTTTTCAAGGACTTGATTTCACCTGCAAAAGCTTTTGCAGTGCATCACCTACAGTGGGAGACAGCCCTCCATGTAAGGCAGGCCGTACATGGAAGACAGATAAGGATTCGGGAATTTATAACGTACACATTCATGTCTGAATATACTTCAGGTTATGATAAGTGCTGGTTTTATAGGCTCAGATGTTCTACTGAAGGAGGAATAACTTATTTGTTATTCCTAATATTTTGATCTTGTCTCTGTATTTTATTTTGGTATATGGGTGTATCAGTCTGTCTATCTGCCCTCTCCAGAGAATTCCTTAGTGTCATGGTAGAGAGGAGCATGGATTGGAAGTGTCCTATTCTTTATGCCTTTTTACAGAATAACATTGTGTTCTTAGTCCTTTCTCAAGACAGGCTGTAAGAGAGCACAACCCTTAATAAATATCAGAAAATCTACACAACACAAGAGTCCCAAACACAGACTGGTCTAACATAAGTGTGCACAAACTTAAATGAAAGGAACTTCAAAGAGTCTCCTTTCTTAAGCCTCTATATCCTTGATTTTGTTAATTCCCCTACTCAAAACCTGTTTTATTTAATTTCCTCCAAAGCTTTATTTAATGATTTAGTTCCACTGGGATTGCATTGGCTCTTGAGATGTCAAACCTCAGTTTCAACCACATGTGCATATGCCTCAGGTTTTGGAGAGCAGTGCTGACAAATGTTCTCAGAATAGCCTGGCACTGTACTGAAACAATGCCAAAAAAATAAGGGAAAAATCCTCCTCCTCCTATCATTACTATTATTATTTTTTGCAGGAGAGACATTGGGTACCATGCTGTCTATTCTTAATCTGCAGCACCATCTTTTGAAGGAAGGCTGTACTCCCAAGCAAATACACAGCTCTCCCCACAGGATCCCCATGGGGCTTTGCTGGCAACAACCAAAGCTTGCTGGAGAAATTGTGACAGAAGCTGTTTTCCATTGGAAAGGGCCATTTCAAGGAGAAATGTTTCTTGGGAACGTGTGATGCCGGGTAAATTTGTGACTGAAGAATGTCAGACTGCTACAACAGCAAGTGGGACTTATTCCATTCCAAGTTTCTCAAATCATTCAGTTCCAACTTGTTTTTGCCCAGATCACATTTATACTTGGTCAGAAGGTACCATGTGTATTGATACTTTCTATGTAGTGTTTGCATTGCTATATTTAAAGCTTCAGTACAGTGTTTTGGCATCACTAAAGTGTGCAATTCTGGTGTTTTCAAATGGAATTTTTTTTTTCTTGGGGGAAAAATAGAGAAATGTTGACCTTTTTGGACTGATTCAGGGTGGAACACAAATGTCTAAATGCCAGAGTTTTCTGCAGGGCAGAATCTATCCATTTCAATCAGCTTTTTCTCTCAAAGACAGAATATATTCATTGCCTGTTCTCCCTCCCCATTGTTAATAGCACCACAATCCATACAAAGACAGGTTTGTGTTGAACCAGTTATGCTTAACAGCAAATAACTGATTTATGCCATGCTTAACCACTGAAGGACTTTGAAGGGAAATTAGTGCATTTCTGTGTGCAGTGTGCATCTCCCTTCACTTCATCCTGGAATTCAACAAGTGCTGGGGGAAGAGAAGACATGGCAAAATTAATGATGATGTGTTAGTAACCTGCCATGCTGAGACTGCTGTGCAATTACTGAGTCTTCCATCCCTACACTGCCCTGGGATGAAGTATTCATGCCCAACAGATAACAGGGAACCTGAGGCAGAGGGAAGGGAGGTGACTCTTCCATAGTTAGACTTTCTGTGAGGCAATGCAGAGAGCCATTATCTTCACCTTTTTCTTCTAAAACTTTATGAAAGCCCATGAAATAAAAGATGTCTGCTTCAGGAGAGTCAATTCTCATGCTTACTTATGAAGGCATTAGGGTTGAGTACTACCTTAAGGGTGCTGGTCCATCTTGCATCAGAGCAAGAAGCTACACAAGCACATGGAATGGGTGGGCGTCTACTGAGCACTGGGAGATGGACAAGGTCACTGAAGCCATAAGCCAGTGCCTTCACTCTGTTATCCTTTTGCTGCACATGAGGAGTAGTCCACCTGAAAAAAACAGTGACTGAGAAATATCACTCAGAAGAAGATATGCCATGATTTCATGTCGATTTTGACCATATCCTAGCATACTTGAGGGACATACTGTTGTTTCTTTCATGATTCAGAGATAGGAAACTATCACCTGAGTGAAGAAAGCATGCTTTCTGCCACACCTATCCCCTTTCCAAAATAAGCACAGTTTGGAATGTTGGTTCAGGCACCCATTTCACCCTGCAGAAGCTAGGCCATGGGATGGCATGGCAGAAGCTCACAGCTCCCATGGTGCAGAGAGTAATGGAAGCATCTTCCAAATGCTAGCTCTGTCTAGAGAGTAATATAAGCTAGGAAAAGATTTCCACTTTCCCTTTATTTTGATTTCAAACCCTTTTATCTGTCTTGTTTTATAGCTTTACATTGGAAAGAAGCCTATTTCCTGGTATGTACAGCAGCTTGACTGAGCATAGCTTGGCAACAGTGCCTGTTGCTTTAGGGAAGAACAGAGCATATTCTCACTGTGCATGTTTTCCCTTGGAAACTTTTCATCCTGTCTATATAATTCTACATATGGCTCCCAGCCATGCCACTACAAGCTGCAAAAACATCAGCTCTTATATACTAACGATGTCAGGCCTATTTAATGCTTGGATCCAGGGCCATCAAGAAATTATCTATGATTCTGTAGATTGCCTTCCTCAGGCAGGCTTGTTTTTTTTTGGCCCAGCATTGAGAGGGGAGCTGTTTTGGCTATGTTTGGAAGACACTCAAAATGCTCATCACATGTTCTTTCTCTACTTTTCACAGTGGTAAGAAAATTTACATTGGTGTCCCAGCTAAATTCCAGCATTGGTAATTCTTGCAGTTCTCCCTGCCTTGAGGAGATTCTTGCTCCCATCTCAGATAGATCATGTAGAATGCCTGAGGCCCTCTCCAACAGTGCAAGCTGGGATTTGGACTAGATGACCTTTAAGAACCTCTTCAAACTCAAACAATTCCATGATTCTGTGACTCTACACTTCTCTTGGGTTAAGCTGGATTTACCTGCATGGAAAAATATATCCTGAAATCTTTCTTCAGATCTAAGTAAGTGCTGCTCTGCTAGCAAGTTTAATAGAAATAAAAGGGAAGGAATACTTTTCAGGAGCTGACCAAGAGAGCAGGCTCTTTGGAGTCTTGTCTTGGTAAACTGAAAAAAAAGAAACATCCTACATTTTCTTTTCAGGCCGCATTTCATGTCTGCCCTAAATTCACATCAATTCTGTTGTTAATAACCATGTCGATGTTAAAACAAGAAATAGACGGTCTGCAAACTTTCTTAGTGCTGAAGTCATAGCAACTCTCTCACCCATGTGAGATTTCATCTGTTGCAACAGCTGCCTGACCCCAAGGAGTGCTGTTTCTCTGACTGATTTCTGGCCCACATCCTCTGAAGTTGCTCACTGATCCGAAACCTTTTATTTGGGTTCATTCCTGCATCACACTGTGCTCCCTCAGCTCCCAAGGACAGGAATGGGAACTCCACACTACGCCTGAGGTGATCTCCATAGGAGCTGTCAGCACAGGGGATGACGGCTGTGGACCAAGGGGGTCCTTGCCTCCACAAATAGGCAGCTTCAGCTCTTGCTTGCCTATACCATCATCAGGCACAGCCTCAAACCTCTCAGACCTTCTTTCTTGCTTCTCTGCTGAGTAGGAAATTAGGTGCTGAGTCTGGTCAAGTTTTTGGTTGCTTTCTGTCTCTGTCTCTCCAGACAGCATGTGCAACAGAAGCAAGAAGAAGGGCTCCTTGAAACTCTTCCATGATGTGCTCACTGCTATTGTTTTGGAAGCTCTGTAGGTGCCATGCCGTTTTCTGGGAGGTAATGTTTGGATGGAGATCACCCTGGCCAGATGGGATGTTGAAAAATAGCAGTAGCAGCAACAGTAGCAACAGGTGGGGCTAGTAACCTTTCCCTGGGTGAGTATCAGATCTGTTACTCTTCTCAGCTGTTTGGCAGGTCATTGCTGGGTTACGTATCCAGTGATGTTTGCACTGTGCTCTGGCCGACAATGTATACACCAGATTCCTCTGGTTCTCCTCATTGCTTTGCTTCAGAGCAGCAGCAGCATGCTCAAATGCTCAGCAGAGGTTTTACAGACTCTGAGCAGGAGCAGCCAAAAAAATATAACATCCTGAGGTTTGAAACAACTTGTTCATTTCAGGGACACGTATGCATTCATACTGTGTGATTTCTCATCACTCAGCTTTGGCTCCTTCTGTCTGTAGCCACCAGAAGCCTCTACTTGAAATCCTGCTTTCTCCTGGTTGTTATCTCCGCAGTGACTCATTATCTACCTGGATTGGTTACCACAGGGCATCTTTTGGAGTGAAGTCTTTCTATAGTGGAGTCATGGACTACAAAGCCAAGAAGGACCATTTTGGATCACCTGAAATAACCTCTGAGCTGTGCATGTGTTGAGCTGTGAGTGCTGGCTGGTGACTGTAAGGGTTTTGCATGCCTAAGTGAATGCTTTCATTTTCAGTGCAAGTTTGCACTTGGTCTGCCTTCCCTCAGTAACACTTCCATCTTTCTGCAGTAAAATGGATCCTAACAATCCTGTAGGCCAGTAATTATGGAGCAGAAGTTCTTTTCCCAAATGATCATCAAAGACTGTGAACAATAAGCAGCAAAACTGTCATAGACTTCTAAAGCAATTCAAGGATAACTTGAAGGATAACTTCAGTAGAACAAGTGAAGGATAGAGATACCTTGACTAGGACCCATGGGTGTGACATCCACATGGCATAAGGTCATGTAGAAATGTTGACTTTATCCTAACCTGCATTAATAACATAGTCACTCCCAAAACTGTAAGCCCTGTTTTTTTAGTACAGGTCTATCCAAGATTCTGCATCTGATTATGTGTTCCTTTATCACAAGATGCCACTGCTCAGTGTAGAAATTCTCCAAAGAACCATGGTTGCCCTTAAAGCTTTCTCCTGGATAAAGAAATGCCCTACTGTTATGTGAAAAATTAATGGAATTACTCTTCCTACATAAGGCAAAAATCCTTGAAGAATGAGACCATATATGTTAGCAGGAGTTCCAGATAACAACTCACACTTAGGCTGAGAACCACAGAGTGGGACAGAAGAGGAGATCCATCCCTTAAATTATCAAAGTGGCCATGTTGGGTCAGAGTAATGGTCTGTTTGGATGTGTTGCCTCCAACAATATTCATAAGCAGATGTCTAGTGAAGGACATTAGAATAGAAGTAGTATTCCTCTACCGTGCTAGATAGCAGCCACTGGAGATCCCATGGGATCACAAGGGAGCTGAGGATATGGTATCTCTGGATTTAAAGTCCTTCAAGGATTCCTACAGGAGTTCAGTTATCTTCTTGTCCAGTCTTCCTAGGAATTTGCAAGTGTAAACCTTCAGTGTTCTCTGCTTCCTGCGGCAGCTAAACAGCTTAACTGAACACTGATTCATTTGGGGAAACCATACTCAGAGAGGATGACATCTTCCTTGCCTTCAGGTCACCTAGTGATCCCTACTCATCTCTGAGCAGAGCAGCAAAAACAACAAACCTAAGCCATAAGTAAAGTGGTGACATGGATTCTCAGGACAGGGAAAGTTTTCATCCAGTATTTCTTTAGGGATCCATTCAAGCATGACGCAACACTGAAACAAACAGAAAACACAATCAATTCTCACAGATATGCTGCCATCTCCCCTTTTCATGGAACAAGACTTTCAATGTTTCCAATGGGAGATTTTTCCTGTTGTCCTCAGGTGTTCCAAATGTGGTCCCATTGGTGCTTAGCTCTTAAAGATAATGTGGGTTATGATAAAAAGAGAGGAGAGAGCTCTGGAGCAAGGTTGTTACTAAGTTGGTGTGATCCATTTGTTTCCTAAGCAATTGCAATTTCTACTCTTCACACTATGGAAATAAAATTACCTTATTCTGAAGAGGGCACAGTTTTACAAGAAGGAAATACAGGCAACAGGTACTTCATCCAAGCACATCTGAGACATGAGCCATACTGCGGCTCTTGCTGACCTTGATATATGTGATATATGTCCTGCTTCAAGGGTAAGTTGTTTTCCTTCTCCCAAGATGATCTGCCTGAATACCTGAGATCCTAATTCCACAAACAGCACAGTCTTTTCATGGGTCATTGCTCCCTATCAGACCATCCAAGAGTGCTCAGCAGAATAGCCCATAGCAGAAACGCCTGTTCCAAGACTGAATGTGCCCTGAACTAAAAGTGTAGTCAAGCCTCACACATCTGGATGCCATACTGCATGGCTAAAAATGCTTATTTTGACCATGATTCATCCTTTTTCATTTTTTCACTCCGTAAGCTTCTGTGAGTGACTCAAATCTGACACTCATGAAAGGCCTTTATTTCTTTCTCATTCCTGTAAGACCACTAATTAATTGCTGTGTTTGTTCTTTAATACCTGACCAATTATCATAAGTAAATGACATGGGGAGAACAAGGGCTAATAAATCTGTTGCCGTGTTTTTTAATTGCAAGCTTAACACTCCATGAAGTCTTCAGCACAAATGGGGGAGAACAAGAAGGAAATAGGCTGAGTGGTTCAGTGATAAGCGACCTCTGTGGGCTACATTTCCAACTTGTGTGTTGCTTCTAAGAGATCTACAAATGAAAACATAAAAAAAAAATCTAAGAGTACTTTCAGCAGATATGAAATCAGAGGGAAGGCTTGTAAGTATAGGAATGTTGAAGACCAGTTTTTAAGCAAATCAGCCCTTGAATCACCATGCTTCCAAGCGGATTGCTGTGTCTGCTGTTCATTTATTTTACTGGCTCACTATATAAAATTACAGGGTGGAAAGAACAGGAATGTCAAGGGAAACCTTAGATGTCACTGTAACAGCCATGCTACAGTTCTGAAGCTGTATATATATGCATTAGCACAGTATTGCTTTCAAACTAAGCCATATCCTGCCTTCATATGCTTGGCTTCTTACCCTAAGCTCCTGTTCAACAATGCAGGTACATGGCTTCTGGAACAGAATCACCATGTGCCCATACAGCTTGGACAAGGAGTAAAGCTATTCCAGTTTCTCTGTGTAGAAATGCCCTAAGTGATGGGAAAAGGTAATAATACCTAAAAGCTTCTTGGAGACACTCGAAAAGAGAAAGGGTGGGATTTTTAAAGAGTTCAGCACAAGCCAGGAAAATGGAAGGGCATAGGTTTGGGTTAATCATTAAATAAAAGGCAGGCCAACAGGAGGATGACATTTATCCCAGCAAGAACTATGAAGCTGCAGAGCCGACTTGAGGGAAGCACCACCACTGACTCATTTCAGACTAGCCTGAACAAATTAATAGAGAGAGCAGAGAAAAAGGCAGGCCTGGCAACAAGATTGGAGCTGACAACGCTCCTTGATCCAAGAAACTGTTGGCCTTTCTCATCTTGAGTTTTCTTTGATTCTGCAGAAGCTTTTAATAATTTTATGGATTTTTGCATAAAACAGTTACAGTGTCGCATAAGGTCTCTATTAACAGCTCTAGCTCTGAAGACGTGTCAATAGTTCTAGCATTGCTGCACTTGGAAGGACTGGGGCTGCAGAGCATACAAAGATATTCCCCATCACCACCCTCCCTTGAGGATGGGCACTAAAATGAGATTTATGAATGTGCTCTACTTTCAACATGGGCAGCCTTCTGAAGCTGTCCTACTTCAGCCTTTCTCTATACACCACCAGAAATCAGGCTAAGGTTTCAGGGACTCTGATTTTTTCATGTTTCTCTTTAACTCAGACTTTACAGCTGCTTCAATCCTAGCTTAGGTCTTGAGATGAAGTTATCTTGGCCACAATCTTAAAGGCATTGAGAGTGAAGCATTTCAAAATCTCTGCAGCTTACTTTAAGAAATAAATCCACTGTTTAGCACAGAAATTCCCAGGTGTGAATTTGAGTTTTTTCCCTAAGGTAGGAATTACGTAATCTTGCAGAGGGTCTTTGGGATGGGTCACTGTGCACTTGCTGTGGTCTTATACTCTTTTCTCTTCATGCACTAGTTATCTGCCTACATACTTGCCTGAATCTGTACGGCCATATTTACATTCCCAAGGGGATCTGGCAACTAAAGGAGCTGGCTACTAAAGTAATGCATAGCAGGCTTTATGTGTTTGTGGGGAGCATCTTGCAGGCACAGTTTCCATGCTCATGTGTACAGATCTCATGTGAAAGTTTAACATTGGGTTTGACCCCTCAGTTATAGGACACAAGAAAGGCTGTTGGAAGCAGCAGGGCAGTTAGAAGGAACATTTGGTATGAATTTTCCCCTGTTTTGCAGTTAATGAATCATTCCTGAGCCTGCACTTCCACTGTTCTCATTATTCCAGTTCAGACTTTTGGGAAAAGTACTCTTTAAGAGACAGAGCAGAGTCAGGTTTATGTATTTAATTGGATTGGCGAGAGACAGAAGAAAGATGGACTGTGTGACATTTATTAGCTGACTGAGGGAGACTCCTTCTTGTCCAGTTTAAGCTTGTTCTCAAGGCAATCCAGAATTCTGTCTGAATTCATAGGCTACTGTGAAGCTATAAAGCTGCAGGGGTCATGGAAGGGGTCATTACTGTGACCCAGGCACCCCACCTCTGAATGCACCCTGTGAGCCATTGTATGGGGCTGTTTCAGACAAGGTACAAAGGCCTTCTTTTTACCTTGTCCTGGGGACTACATGCTCTTACCCACAAATGCAATAAAGCCAATTCAAATATAACAATACAAGAGCATACAATGTTCTTACTAGTCGGGAGAAAAAAAAAAAAAGTTAAGGCAGCTGAATTGTAAATTCATTTATTAATTTAGTAATTCATAAATTACTGAAGAGTAAATAAATAGACACTTTGGTGTTGAGGCAAAGTACTTGTTCAAAAACATCAGCAGAACTTAGCTGACATACATGTGTATGTTTTACAGCCAACTGAGGAACACAGCCATACAAGCCAGGAAAGGGTTAAGTCCAGAGAACTATCAAGCTAGACAAGACCATTTATTCTGGCCTTCTTCTAGGAAATTCCCTGCAAGAGAAAGTTAGAGGCAGAGGACAGCGTGTAGCCATAACCAAACCTTGTTTAATTTGGCATGTTCTCTATCTATCCCATCTTCACCAATGTGACTTGCTCTGCTTTTTTTCTTGTCTGGATCACTGCTATTCCTTAGATGTATGCAATATTTTAACATACATGGTCAATACTGTTGTTGCTTCGCCCATCCTCTGTGGGCATCCTCTATCTATGGATTTTGAGGACACTGAATTTCTAGGCTTTGCTGGATTTCTCCATGGTTGGCCAGATAAAAAGAGCTGAGATTCTTTTCCGTGTAACATGAGAGAGGAGGAGAAAAACATTTTCCTTCATATGTCCCTATCCCCAGAACTTTCAGATACTTGTTGGGCACCCCCAAGATATGCCTGAGATTTCAATTGAAGAGAGTCTGCAAATAGCTTCCTAGTTTTTGCCACATAATTTGGTCCATCATAGTAGATTTATTCCAAACCAAAATTCTGCCTTATCTCTGTATGCATCATCATGCCAATAAAACTGAATTGCACATGGCAAGGCAGTGAAGAAATCCTTTAATGTGTGAAAAGATGACCCGTGGGCAGGAATCTCACCAAAACCAACCGAGAAGATAATCGGGGGCATGACAGTTGTTTTCTCTTGCTAATGGGTAATCTTTATATTTTAATAGCTTTTTTTATTTTCCAGAAGTGACTGCCAAACCCCATAAATAAACATAATATTCTATACACTAAGGAACTGGATTGACGTTCAATGGTATTTCATAGCATGTACAATTTAATTAAGACATGATGACCCGGATTCAGTGGGTTGACACAAGGGAGCATTAACTCTCCATTCTAACAGTTCTGCTGCCAAGGACAAATTCTCTGTTGCATTGGTGTGACTCAGTTCAAACAACAAACAGTCTTGCAATTTAAAATCCCTACAGGCCTTGGTCAAGTTTCCCCAGTTCTTGGATAACTTCCTTTTTTCTCCTTGATGTTTTTCTTAAAGTGAGATCTTCTGTTGCTTTGTCCTGGTTTTCCAAGTAACGGGTGGGTCTTTATACTCCTGACAATAAAGTAGTCTTCCAAATATTCATCACATCAAATAACATACTTTTCCATGTTATTAATCCTGGAAAACCTCCATCTTTCCATTTGGTGAATTATGTTGACTAATGTGGACAGATATTTCCAGAATTAATGCATCTGGGATTTCACATTTGTAACATATATTGATGAGTGTATTAAAATCAATAGAGTTAAATTCTGCTTTGTTTACTTTTTGTTGTTAACATTCATGTGACTCTGCTCAACTCAGTGGGTGTGACTCGGAGCAGAACTGGACCATAATTGCATAAAACGGAGTGGTTTAAACTGAGATGGATTAACCTGCCATAGACATTGTCTCCTGACAGATGAAATGAAGTCCTTCTGAATTCTGGTTTGGCAGAAGGACTATTCTTTGAGAGCCATCAAGCAGCCCCCATAGACTCATATCATCGGCGTGCTTCAGGTGTCTTTACATTACTATGGATTGCACTGCACATTTTGTTTGTTTTAAAAAATAAAAAAATAAAAAAATAAAAAAAATAAAGACAGAAACTGTAACTATCCCACTGAGGCCTGAAATGACCTCCACAAATCTTCCTGTTTGTCTACCCCACCTTCCCCTGAGAGTATTTTGGAGTTTTTTTCTGAAAAAAAAGTAAAGTATAAATACAGTAAGGTAAATTTAAATGAAGGGCTTTGAGAGCAGTGAACTTTTGCAGTTGTCCCAGGTCCTGATGCTGAAACAATCCAGAAAACCAGAATCCTTCCCCAGCTCTTCAAACTTCATCACACAATAATACCTTTGATCCAAAAAAATATAAACAAATGGAGAGAAGGTGAAAATTGAATCAGAAGGACAGCAAGGCCCTTGCAATTTTTCCAGCTCCCAGCATTAGGCAGAAGCTCCTGAAGAAATTAGGCAGAGATCCTGGGGCAGAAGTTTCCCAAGCCATTGATTCTGTTTGTTTCATTCAATGGTCAGCAATCTGTCAGCGCAGCTGTCTGTGGCAGGGGGTTTGGAACTAGGTGATCTTCAAGGTCCTTTCCAGCCCAAGCCATTCTGTCGCTCTATGAAATGTGAGCAACTTGGTGACTTGTCTTACAGTAGCATGCCTATCCACTTTACTGAGTGGGAGAGCAGGCCTTACATGATGTGGTTTGCCACAGGAATTACCAGGAACAAGCCACTGCCTGTATTGGGATCCTGGCTTCAGAGAGTTGGAGAGCCTGTAGGATTTAGTGCTCTTTTAGAAGGCTTGGAATCTACCTGTGTGGTAAAGCCACTGCTAATAGCACAGTGATGGCAGCTTGTAAGCATCCACCAATGAAATCTGGCTCCGTGTTTCCTAATGTTTCCTACTCACTGTGAGTAGCAAGGTTTGGATTTCAAAGGTCTTGAAATCGGGCCCATCTGTAGCTTACAGAGTGGACCAAGAGATGCACCGTATCACACAAGGATGAGTGAGGGCAGCAGTCCTCCATGCGGCACCACAGATGAATTCCTTGCTTCCAGCTCTTCCTCATCCTCACAGATCAGAAGCTTTGGCAAGATATTTTTATTTTGTTCTTACATTTTAAAAATGTGAACTTTGCAAAGCCCTTTCTTTCTTGGCAGGTTGCTCAAAAAGAGGCGTACTCCTGAAGCTCGTGTAACCCTTCCCATGCACAGAGACAGAGAAATCATGCAAACACACAGCTCCCCCTCTGCCTCAAAATTTTTTATAAGGCTCCAGATACCACAGGAGCTGGCTGCTTCCAAAGGCAAAGCCTGCCTTGCAGTGCTTCCCTCTGGACACAGCTTGTGTGCAAGATGACAGTACCGGTAGCATCGCACAGCCCATCTTCTGCTGCCCTGCCTCCACCACGCCTGAGGGCTCATGACAGCTGATATCAGGGAGTTCTCAGAGCTCCGGGAGATGAGGAGAGAATAAATTCCATGGAATGCACTTGTCTCGTTTCTTCATTGATAGCTTCGGACCACACACTGGTTGTCTGTGCAGGACAGCTGTAAACACCGCCTGTGATAGAGCTCTGGCAAAGAGGCCAGTGGTCCTCCAGTGAATCCAGATGGGTCTCAGAGGAGAACAGCTGTGTGTGAACAGGAAGGGAGAGCTTCCTCCTGCCTCTTCCAAAACCTACCACTCAACCGCTAAATAAATCAACATCAGCAATGACTCTTCACAAGGCAGAGCAAGCCAAGCCAAGGCTGGGAGTTTACCTCGGCACATAGTGAAGGGCGCTGTCTGCAGCAAACTGGGGCTTTCCCAGCACTGGGCTTCAGGGTATCACCAACCCATTTTTGCTGTGTTTTCATATAGTTTATTTCCTATCACTGTGCTGCCCAAGGTTATGGACAATGGCATCACCCAGTAGTGACAAAGCACAGAGTGCAGAGCAGGCACAGAAAATGTTATCCTCAGCTTCACAACAGTAAAAATATACCAAGCAAAGAGGCTAAGAAAGATTGGGTTTGGGCCACACAGGAGTTCGATCAGTCCTGCCACTGTGGGTGAAAACTCCTGCCTTAGGACAAATCCTCAGATATATTAATGGGTTGCAGATAGTTTGTATTTCAGTAAGGCCGCTCTCTGAATATTTATTTAAAAAAAAATATTTAAGAAGTGAGACATAAGAAGCCAGAGTTATCCAGACTGTTATTGCCCCAGCAGCATTGCACTGACTATTCATAATATTAAAATTGTACTTGAGGTCCTTTTACCATGAATTTCTTGCAATAAGCCCTTCGAGCCTTACATCTGATAATCTCCACTTCATTTTAGGATGCATAATTACAGGTGTGTAGTTCTCATCATTGTGAACACAGTTAAGTTACACTGCCCTCAGTAGGACACAGAGAGTTTGATGGGTTTACTATGTGTTGTATGGTATGCTGTACTTTGAATTACGAAGTTAGATTGGAAGGGACCCAGCAGATCTTCTGGTCCAATTCCTATAGCTTAGGACACTCGTATGACGTGCCAAAGAAGTATTGGGCAATGTACAAAGCATGGATTAATCTGAGTAAAACCATATTCACTAAAGTATCTGGAGGCGTACGTAGGAATGGCTGGACAGGATAACTTGGCCTTTGTAATACTGTATGGAATGGTCACTAATGTTTGCCTAAAAAAAGAGCTCAGGACAAATATTTTTCCGAAAAGATATTTTCCTATTGAAGAACTTCACTTAAAAGAACTGCATTTTCCTAGAAATGTCTTGGTTTGGACAGATGCTAGTTTAGAAAGAAGAGTGTGAAATGCTGAATGTTAAAGCCAAGTATTCTCAAAATATGTCATTTTCGTGTGTTTGGGTTTTATTTATTTTGAAGTTACTTTTTACCCCCTGTAACCAAGATGGCTAACACACATAACTGAGAGCTGAAAATCAGAAAAGCAAAAAACAAAAACAACTACAACACAAAACCACTTCTGACTTTATGAAAGTGAACTGTTTTGCTATTTGTGCAGAGGAAGCTTATTCTTTGCAAATCACAGAATCACAGAATTGTAGAAGTTGGATCATTGAGTCCAACCCCAGATGCTTTCAAACTTCTATTTGCCCCCGCTCTCTGTCTCATGGTACATAATCACAAGGTTTCATCCCCACCAGAAGATGAGGTGGAACAGAAGAACTTATGTTCCATACTGGGCACCACTGTTTTGGGTGCAAACTAAGAGTCCCGAGTAAAGCCAGCAGACCTGGCTGATGCTTCCTAATTTGGCTTATGATCTGTACAAAGTCAAGCCTGCCCATCGGGGCCACAGGAAAATGCTACAGCTGGTATCACACCTGGTTTTGGTTTCCTAGTCAGAAAGTCAGGTTCCCATTCATAGCTGGGTAAACGTGGACAAGATCAAAGCAAGACTGGAGCACAAGCCTCTGGCTTCAAAGGAGCAGATGCCATGCAGCTCTCTGGTACCCTACATTTAGCAGTTGAACTTCACTACTGCAGTACACATTCTGGATACCAGGTACCTACAAATTCACCTTCTCATCCTTTTCTTGGGTGTTTTTGATTTTGAAACCTCACTGAATCTCACCGTCACTGGCTCCCCATAGGACAACACAGCAAATGAAATTTTAGCTCTTTCTTATTTGTTTAGATAAGGGAGAGGATGGGACAGGAAAAGGCTCAGACTTTTTTCCTTAAGGAAAAACACATTTTTCCAGCTTGGCTGAGGCTGTTCTTCCTCATGCATCCCAATAAAATTCACATTCAGGCTTGGACTACATTTGGAAAACTTCAGTTGAAAATGTAAATGCCCTAAAACAGAGGAAAAAAAATATGAGAATGAATAAAAGAGAGGTTTAGCATAGAAACTGCTCTGCATCCTTCACTATAAAGCATTGCCAGATGCCTCCTCTAAAAGAGCTCATGCAAACTATTGCTCACATGGCAGTTCCATTGGCCCCTGTGAATCCATGAACATAAATTAGGGTTTCTTGTGTGAGAAAAGCACTGTGGGATCAGAGTCCTCTTTTACCCAACTGTGAGCATCTATTAAAAAAAAAAAACCTTTTGGGATAAAAGACACAGAAGAACTATAAGGCCCTTATGCTTGTCAAATATAATTTCCTTTACTTGCATTTTTTTCTTCCATTTGGGCTCTGACCTCCATCTGTTTATGGAAATATTTAGATCCCTCTGGTGTATTTTTAGCAGATCGTTTTGCTTTTGCTGCTGCAATATCATTGCATCATCATTCTCCTGTTGCTCAGCTCCAATTCCTTCTCTTTTTTTTTTCTCTTTTTTTTTTCTCTTCAGCTTCAATCATTCCAGCATACAAAAAAATAAAAAAAATTAAAAAATTAAAAAGCTATGCTGTGTTTACACTCTGAATGTTCACACAAAAAGTGAAGAAGTGCCAGCAAAGTGCACAAAGATATATGTACACAGTATGGGTTGTCATGAGCATAGTGGCGAGCTTTTTCCATTCATGAATTATCCTGCTTGACACATGATGAGTTGGCTGCCCAGGAGCTGAGATGTTAGTCTCAGAGGTACCTCCTCTAAACAGATGAAGGTTGAAGGTAAGCGAGACTGTCCCTGTCTTTTGATACATTTGGTGTCTCGGTGTCAGCCATAAATACACCCAGTCCCTGCACAATCTCTTTGCCAGTATTCAGACCTGCATGAATAGATACATATGAATCACCTTCTCTGTGGTCAGAATGCCTCTTCATAGTTAGATATAGATTCACAGATTCAATAAGGTTGGAAAGACCATCAAGGTCATCCAGTCCAACCCTCCTTTGACTGTGCACTGCACTCCTTAACCATCTCTACTTTGTTGTCTGTAGACAGACCACAACTTGAAATGTTTTCAAAGCTAGAAGTCATTTGGGCCTAGTTATTTGCAAATGCAGGGAGAGCACCAGCCTGCTGGCAGATGTTAAGTAGAGCACCTGCATTCTGGAAACTCACCTGAGACCCAACAACTCATAAAATAATCCCTGTGGTCCCTCTTCATTGGATAACACTCACTGGATTTTATAATGTCATTACCTACAGCCTGAGGTGAGCAGGCACAACCTAACCCTGGAAGAAGTTTTTAGGTGAATGTCTAGATGAAGTCTGCAGGGATACAATTATGAACTGATTTCTGCATGGATGTCTGGGGTATCATGTATTCTGGGTGAAAAGCTACAACATTTTTGAGATAACCTCGGGGACGAAAATATATGACTTGTTGCATGGACTGGATTTCATAACCCTGTATCTGGCAACGAGGTAGAAAAGAGGAATATTACATCACTGGGAGTCTGTGTCCTTATTGAGCTTAGCTGTGTTGATGTTAGGAGAGACAATGATTTGCAACTCATACGTATACAGAATCATAGAATCATAGTATGAGTTGGAAGGAACCCTTGAAGGCCACCTAGTCCAACTCCCCTGCAGTGACCAGGGACACCTACAGCTACATCAGGTTGCTCAGAGCCCTGCTTGGCCTGACCTTGAGTGTCTCCAAGGACTCTCAGGAGAGCACAGGCTCCATTTGCATCCTAGGCACAAACTCATGAAAAGCCAAGACATGCTCAGCATCTGCTCTTCTTAAATTCCTCAAAACTGTGTTGCCATTTGCAAAATTTTAAACCACAGCAGTCTATTTATCCTCCTTAGCCCTTACAGAAAGTGTATGATGCTTGCTCCGGACAAATCAAACTGGAGCAAACTGCGCCTCTCAAAACACTTTCATCATCATCATTATTTATTATTATTTATCATTCCTGCTATGTGTTATGTTTTTCCATGCACAAAGAACAGGCAGATGTTTTCCATCTGCTTGATGTCTTAATTTTAGATCTCAGGGGAAAAAAAAAAATAAGGAAAAAAAGACAGAAAAAAGAAACCATCAAGAATGAAGAAATGCAGTGTGTCAGGGAGTGGTACTGACCCCTGTGTACAGGTACTTGCACGCTGAGGTCTCTGGAAACAGAACTTATGGCTTTGGTTCTCAGCAGCCCTGGAGAAGAGACTGCAATAGGTGACTTCACTAGAGCATAGGTCCCAGGGAAGCTGTATATCACTGGGGTAAAAGAGTTGTTTAGGAGTTTACACTATCACAAAATGTTGGGAAGAACTTGCACAGGACAAGGGCAGCTTCTCCCCATGCAGCCTTTCTTTATCCTTTTGGCCTTCTGCCTCTCTACAATTTCTCTATGGCTCATAGGCTCTATTTTCTCTTCATCTCCTTCTCACCTTCCTTTCCCATCCATGAACCATATTCTTTTTTATCACCTGACTACTCTTAACTTTCTTCTCCCCACTGAGCCCCAGGTCAAGAGGACTGGAACAGTCAATGGGCAGGAGGCCCAGCAGCCTCTCTCAGCTTCAGCACAGCTGTAGTCAACATTGGCTTTGCTGGGAAACTGAAGTTTTGATGAAATGTTCATTTTCTTGAAAAGGACCTTCTTTCCACAGGAATTTTGACTAAGACCATAAAGGGTTTGGCCTAAACATTTGGGAGTTTTGTGTCTTTTTTTAGAGGATATGAACCAAGACATTCAAAAAGTTCCACAGGCAAATTCCAGGGGGAACGGGTCTATTTTGGTTTCCTTCCGCATTTTCCCTGAATCCCTCTCCATTTTCTGATACACTTCAGTGTTTGATGTGAACACATAACTGTGCCGTACTATGTACCAACAAGGGAGCAGGCAGGTTACTAAATGGGGCTCAGAGTGCTGATTAAAAAGTGAAAAAACTTGCCCAATGGATCAGTCTCCAGAGTAATGTAGTTGCCTGAAAGGAAATAATGCATAAATAATAATAAAAAATGATGGCAACTGGAGCTATATTAATAATAATGCACCATAAATGCACATGGCATTTTACAACCATATTACTACCAGCCCATATCAAAGATCATGCAAGAACAGCTCAGTGCCTCCTAGGCATTTGGAACACAGACCAAGATTTCATCCGTAGAAACTGATGGAATACGTGAGGTGACAGTTAAAATTCAGACATCTGGTGAGCTGTGGGGACGGGGCACTGTGACTGGCTTTAATAGCATGTTCCCTCCATTCACTAGTTCAAACATGTTGCTGTGTTGTTGTGAGCTTTAGAAAGCAACCAGGCTTGTGAAAAAATTAAGCTGTTTTCTTTCTGCTTGACATATTGTCGAAGAACTGAACAGACGCAGTAACAAGTTCAGGCACTCTAAAGTGTTTTGGTTAGTGATTATTGCTATGAAGTCTTCTGTTTCTTCACCCCCACCACCCTCCTTGCCAAAATGAGAATTTGATGACAAGGTAACTTGACTCTGCCTCGCCCTCAAAAAAGATAGAAAGATCAAAAATAGCTCTGCGCTTCAGGCTACACAGAAAGCTTGCAAAGTAAATTTACTTGAATGAATAAAATTGATTTTTATTTTATTATTATTATTATTATTTTTTGTATTGAAGCTCCCAAATATACGTTTGACCTGAAAACTACAAGAAGTATGTAATGGGAGCAAGGTTGGAGATCGATGCTCCCTGCTCTTTTTTTTTTTTTTTTTTTTTTTTTGTCTTTCTGGTGGATTCACCATAATGCAGACTACTCTTTATTATTTTTTTCACCTGATAAAAAAAGTTAATCAGTTTGGTTCCAGCCTCGAGGAATGCGGAAGGAAGAAAACTAGACCAAACAATTTTATGAAAGTGGAGAAAAAAAAGGGGGTAGGGGAATCATCACAGTCAAGATGCCAGTGACACCAGAAGAAATCAAATCAAGTGAGAAAAAAAAACAACAACCAAAAGACATAGAAATAAGTGTTTTCCAGGGTAATTTGTTTCAATGGAATTGAAATTAACCATCAATGGCTATGTTGCTTTGCAGATATCTCAGCTGTTTTTTCTCCCAACGAATTTCTGAAGGGAAAAACTGCTCAGAGGCCTGACAGAGAGGTCTGTACTGCCAGGTTTCTGATACAGGATGAACCCAATCCTCTTCTGTAGTGTTGCCTGATTACTTGCCCTGGCTCCCAGTCAGAGCGTGCCAGCTCCATCAAGACCAACACACCAGGAATAGCACCAAACTCTGGCAACACTGCCCGTGTGCAGAAGTACAATCGAAACTCAGCATCTCATTTCCAGCATCCCCCCACTGAACTGAGTTTAGGGCTCAATTCTGTTTTCACTTGGCCCCATCTGCCTCAACAAATAGAAACACACCTGCCAGATGATCTTTTTGTCACCTCCTGCCTATACATCACAAGCAGGTAGGAGTCTCTGGTGGGCACCCTGAGGACTCTGTTCTCTGGACACTCCCATTCCCATGACCAGATGCCTGAAGGATAGGAAGAGAGAGAGGAGAAGTGTTTATACACTGAACTTGGATACTTTGGCTTGATTAGTTTGCTCTCGGATGCAGCAAGTCTATTATTTTATAGCAGCAGATAGTGGAAATAAAAACAGTAACTGGAAATAAATATATAAACACATACGATCTCCACTTCTGTTCTTCTGTGTGCACCAGTCTACTCACTCACCCTTTTCTTCCTCCTCTAATTCATCTCCTTTTAAGCTTGTTCCTGCATTGTGGTGAACAGGACCTTCTTGGCAGTAGGCCTGAAACCTTCTGAAACCAAATTCATTTGCTCTATTGTGTTGCAGTCCCTGAAGCCTAACCTAAGAAAATGCACTGAACTATGAGCCAGAGCTTTCTGAAGGGTCCAAGTGTGCTTAGGCATGGAGGATGGGAGAACAGTGACAAAAGGAAAGAGCAAGACTCTGAGTTTAACATGTTGAAGACCACATCTTCTGTTACACAGCATTACTTACTGGCATATCACCATGGGACAGGGCAAGAAGCTGACCCTGGAAAGCAGGAATTTACTATTTCAGATGGAGAGTAATGGCATCCCACTAGAAAGAAATACTTTCCATTAACTATCTGTGAAACCGTACTCAGAAAAGGATGACAAATGTTAACCCTGAATCTCTTGTTTTTTATTTCCTTTGGACCTGCTGCCTTTGTTTCCTTGTGAAAAACTGTGCTGAGAGGGGTCAAGGGAACTTCTTCCTACGCCAGAAAAGGAAAAAAAAAATTGCCTTGTTTGATATATATTGCCTATTTTTCTTTCCTCCCTTCAAATTGGGAGTATCCATTCCCATTCCCATCCCTCAGACATGATAGCTAAACACTATCCATGAGGTAGAAATTTGTTTATGAGTCCTGTGGAATTTCCCACTTCAGTTTACCTTTGAAAACGTGGGAGACTAGGAAGGTACAATTCCATCTATTAAGTCTTTCCAAGTGGTGCCATGACGCTGTTTAACCTTTCTTCACAGATGTATAATGCCAGAGCTGTCAACCTGGATACAGCAAGTCTCTGCATGTTCTTAATGTATAGACAGAGACCAGATCTTTGCAAGATGTCTGCATAAGCAACTTTTCACTCACCTACTACTAGTTCATTTAACTCTTTCTCTCCTGAAATGCATTTTTCTCTTCTTTCTACAGCAGTATATGTACATATGCGCATCTATGTATTTATATGTCTTTATTTACATGTGTGTGTGTTTGTATATATATGTGCATGTATTTGTGTGTCTATATATATAAACATACCTATATAAATATGCGTGTACACACACCCATATACACATAAGTGTATATATATAACCTCATGTTCCCATTACTCTGGTTGCATCACCAAAGGACAGCATGTATTGCAGGTTTCTCTTTAATGATATTGATAGAGCCAAGGCTTTGATTTTAAAGGTCACAGGTTCATCCCTTTGCTAAGATGCTTATAATATGCAGTGGCACGTGAAAAACGTCCCATCTCCTAATGTAACAAGTACAATGAAGCTATAGAGCTTAAACTGCTTTTTTTCTTTTTTTTTTTTGTCTGATTGAACAAAGCCTAATTTTTGAGAACACAATTCTACTGACCAAATTTTCAGTTTGATAAATGTAACTTTTTTTGAGGGGGAAAGGTGGGGGGGGGGGGGGGGGGGGGGGGGGGGGGGGGGGGGAATTAGAGAGATTTGGGGGATTTGGGGCAGATAGTTGAGCTGGATTTGTCCTCTTGCACATCTCCTGACAACAAGCCAACATATCATCAAATGGCACAGTTCTGGGTTGAGTTTCAGAAGTCCTGAAATCTAACCCTGATCTTGCTTCTATTTCTGATGTGAACACGAGTATGTCACTTCCCTGTGCATCTTCTTTTCTTACTGTCCTCTGTTTCATCTAGTCCTAGCTTATCTCCTGTTTTGTATGGCAGCTATCATGAGGAGTGTTCTGATATCAGCACCACTCAGCAGACTATGATATAGAGCTTCCCAGTGGATACTGGAGTCTCAGCAGGAATGAATGACAGTGGAGGCTGGAGATCAGTTTGAAGGAATCATACCACTCTGTTTGTATCTTTCATGCCTCTAAGGTAAATTTCAAGACTATGTAAAAGTTCTAAATCTAGAACTGCTCAGAGGTATATCCCCAGGGCAACTAGATGTTCTTGAGGAATCATGTGATTAGATCTTTGTTAGGCTAGCAGATTATTTGGGAATGAGCTATAACCAACCAGCTACAAAGAAAAGGAATTCCATTCCTAGAGAGATCACAGAAATTCTTTTCCATTGCAAAAATGAATAAAAAACAATCTAAAGTTGGCATTGCCAATTTTCTCTAGAGTAAGGATTCCTGAAGGCTCAGAAACATAGGGATAGGAGATTTGGTTCTGAAAACATAATATATTTAATATGGAATTTTTCCCAACAAAACTCCAATATCCACACTGAGAATTTCTGTGTGCAAACAGAAAACAAAAAACACATCACTCGGTGCAGATGAAGCTCCATATATTCTATCCACTGCTACACAGCTAAAGAAGAGAAACCCTTCTTTTCTGTCATGTCACCTTCCTTCCCATTCAATAGAGCCATACTACGGAGACCCAATTATTTACAGGTTCACTGAACGAGGCTGGTAGTAAGAAGTTGGAGAGTATCTACGTAGATGGAAAGATCTTCATAGAGGAAATGCCAAAGAAATGCTCTTGGACCACAAGCATGGCATGCATCACTTTCCACACATCAAACAGTTATGATTCTTTTTACCAAAAGAGGGAGACAGAATAAGGCAAGGAGCAGAACTCTCAGAAGGGGGATAAAAGAAAGACAGAAATTACTGACACAAGAAGTTAGTTGGGCACAGTGACCTGAAGGCAGGCAGCCTAGACCAAGGAATGAGAAAAAGAATGAAAATCACTTGAAAGTCAGCCCAGCATCAGGACACAGCCAGGATTGGCTGGCAGTGATGTCACTACCCTCCCTTCAACAACCAGCTCCAGGGGATATCATCTTTTTTCCCATAACACGTTCTAACAAACAACATGGTGCAGAAGGAAGTGGTATCTTTCTATTCCTATTATTATTATTATTTTAATTTCCAAATTAATTTTGTAATAACAGCAATTAGACCCTTCTGCCAGCCTGTCCCTGGGGGGTGATTCTAGTCCTTGTGCAGCAAAAGTTTGCTCTAGAGAACATGATTGCAGGCATGCAATAATTACCCTGTCATGTCTTATTGCTTAATTATCCATCTCACTTTTTTTCAACCCTTCTCCTACTGTATCTTGTGTGATGCCTGTTTATTTCATTTAGTAGTCCCTAACTGTCCTCCTTCCCTGCTTTAAGATTTTGAGAGCTGACAATATTTTTTTCCCTTCTTCTGTTGCCCTGAAGTTTCTCCTGCTTGGTCAGCACTGGACGTTCCCACAAGGGATTATGTGCTCAATGATCTCAGAAAGCTTTTCCCACTTTTAACTTCTTGTGGACAAATTCTACCAGCTGTAACCACACTAAACTGGCATTTCACTCAGTGTGAATCTGGCCTTTCTGTTTTATGCCCTCAGAATCATAGAATCGTAGAGTTATTTGAGTTGGGAGGGACCCTTAAAGGTCATCTAGTCCAACTCCAATATAATATAAATATATATTTATGACATAATAAAAATGACTAAGACCTGGCCCCTCAGAGGCACCTCTCCTCAAAGAAAAGGAAAGGAATCCGAAGAAACCTAGCATGCAGGAGCCCAACACATTGTATGGAACAGCTCCTCAGCTGGATGTCTCAGGGTTTGCGTGGTAGGGCATGTGCACGCATATAAAAAGTCTTAAGTGTTCATTTGTGTGTGCACTAAGTCCCCGTGCTCTAAACGCTGCTCCAGTTTAAGATAGCTGCTTTGCCAGATGCTGAAATCACAGGCAAGCATGTGAACGGTACTGCAGTGGATCAGCCTCTGCTTCTTCCACCCTACTACACTCAGCCAAAAAATCTCTGCGTCATTTTCTCTCCTGGCCTGGGGAGATGCTCTTTATGGAGGAAAATCTGGGACTTCAGGTCATGTCTAAGCAAGATTCTCATGACAATCTGTGAGTAATTTAGAAAACTAAGTCTGAATTTGAAAGGACAAAAGAGAATATGGCACTGGAAATCAGTGTCATTTACGTCTCTTGAAAAATTAGGAATTAGTCGATGAAGTTGTTGGAATAAAACTAACAAAACAGATCAGTTTTTATCCATTTTCCAAAGTCTCTTTCTCTCCTTGATACTCTCTTTTCTTGTGCTTCCCTTTTGCACTGAAAAGGCCCTTTTCTGTTTAAATGATTTTTTAAGATTTTTACCAAATGGGAACTAAAATAAACAAGCATTTTTATACTAACATTTTAAGTTCAGTGTTAACCATCTTTAAACACATGTAAAAATTCAGAAAGGTAAAATTACTAATTTGTTTTTAAATGAGAACCTGTTTCCAAGGCAAATAATGGAAAACATTTATTTTCCACCCTATTGGAATGAAATGATTGGACAAGAAGGGGCTTTGGTATTATTATTGGGTACCTAAATGACCTACTCAAGGGAAAAGACATGAATTCATAAAACATTTTGGTACTACTAAAACATGAGAGGATCTCTTTATTTATTTATTATTTTTTTCTCTAGATGGAAAACTTCACTTAGATCAGTTTTGGCATTGTAGCTGTCTGATGTTTGCTGTGTACCTTGAGCATTACCCACCATGTTTACCCACACTGAGAGCTGGGAGGAGAAGCCCATAACTCTTTGCCAAAGCGTCCTCCTGAAGATCAGGTTTGCCATCTCTAATGTCAACAGCAGGGTCACAAACGCAGCCACTCACATGTGGCCTCCTGTGTGTCGGGTTGCCCGCAGTGGTGTGGCAGAGCCAGAGCATGGCGAACAGATGGGTGGTCAGTCCTGGGTGGGACAGGGAGTTCCCCATGTTCGTGTCTGTGCCCCAGACGGTGCTTATGAACAGTGTGGACACAAGCCTAGCCAAAGAACATCACTGGTAATTCCTCCCTCAACCTTACCAACTTTGTTCTTTTTCCCTAACGTATGTAAGGTACGTCAAGGAAGGGCTTTTAAGAGATCTTTGCTGCTCAAGGCAGGCTGTGGTTTCATTATTTTTATTATTTTGGTAGAATGAGTAACAGGAATAATAGTAGTTGAGGGTTGTTTCTCTTCATTGACTCTGTGTTAGGTTTGGAAGCCATTCGACCAGGACAGTCAAAACACAGACAGGAAATAATCTGTGATAATGTCCAAGTGGGGTATCCATTACGGTTTTAGAGTTTCATGTTAAAGGGATATCATCAGATCAAATTCAAACCAAAAGTTGTGGGTTGTGTTTTTCAACTACACATATATACATATATAGGAGAGAGAGAGAAAAAAAGGAAACTACTAGAAACATTTCCAATTCTCAAGTTAAAAAAAAAAAAAAAAATTGCATAGGACACTATACAATTTCTCCTAGAACTATACAGGTTCTCCTCCCTGCTGTGTTAGGGGCTTGTTCTCAGCCCAGCCTGACCTTACAAGCTTGTTCTTTCTGTTTTCAACATCTGCTCATTAAAGACTCTGGTGGTTGAAGCGCCTCTGCCCCAGGGGCAAGAGGAGAGATGCCCGGCAGCCCCACAGTGATTTCCAGAGCAGGAATGGGTACGTGAAGACTTGGGAAGTCCATCACCAATCGATCAGGCATGTGGCACCCAAGCACCAAAGAAGCCTTCCTGGGGCTCAAAGAGGTATCCCACAAGGATGGCATTTTATCCCAGCCTGGCCCAGCATGCTCATATTGTGTGAATAGGGGAGGGAGAGAATACTATAGCATCCATTCTTTTGGAGAAAGAGGTAGGACTGATGCTGATTCTGGTCAAAACCAGCTCCTTTCCTGACATCTGCTGTCAAGTCTCATGAAGATAAGACTATTACTGCTATTTGTGGTTACACCAAGAGTTGCTGGGTGGTCCCCAGAAAGCCATGATAGATTCCTTCACATTAGAATCACATAGTTGAAAGAAACAATCTCATACTCTATCACATTCCCTCACCCTCTCTCTTTTCTCACCCAGAACTGGCAGAAGTAAACAGAAGGAAAATGTATTTACAAATGAGTTTATAAAAACAACCTCTGGCAAATGTGTGAGAATAAAATTTTGTGTCCAGTTTTGGAGATGGCATTTTAAAAAGAAAACTTGGAGAGTGCTCAAAAAAGAGCTGCCAGGAAGATTTATAGTCTGGCAAACATGCTCACCAGTGAGAGAGGAAAGGAGAGCAATTTGAGAGATGGTGAATGGGCTAACAGGTTAATAAGTGATTAGGGGACTTATGAAGTGAAAAACTCCAATATAAAATTGAATCTTTGATCTAGTGGCCAGAGGCATGAAAGACTCCATGGGCTGCAGTTAGGAAATCAGCACAGCCCACAGAGGAAATATGTGGCACATTTCTGTGCAGAGGAGTAATGTAGTGCAGGGGGAGCTGCACCCCAAGGGACAGGGTGGGTTTTCTGTCATTTGGAGCCATGGGATGACAATCTTTGGTTCCAGCCCAAGTGAACTTGAAATATGACATCCTATTACCACAGGGACAGATAAACTGGTGAAAGCAATGTCTTCCAGACCATCATCAGCCCGCCAGGAGGTACCCCTGACTGCTTTGGTGTCTTGGCTGCATGACCTCTCCAATCCTGGAGCAAAGGACTCATTTTCTGCATATATGAGCAGAAGGGATTTTGCAGACATGAGCAGAAAGGACTGGCAGAATCACAGAGCAATGTCCAGCAAGGTCACAGCTGGATTTAATCTGTGTGCCAATGTGCCTGATTGGGACTGAGGAAGCTACACAAACATCTGGCAGACCCAAAGGCCAAATCAGGGAATATAAAGAGAGAAATTACGTGTGCAGCCTTCCTAATACCTGCTAAATATGGCTAAGCATGAGCTTCTTGGCTTAAAGAGAAGGGACCTGAGGCATTGTTCAAGTGAGGTCCTGTGCTGCCACGGCAGTCTTTGGCCTCATACACTGATTTGCATGGGTTTAGGACCCTGCTAAAGGAAACGATAGTCATCTTTCAGCTCCGGGGGGTTGATGTACAGGCTGTTAAGGGAAGACATTACCAGGCTCAAGGTGAACTACTAGAATAAGTGAGGTTAAGAATACAGCCACATGTAAAAATCAGTGGCTTTCAAGTAGGAAATATGCATGCAAATGAGTTTTTTTCTGCTCTTTCTGTTCTCTGAGGGAGCTTCAGCTAGGTGAACTAGATAATGTTTTCAATTAATTGTTAGACTTTCTGAAGTTTGTACTCATCTCTCAGCCTTGCCCACCAAGTACTGGAGAGGGCCTTCTGTCCTTAGGAAGCCTTTAAGTCCAGCAGAATTACAAAGTTTGTTCAACCTGTAAGAAGAATATATGAAATCCTGGTGGCATTTCTGAAAAGCTGACTGTGGAGCCAGGTTTTAAACCCAAAGTTTCATTGTGCTTGAGGATAAGGGAAATAATTCTTCACGTTATAGAAACAGAGAGGAAAGCATTTTCCAAACACCAATGAATAAATTAAAAGTCTGGAATTTGTTCTGAGATCTGTACATCCTTCCCTGTCCCTTCTTCTCACAGGTGGCCTTAAAATCCATGTTGGTCTCTGCAGACAAATCATGCAGTGATGGCAAATGGGATTTACAAAGATGGTAACAAAACCCCAAACTGCATTCCAGGATTTCAAGATAGAGCAACTGGATCCAACAAGAGTGCAAAGATAGATATTGTCCATGCCATGTTCTTTACAATCTAGAGGAACAACCTCCCAAAACCATTAACTGATGAATGCATTTGAAACCCTGACCTCAAGGCAAAAGGTCCTTGTCCCATGGCCTTGCAGTGAAGGTTTCCTGTCCCCAGTGAGAAAGCTTTTTGTCTAAGCTCGCACTCCTTTCTCTTTTTCCCTCTCTCCTCAAGTTTTTCTTTGACAGTTCACGTTCCATGTGACTAGAAACAGGAACGATTAAAAAGGGAGCCTCTGATTATAATAAAACAAAAAAGCCAGAAGTTGTTTTGTTTTCCCTGAAAGAAGATCCGGTTGTTGGCTGTCCTTTAGAGAGCTACAGTTTGGACAATCTGTGCACCCGTTCAGGATGGAGGAAAACACATGACAATGAATTCAGGGACCATGACCATAGCAGGGGACACTGAGAGGATACACAGTTGGCTGATCCAAACAGACAGTTCTGCCTTCCTCTGGAGCAGATAAACAAATCTCAGTGATAATTAAGCAACAAGTATCAAAGCCTATTTTACTATTTTTTTCCCTTACTTTTGGCTCAGGTAAAGCTTGATCCCAGACCCCTGTGAATAGCTGCTTGCAGGGTTTCACATAACCTTAAAAGTTGTACCCAGCAAGCCATCTGCTGAACTGGGACACAGAAGCTGCTGAACTGGCCAAGAGAAGCTGCTGTATTTAAACATATCACAAAAGCCCAGAGAACTAAGTTCTTCTCTAATTCAGCCATTAAAAAGTCAAGCTTCTAGCCTAGGCTCAACTTCTGGAAGCAATTCATCCTACCTAGAGTCATATAACAAATATGAGACAACACTTCCCTATGACTTGCTAAAAAGATGCTATCAGACTTCAGGTGGCCAAAGTGAGAATACTGCAGTAGGTGCATACAGCAATGGTGGGCAATATTGGAGGGAGGTGGATGGTTGGACTAGATGATTTTAGTGGTCTTTTCTAGCCTTGGTGATTCTAACTAGGTACTAGGAGTGAGGAACTAAAATTGTTTGGTGATAAAAGCAACTACATTTTGTTTAGTACGGCTGTGAGCTCAGCTTCCAATATAACCTTTCTAAACTCTTATTTCCATGTCTGGACCTCAGATTCAAAGATGATGAGAACACCTGGGTCTCACAGAGGCCACTAAAAGGACAGTGAAAAGAACAGTATTGCTTATCACAAGCAGAAGGTGAGTTAAAGTAACACATAAAAATAATTGAGACAAACCTATAAGAGACAGTCTGTCTCTCTCTCTTGTGGTAGAAGGTTCAGCCACGGGAACAGAAAACTGACAAATTCCATCTTAATGAAAATAAATGACTGTTTTGTTTTCATGGGACACTGCGACTCCTGGCCACAGGAAGACTGAGATGCCGAGAGCTGAAGGTTTAAGCCACTGCCTATTGAAGAACAGCTACGAATTTTCCCAGCACAGATAGGAAAGATCATCAGTGGAGACAACTTCATGTTCAAACGAACCAGGAGTTCGCCCCATCCCTCTGGTTACAGCAGGAGGCATTACAAACGACCTGCCAGAGACAAGCAGAGGAAAGCTCTGAAAGAGAATTCCAGATGCCTCTGTTTTGTCCACCCTGTACTCACCCCTTTTTATTGTCAGGCAGCAGATCCTAAAGCTGAGATCATGCTCCCAGAGTGAAAAGTTGTGTAAAAAAGGAGAGTGTCTCCTACAGGAAGGCATAAGGGTGAGAGAAGGACCTAGCATCAATAGAAATCTTGGCATGGATTTTTGAGGAGCTCCAGAAATAGCAGACATTCTGTCATTGAAGTGTAAGAGGGTAGAGCAAAAATATATAGGTTTTATGGGGGATTTGGAAGATTAGAAGAACAAATAAGCAACACAATGGCTGGATATTGACTCAAAGAATACTTGAACTAGATTTGATTGGCAAACAGTCCCAGTCTCTATTTGCCAACTGCTTGGAATTGTTTGAGCAATGACCTTGAAAAACATACAGCAGATTCAGAGTCTGAGAAGCCAGAAGGCTGCACTGCACTGGTCTGATCCGATCTTATGCAAAAACGACATCTCTCCAACGTCACCCAGCCTCAACTCTGCTAACTTTGTAAGCCAGCAGCAGTGGCTCAGCCATGTTAAGATATTAAACTGATTTAAACAATTAAGTCCTCCTAAATCTTGAAAGCAGTTTAGCAGCTCGTGCTGCTTTAAGACACTAAATTCTTAAACATTTTAAAACTGATGGAGGAGCCGAGAGCTTAGCACACCAGAGCTTTACCAAGAGTTTAAACTCTTAAGACACTTTTCATATGGTAAGCCAAATTCAATCACAGTGCCTACATTTTTGCCTGCTTTCAGTTCAGGTGTTTACCACCTCACTCAGGCACACTGCACTGCAGCCACCCCCTGCTCCACACCACCATGGCAGTGGCTTTTGTTGTTTGAAACACATTAACTATATTACACATTTTATAAGGCTGCTCCAAAAGTGATGCTTCCTATTTTATTATGTTGACCCATGATGTTAGAGGTGGATGTTGGTGATCTGGCAGTACAGGTTGAACCATCCCACAACAGTGACAGCAGTGACAGTGGCTCACCTCCACTGGTACAGATTTTTACAGGTGGCAGACTCTTGTTCGTCACCAGCAAAAAAAGTACAGCTAATGGTGGTGACTATGTGGAAAAACAGTCTTTTGTAGCTGAGAATTTGCTCAGACTGTGTTACTGTGATCTTTGTCAGTTTGACCTGTTGTCATTTCCGTGGAAATAAATAGGAGGCATTACTTTTGGAGCAATTTATCTATATGTGTGGCCCAAGACAATTCCTCTTCACTCAATGTGGCCAAAAGATTAGACACCCGTGATCTAACTGCATCAATCTCACTCCAGGTTTGACAAACTGTTTTAAGTCATTACCCGCTCTGCCAAATCACTTGAACTGTCTTCCAAGAGGTTTTGCGAGTACCAGTCGGCCTTAATCTATCAAGTTTATCTTATGCTGCAAACGGTTTCAATGTGGTACAAGAGTGCTTCCGGTTGGATATTAGGAAAAATTTCTTCTCAGAAAGGGTGGTAAAAGATTGGAACAGGCTGCCCAGGAAGGTGGTCAAGTCACCATCACTGGAGGTGCTCAAGAAAGAGTATATGTGGTACTCAGGGACAGGTCAGTGGGCATGGCGGGGATGGCTGGACTAGATGATCTTAGTGTCTTTCCAACCTTAATGACTCTATGATTCTCTGGTTCTGTGCTTTGACTAAAGTTTTTTAAGTTCAACTCAAGTCAAAATTTTCTTATGATACATACAAATATAACATCATATCCAGATCAGCTGTAAAAACCCTCAGAATGAGACCTGATCCCAAGACATTTTAAGAAAAGGCTCTTATTATGCTTTTGCAACTGGGAAAGCACGTATAAAATTAGGTTTAAAGAAAGGTGTGAGAGGCTAGAGAAACCAGGAAATTAACGTGAATTTTAGCAAAAGCTAGTCTGTTGAACTCAGCAGAAATCTTTATGTCTGGCCACAAACTACCTTTCTCTGGACATAGATCTTCAGAGTTGATCTTTCTTGCATTCAAGGAGTGGAGGGTCGCAGGTAAAATGAAAAAAATATAGAATCCAATTTTTCCCATTAAAAATGTGCTCACCTGGGATAAGAAAACCTCTTGTGGTTTAGTGGGGTATGATGGTTCCTAAAGCAGTAGCTAACTGTGGTAAAGAAAAAAATGTGGCCTAAAGGGTAATGTATAAGAACACTGAGTGCATAAAAAGCCTTGTATTACATTTCAGAGGTCTCCATGTTGTCTAGAGTGAATGATTTGAGGGAGAAGGAGGGACTCTCTGAAAGGGTGATTCAGAGCAGAAGTGTACTCAGGCTATATTTAATTGGGGAATGCAAAAGCGTGCCTGGACAAATCTGGACCATGTGGTTTGGAGAGAGTTTGTGTGTGCATCAGTCCTCCCTGCAGCCCTGGTACCATCATCTCCATGGGAAGAAAACCAGGAATGTGGGCCAGAAGGAAGCCAGTGTATGCTCAGGATGGCCCATCAAGGAACAAGGACCCCAGTGTGTACTCCTCACACAGAGCACTCCCTACACGTTCAGTGTACAGAGTCAGGACCACTTTCTGGGAATGTTTCACTGTTAAAGGGTCTTGGGGCTTAAAATCAAATGATGTTTGGTCTTGTCCAGACTGGTAGCGAGCCCCTCAGAAGATAAATACTGTGGTTACCTACAAAGTGCCTCAGGCCTACATCAGAATTTCCACCATGCGTGGTGTTATATGTGTGTAGAGCAGAAAAGGTGACACCTTGCAGACTGGGTGTAAGCTGGGAGACAGCAGATGGGACGAGGCAGAAAGGAAACTTTCAGGGACTTGTGGAAGATTTCAGAAACAAAAGGGACAGAGCTGGTCGTCCTGAGAAGCAACTACTTCAACACACTGACATCTAGTTCCTGCTGCTTTGGAAGCAATGGTACAGAGCTGCTGATCGGGCTGTCCATTTATTTGAATCTTACTTTGCAATCCTTTAAGAGGAGAGTTAAAGCAAGCCACAGTTAAAAGCAGTTTTGTTTTCTTGAGGTAACAGGTTTGCTCTGTACAAACAGTATCTCTTATCTAATAGCCCAAGAAAGGCATGTAGCGTCAAGCTGATACTGTCTTCATGGTTGGCTTATTTTTGCATTTCAGCCCTGAGATATGCAGGCAACATGCCATCAGCTGTAAAACCACAAACCCTGATCTGCGATGAGAACTGATAAGAGAAAATATATGAAAACAGACTCCTTAGAGCTTGACTCCTTTCCAGGAGGCTCTGGACTGAGATTTGGCATTTGAAAGTGATTATTCATGTATAAGCAGCAGCATTTTTTGTTTTCTTTATAAGGAAAAAGAAAAAACTGAGTGAGTTGGGGGGCAATCAGAATGATGTTATTAAAGCTCCCATCACATGAGCAAGCGCAACACCCAGTAGAACAGTAAAACGACTTTGACCTACACAGCTCCCCGTGCTTCCAGAAGCCTTCTCCCCACTTCAGAATGAGAAGAAACATCATGCCAGTGGGTTGACATGATTTACAGGGACAGAAAGCAGAGCACAAAGCTGTCAGCTTCCACTCTAATGGGCAATATATCAATCCATGTTCCTCTTATTTGCTTAGTCTAAACAGCCACTTACTGGCCCTAAACCTTAGAGTCTTCAATATTTCTCAGACTTCTTGCTTCCAGGTAATGATTTGCTTCCTGACTACTGAAATGAGGAAGCTCCCCCAAATATGAGCACCAGCTTGTGATACTGTCAGGTTTGTAACATTTCAAGACCAACAAAGATGACCCAGAGCACCTGGAATACTGAGGTAGGTCAGTGGGTCATCAATTTGGCCAGAATCCATCCTGAAGTTTGTTAAACTCTCCTCTTCCCTGCAGAATTTCTGCCTAAGGCCAGAACCTTAGAGAATGGACGATCTCTTCTGAATCTATCAACCTGACAAGAGAAACAGCAGCTACTGCTGCCACTGATGTGTGAAATCTGCTGCCCAGAAGGAAGCCTCTGTAGCTGCTGTTCAGCCTGCCTCAGTCTGCAAACACCAGATCCATCTGCAACTTGAGCAAAGGGAGTATTTCACCACCTGCTTGCAGAGCAGGGCCTAAGAAACACTCCCAAGCTGTTGTGCAGCTACCTCTAAGTAGGCAGCACCACTCCTATGCTCTTCCTCTCAAATATTATTCAGTTCCTGACCCCATATGTTTCTTTCTGGGGCTAAGACCCAGCCATGTGTCAGAACAAAATCTTCTATTTTGGCTGGACTTGTGGCATTGACCTACCCCCAGTAACCTGCCTTTCCAAAGTCCTTGGGAGAAGCACCCAGCTACAAAGCAATTTAAATGGATGAGGAGTCAACAAGTGCTCTAAATGGCTTATCTGATTCTCTGGGGAATCCATCTGGAGCCAAGAGCTTTCCCATCTGCACAACAGTGATTATGCTGCTTCTCACCCCCATCCTCCATAAAGCACTTTTAAAACTCTAACATAATTCCCTGCTCTTCTATCCAGACTAAGGCAGCAGCACTCTCTGGAGCAAAATGAGCTCACAAAAGGAGAGCTTCACTTCATCAGGAACACACCAATCTCTAGTGTTTGGTTAAAGGATGGCTAAACACATGGAACACTCAGGCAGAGTAAAGCCACAAAAGAGAGTTCTTCCCTGAGGATGCACAAAAGATATTCCAAAGCTTGGTGCATCCCATGACAGCTGCACCCATGTGGAACCACTCTAGATCATCTTTCTGCACAGTCTGTAAGCTTGAATTAACCAATACACGAGTCTGTCATGGGCCCAGTGAGCTGAACAGATAGCTTTTTCCCATCTCGTACTGCTTGTACTTAGGAAGTATTCTCAACCTTCACTGCACCCCACAGAAGTGGTTGTTAGCATCCTGGCCCATACCGGCTCCACTTGGTGATCCTATACTAAAATTCTCCACTTGCATTTCTGAAGTGCAGGCAAGGGGATCCATAGTTTGGATAAGGAAATTTGGATGGAAGATAGCACAATGCACAACGCCTAAAAGGGCTTTTCCTTTGTGGAGCGTTTTCTAGAAATCTGTTGCCATGGCCCTCTCTCCAGCAGGCCACGAGCAAGGAAGAACTCCATGAAGGTGCACAGGAAGAGAACAAGTGGTGTGCCGATACCTCCGCAGAACACTGACCCAAGCTCCTCACATTTCTGTCTTGCAGACTTCCTGAGCTACTCATGGTGTCTTCATACTGACCAGACCTCAACGGATTCAAGTTAGACAAATTAATGGAAGAAAAATCTTCAGCACAGAGCATTATGCAGCAAGAAATTCCACAGCTTAGCAATTTCTGATGAATAAATATCTTCGAGTTTTTGTTTAATATTTGCTGTATGATACCCTCCAATTCTTCAGCCTTTTGAATATCTCCTCTTATATTTATGGTGCTTGACCCAAATGAAATGCAGAAGCTTTTTAATTAGTTTATACAGAATAATAAGCTTTATTTAAAAATGGAAATTGTAAATAAAGACAAGATCTTGACTGATTTCCCTCTGAAAAGCCCATAGTTGCCCAAACATACCTAATCATTCGCCTTCATCTAGCCTGCATTTTTCTTATTAGAATGATCTTCTGTCTTTGACTGTATAAGACTTTATTTTTGTATCCTGGGGTAGCTAAATGAATTTGAAATGAATATGGATTTCCTGCTGATCTCATTTAGTTTTGGTCTTCACCCTAGAATTGAAAACATCAATGCCAGGGTGTGTTAGAGGTACACTTCTGGAAAGGCAATTATGCTATAAATGTTCAGCTGTAACTTATATAGTAATTATTTCTTCAACTGAAGTGCCTTTTGAAGTACTGTCCAAAAACTTACAATAGCCCTAACCCATAAGCATTTTGGTGGGGCAAGGAGACCAAATTCTGCACTTCATCTGAAACCGTTTTGCACAGCCTGTGTCTGAAGTGCACTGGCACTGGTACGGCTGGCTCCCTCACATTTGGTGTTTGGAAATATGTCCACAAAAGAGGTATGCCCTCTTGCAATGTTTATTTTTCAAATATTGCTTGGAAATGATACGACAGATGACTGATCTCTCTCTCTCTCTTTTTTTTTTTATTTAGTTTTTTTTTAATCTCCATCTGGCTGAGGGTTTCTCTAGAACTTGAGACTTGTCTCTGCTGAAAAAATTACTCAACACTTACGAAGAACAAAAGATGACAGAAGGTTATTCATTGCAATGTGTAGTTGCACCTGAACCCCACTGATTTCAGGGTGTATGCGATCTGCCAAGCTTCTTGTCCAAGAGCAGACTGCTTGTAAAACCTACATTAATTCTTGTGATGCCAGTTGTCTGTATTAGGTGGTTACATACCTTCTATCTAATACAGCTGTTAACTGAAATAAAATGGTATGGACCAAGAACTGGCAAACTAGGGGTCCGACTCTTCAGGGATTTAAGTGATCTCAGGCATCTCCCTTTATTTCCCAGGAGCAATACCTTTCTCTCCCTGCCTGAAACCTCTTTCAAGTCAGGGATTTGTTCCGCCCCGTTCTCACACAGCGCACAACACAATGAGCCCTCAACTGTCCTTGGAATCTGCTTCAGGCACTGACTCAATTTAGCAATTGAGCCTAGTATTAGGCTACAACATTTGGATGAATGACATTGCTGAAGAGCTCCATAAGGGGAGGCCAGGCTGGAGCATGAAGAGGTACAGCTGGAGGAAAGCAGCGAGCCTGGTGCTTTGAGAAAAGGTCTCTTAAAAGTCAGTATATGCTTAGGATTCAGAAAATAGTCACTGAGGGGCAAATTCAACCCTGGTGAAACCCTGGTGCGAGGTCACATCGGAGGTAAGCGTGCTTCCCTTCTATCAGAAGGATTTGCAAGCAAAAAGAATTTTAACAAGGTCTCCAGAGGTGACTAAAGACCCTGTTTGTTTTAGATCAAACCCCAGCGCCTGGAGTGCATGTCTAGTTCCTAAATATCACAGGTTCAGATATGTGTTTGTTTTCGAGAGTAACTCCTCCGCCCTGCTCATCCCATTTCACCTGTTGAAAGCTCATGAGAAACTGTACCCATAGCACTGCTGTGCCCATAACACGGGTGCCTGGCAAAAGACAACAAACTGGAAAAACTATGGGAAAGACTATGGGAAAACGCTGTCTTTCCAGCCTCCTCTCAGCTGAAGCACGTTGGTTCCTTTCCAGGGCCAGCATACCGTGCTGAGTTTACATCTCAAGATACTGAAAAGCCCTTTCAGAGGTTCTTTGAGAAAGAAAACAACAATGAAAATATTATCAACAACAACAATAATAAAAGCCTTTGAGTCTGCTGTTCTATCCCCACAGCTCCAGTTGGAGAGAATCTTATTTCACAGGCTCAAATGGAGGAGTCTCAATCAGTTCAGTTACTCCAGAATAATATCCTTCGTAAAGAAAAGCCCCTACGCTTTTCCTTTGGAGGGTTCCCCTTTCCTGCTCCAAGCAGCTGTGTTGGTATTTAGACACAGGATACCAGCTCAGCCCCTACTTCCAGCACAAGCTCGACTCATGTTCTGCAGGTTTTAAAAGTCCCCAGATGGTCCATAATGCTTGTGTAGTAGTTAGCTGGCCAAAGAGTGCTTGCTGCTTATCTGGTGTGTAACTCTCTGGAATGCGTGTGTGGGGAGAATGAGAAAAAATGCCAGATCATCTTCCCACAGAACATTTCCTTTCTTGTCCTCAGCCTTCCCTCTCTAAGCCCAGACAGAAACAAAATACCAGCTAGGGAATCGTCCGTATTTGCATCGCAATGGACTTGATCCTTGCGTCCATTCAGAAGCAGCCTGGTGTATTGTGGCCATGAACCTTTCTGCTGATCGCTAAGTGCATGACAACCCATTTAGCTCTAGCTTAAATGACAGCACCAGATGAAAATTAGCAACGAAGCATGTCTAAAACGAACTATTTTCAAAATAATGGAAATTCAGAGAAATCCTCCTAGCAGCAAAAGGAGGACAGAAATGAAAAGCAGAGAGAGGAGTTATGGGAAGGGTTCACTATGCTGCTGAAATTTAGAAATCTCATTGAGTGTCCTTTCACAGAATCACAGAACGGCCTGGGTTCAAAGGGACATCAAAGATGATTTAGTTTCAACTCCCCTGCCATAGGAAGAGTCACCAAACACTAGACCAGGCTGCTCAGAACTTTTGGTCATTTATTCTTCTAACTCAGCACTAGCTTAGCTTTTCCTTCACCTTGGCAGCTCCCAAAGACCTTGGGCCAGTCCTTGACGTTGCCCAGCATATATGTCCATAGAAGAAAACATTCTGAGATATGAATGTACCAGGAAAACCTAGAATGAGTAAGAATATAACTGAAGGAGTTGTCAAAGCCAGATTACTCCTCTCTCCCAGCAGACACCTGTGTTAGCTTTCTTGTTTCTGCTGTCCTCAATCAGTATTGGCAATTCATGAACTACCCCACCCCACCATAACTCTGTGGGCGAATGAGGCATTTGTTTTTCTTGCCAGAGCTGATCTGCTCTGATATTCAGCTACTCTGGAGCAGAGTTGGGAGGCCAGGGCAACACATGGAGACACAGATGACTGTTTTCATTTCAGATTCACAGCTTTGGAGATTCTGCTTTAACACAGAAAGGAAATCTTCTGTTTAGTGTGAAATATAAAAATTAGTAAATGTTGATGTTGCTGTTCAGGTTTTTGTCTTTTATGAATAACTACTAAATTCAGAAGGCGCTGGTCTTGAGCAACAGCTATGGCTGAGAAAGTGAGGTCAGATCCTAGGCATTTCAGAGAAAGAATAGATTTTCAAATACTCGAAATCATATTTTTGATATGGCCTAGTAAAGGTAGGCAGGGTCAACATTTTTGTCCTGGGTTCCAGAAACACTGGTACATCCCCAGGTAGGAACTCTGGATGCTAAAGATAATGACATCTAACTGCCATTGGTGCTAATTGCTCCCTGATGACTGAATGAGAGCACTGAGTTTGTTGAAAATAAAACTCATCGCCTTGATGTTTCCATCTTTTTTTTTTTTTTTTCCTCAGTGTCTGCTGATTGGTACATACAGTCACTTCTCTTCCACATTACATAACCCATGTCTAAGACATCAGACAACTCAGCTGGACAGTGATGGCTCTCTGTTGGATCCTATAAATTAAAAGCACCAGAAAAAAAATTTTCCATGGGGAACCCACTTCAACTCAACGCTGGTTTGCAGTTTCTCCTAGCAACTTAGCACTCACCTAAAAATATGCAGTACTGTGTGGCAATCTTTTTGCCATGCTGTGTGCTGTCATGCTTTTGGGATGGCACATTTCATCTCTATTTGCCCTGAAAAGATTTCACAGGCTTTAAGCCTCTACCAGGAAAACAGAGGGGCGGGGAGGCAAAAAGCATGACATTAAAATTCAGATGCCAAGTTCAGTAGCATGAATAAAAATTGTCTTAACCTCTGAGGTCAGGAAGTCACCAGCTGGAAGCAGAAAATCGCCACCAGTAAATTGCTGTGGGTTGGAGTGATGAATGCTAGTTAGTACCAGTGAATTTCAGAAGAATCTCAGCTGTAGGGAGACAGGGCATCTTGGAACAGGGTTGAACAATTCCCGACTGTTTTCTTTCTTCTTTAGTCTGTCTTGTGCTCTTTCTGTTTCCACAGATTTCTCAGTTGAGGCAGCAAAACCCTTGTGGGAAAGTCTTGCGGCATGTAATAAGGGTGAAAGCAGTGGGATTCCATAGGGATTGAGTGGTATTGTAGGAAAATTGCTCTCAGGTCCTATGGATGTCAAGAGGGAGGGAAAGTGCCCCAGTGCTTGAAATTTTCAAAGCTGACTGGAGCATGGAGATTCATGCATTGTCCCAGTAATTAAATATCACAGACATATCTCATACACAGCTCAGTCCAGCAGCAGGTGTCCAGTGCCACCTATGTTCTGCTTGTTCCGAGCCGAAGATAAAAACCAGCCCAAGTTGGGAAGGAACTGCATTGTTCTCCTTTATCTGTCAGTCCATCTTTCCCTTGCAGGTTGAGCACAACCATGTGTTATCTGGGTTCCCCATCGATCTACCATTATATATTCATCTATTACCATGTAGACCAACTTACAGCCTTATGGGATGTAGTCACATCTTAGCCATCATTTGGAATAATGGATTCTTACTTAATTCATAGGACCTAAACTAATGAAGTTGTAGAAATTAATACAGACATCGTCTGTATGAGTGAATAAAAGATGTGTCCAAATCACTTCAGCTAGTCTAAAATTCTAGGGTGGGGAAAGTTTCAGGTTGAAGAGGTTGAACCACATCACAAAATGCTCAAATGATGATACAGTTCTCTACAACACTTTATGGGACATTTGAATATAAGCCCCTACTATTAAATTCAGTTTGAGGTTTCCATAACGGAAAGAGGCCAGCTTACATTTCAGATGTCATTTGTGCAGGGGAAGCTAGACAAAAAGCAGAATGTTGGCAGTGAAAAATACCAGGCTCCTTTCTCCTTCCAGCCACCCTTCTCCAACCTCTTTGGCTAACCCCCAAGCCATGGCAGGATCTGAACACTGCTTTTCATTGAGTGACATACCTGGCTCTAGAAGAACACACCCTGTGGAATTGGCATCTGGGCAACATTTCCATTCCCTCTGCACAACACTTTTAACACCTTCCAAACTAAAACAAAACCCAAAGGATTTGCTACCATGTTCCCCTCATTATATTGGTTTCGTAAGGGTGTGGAGGTGTCTTGCAGGATGGATTTGCCCCTGAAACTTCAAATACAGCACAGAAATGTAATAGATGGGGAGATTTTATTTTCTCCAAATTTCTAAAGTTTTGATTTGTTTCTTGAACAGCTATCATTTCATCCAAAACCAATTCATAATCATTTATGCCCTTTTTCAATAGTATGTTCAATCCTTAGAACTGGAACATCAGTGGGTTCACTGGCTCTCTGGATTCCCTGTGTGGAAAGCACAAAGGTTCATAGAAGGCAAGCCTGCCAGAGGCCTCCTGAATTCACCAGGAAGAAAGAAAAAAAAAAACAACTTACAGCATTCCACCATGGGATAGTTATACCTTTTCCTTTTCTAGCTTCTTCTTCCAGCTTTTAGGACTGGTCATTCCACAAGTACTGATGCATCTCTCCATGTGATTGATGCACCTCCCTCAAGTCACTAATGCTGTCATGTGAAAGGTTTCCTTATTTCCAACCTATTCTCCTTTATTTCAGTTGTAACCAATTACCTCTCATCCCACCTGCATTGACAAGCAAAACAAGTTCCTTTTGCTTTGCAGCTTTGTGTGCACAGATATCTATCATAGATCCTTTCAGCTTCTCTTCTCTAGACTAAACAACCATACTTCTTTAATTTTTTCTTTCTAAGCCAGGTCTTCAATCATTCCTGTTGCTATCCAGCTGGTCTACATCTTTCCTGAAAAGCCATAACCAAAACTGCACACAGCATCCAACTTGAGTTCCTACTAATGGCAAGAAGAGTGGAAGAATTGCTTCATACTTAGAGGCAGTCTTCCCACTTATCCATCACTATATGCCACTTGCTCCTTCCCCCAAAGCATGGTTGTGTTGAATTATGCCCAATTTCCTACCTTCTCTGAGCAGTTCTACTCCATCCTCTGTCAATTCAGCTAATCATTCTGCCTAGAGGCTATATCTCACGTGCCTCTTTTTTGAAACGTCCTGTTTTCCCTCTGCTAGCAGAACTGACACTTTCCACTTCAAAGCCAAGAGAAAGAAGACAATCTGTACTGACATTACAGCATGCAATATGATACATCTTCATCTTTTGCACAAAATGCATCTACTTATGCTGTACTATGAACCAACATGCTATTAGAGGAATATCGAGGGATGTAAGGAAGAAAGTTATCTTCTTAAACATAATCTGCTATTGTGTGGCACTTTATCTTATCCTTCTCATGAACTTCTGAAGCCCATTCTCACCCTGAGGTGATAAGAATCTATAGAGATATAAGAAAATTACTTTCAGGTCTTGTGCACAAAGAGAAGGACTGAAATAGTTCACTGAGATAGTTAAGGGAATTTTTTCTAGCAAATCCATGAAACAAATGTCAAAAGATATCTATGTAGATCATTAATTTTGAGAATAAACTCATAGTTCCACACAGGGATTCTGTTGACTTTGCCACTTCCCACACTAAGCAAAGCTTTGAGATCCCTGGGTAGGAAGCTGACGTAGGAAACCAAAAAGTTCTCTTATTTCTCCAGCTGGCTGAAAGCTTGGGTTTCAGCTGAAAGGTTTTTATGCAGTACACCTACTGCAGGGTACACTTGTTCTTCAGGGGCAAAGGAGGATATTTCAAGGCTCCCATAAGAGTAGAAGACAGGAGTAAAATCCATTTGAGGCAGACTGTTTACTTCCTTAAACTGGCATTCCTAATAAACAGGTATGTTTGCACAAAGATTCAATAGACACATGATTGTGGTTAGTAAAGCCCGATATCTATAACATCATCTTCTAGCTCTTCCATGGGTTAAAAAAGTCCAACGTGCTCCATTGCTCCTCCTCCCTCCCTCTCCTTCTAAAGGTCTTGTAATGTGTTTCACAGAAAATGCCTTTTGTCTTCCTTTTGGTGTAATATTAATCTTGGGGGAGAGGGAGGAGGGGTTAGGGGAAGAGATGTAGTGTTTTGAGGTTCATATTCCCCTTGCACTTAATCTCTTTAACAAACCCCTTTAACAAATGAAAGGTCTGACAGGAGGCAAAGTCATTAAAATGAATTAAAGTGCATCCAGGAGAGATTAGTAATGAAGCCACTCACCAGACAATGCCCCTTTTCTTCTACATCAGGCTGCTAGAGAATATCCCAGATTACAGAACAAAAGGGTTTGTAGTCTAAAATGCAGATCCTTGAAAGATGCACCATGTTCTCTTCTCACCTCAACTCCTTGCTCTATGCAAGTACATTTGCAGTCAAGCAGGATTCAAGCTTAATCTACCAGGGGTAGAGTCAGAGGGATTTTAATTACTGCTGAGCCTGCAAACCTGCACATACAACAGGAACACATCAGTGGATGGTGATGGTGGACCCAGCAGTGCAGCATGGTGGGTACCATGCTGGTGTGCTGCTGATATAGCTGAAGCTGTGCTGATTTCTGGTCCTTCATGGAGAAGTCCCTAATGGCAAACAGGGCACCGTGTGGGGCAATGCTAACAAAGACATAAGATGCCTCCAACTCCCATTGAAGAAAGAGCCATACAGCATGCCATGGGAGTTGCTCCCAAGATTAAATTGGATTTCAGCCTGTGTTCCACACATGCATCTTGAACAGCAACAGAAGCAAAACAAAATACATTGGGCTAAAGCTACTCTGCACGGTTCACTTCTTCAACAAAAGTGCTGAGAGGTCAACACACCAACAGGAGACTGAAAACAACTAGAAAGTGAAAGATAAGACATGAGCTAATTACAAATGGGATGACTGGAGTGAAAGAAATCAGATTTTATAATCTTTTTGACTTCTTTCAAGAATTTTTCCCATTCTAGGGAGAAAAAAATGTTAAAGTCCCTTCACCACAGCTTTATGACCTTTCTTTTAGACTTCTACTGCTTTTCTTTCCAGTGAGAAAAAAATGCAGGATTCTCCAAACTGCCACCCAGTACATTTGCAGTTTCTGCACACCAAAGCAAAACGACTTTTTTCTTTTCTAAGGTGGCAAAAACAAATGTTGAAAGGAAGATGTGTTTTGTTTTGAATTGCTGATTTCAAATGTAAAGCCCAGTTTCCCAATCAGTCAGCATACAGGAGCTTCTGCACCTCAGTTCAAAGATACTGGTGAACAAAGATTTCTGTCTGCATCTGGTAACTCAGGAAAACTTCCAGGGAAACACAAAGCCCTAATAAGCTCCTCCACTAACATGAATGAAACTCTGAGCTATGTCAATTGAGACTATATCCCGAAGTTTTCTGATGACAGAAAAACAATAAAGTAGTGAATTGGTGAGGGACCCATTTCACTTGTGGTCTGCAGAGTTATTATATCAAAATATGTCCGGCAAAGTTTAATAGTGTCAGCATTTAATGTTCAGCATAATGTCATTCCTACAGACCAAGACAGACACTTCCCATAGGTAATTAATCTCTTGCAAGTAGTTCAGCCGTTGTAAGCAAAAGTGGATGAAATGTATTAATGGGGGGAAAGGCTGGGGGCAAATCATGCATGGAGAAACATTTCTCTGCATTAGTCCCACAAAATTACGAATGAATTACAGCTGATAGATTTAGGACAGTTCCTGTTGAGTAATTGTATTCCATGAGGGTTTTCAATACAATGTGATATTCATTTTCACTTTATACAGTAGAGACAATAACAGCTACAGGTGCACAGGCTGTCTTGCTGGGAGGAATAAAACTGTGATTGTTTAACATCTGACTTTTCTCACGCAGTTACAGCTTTTAGATTTGAGCTATATTTTGCACATATCTCACATACGGGTCGTTCCTTTTTTTACTCCAAGAGTCTAGTTCTAAAAAAATGCAGACTCTAAAGACCCATTGTCAAATGAAACATACTTCCTCTGTTCAATTTGGTTTTTTCCTCTTTTGCTGTATCAGCTTTCAGCTGCAGAAATGCCAGGAATCGCTTGTTTGGATAGAGAAATGAAACTGCCAGATCATGAAGGATGCACAGCTATGAGACCAGGCTCCCAAATAAGTCCTAAAACAGGAGATCTACAAACTCAGACAGCTCTATGAGACAGGATTTTGTTCTGCTTTTTGCTTTGGCATCTGCTCACAGCTCTGCTGTGTCTTTCTGGAGCTGTGTTGGCCTTTACAAGAAGAACAGCAAGAAACCCAAGGAGCTAAGCAAAGTCTAATCTTTTTTCTGGAGAAAACAGTATGGCTATTCTTGGAGTTTCATGGAATCATTAAGGTTGGAAAAGACCATTAAGAACATTTAGTCCAGTCATCAAAACATCACCACCATGAGTTTACCTGCTAGCTACCTTCCATTTCAGAAATGAACTCTCCTTCCTTTTGCTCCCCAGAAACATTGGAAGGGGCTGCTCAGAACCAGTGGAGTCCCTGTCCCTGGGGGTATTCAGAGATGTGGTACTAAGGATGCAGTTTAGTGATGGGACTTGGTAGGTCAGGCTCATGGTTGGACTTAGTGATCTTGAAGGTCCCTTTCAACCTAGATGAGTCTCTGACTGAGGACAACCACGTTCACCTGCATAGGTGAATCTGATTCCTTACAGTTGGGGTTTTCCTATGTGAAAAACATGTGTTAATTAATTATTTTGTTTGTTTCATGCATTTCAGTTTAGAGAGAAACCCAAATGCTCCTCAAATTGTTGTGGTTTCCTGCCACTGAACACTGAATTATTCCTTCCTTCATACTTAAGAAAATTAAAATAGACATTTAAACACTAGCATTTGCTACTTTGCTGGGAATCAAGCGTGGGAAAATCAGGTTAAGAATATCATTTTTTAAACAAAAAGTTGCACTTTTTTTTTTTTTTCCCAAAATGGGTTTTTCCTAATGAGAAAACCCTCCCACAAGCTCTTTGATTTAAGGAAATACTGTCTTTCAACAGATTTATCTTTTGTAAGCGGCTCTGGGTTAACTGCCTCTGGACTCTGCTCTTTTGCATCTCTCCAAGAAGAAAATAAATTGTGGCAGTTTTGCTTCTGGGCCTGCATGGCCTCCCAATAAAACTTTCCAAACCATCTTGGTGGCCTGGGAACCTAAGCCCTCTATCCACTCTAGGGCTGAGCACCCAGTGTGCCCTTTATCATATATTCTTGTCATTTCCAGTACGTGTTGTTCACAACAGCTCTGTCAGAGCTGGCACTGGTGATGCTAATTTCAGATAATGCTGCTCTCCACCACTATCCCTTATGATGCAAGTTCCCATCAGAATTTTCCCCATGGATAAGATAAAATGTCTTCGTGGTGTCTAAGGCAAAGCATCCTCATACACCACAGTGTCAGCCCTGCTCTTGCCAGCTGCCAAGTTTTAGGAATTTAACATCACTGAGAGTTCTGCTCTTCTTCAAAACTCCAGGGAATTAGAGAATCATTATGGTTGGAAAGACCACTAAGATATCCAGCCCAACCACTGATCCATCCTCACCATGCTCATTAACCACGTCCCTCAGTGCCACATCTACACATTTCTTTAATACCTCCAGGAATGACACCTCCACTATCTCCCTGGGCAGCCTATTCCAATACCTGACCATTCTTTCTGATAAACTTTATCTAATATCCAGCCTGAACCTCCCTTGATGAAAGCTGAGGACAATCCCTCCCATTCTGTTGTTGTTAAGTAGGAGAAGAGGGTTCTGGCAGTTAGTCAGACAGACAGATGCAGACACACACAGTCATATGAGCACAGACAACAAGTGGGCTAGCATAGGTTCTGCTTCTTTAGGAAGGAAAGCTTGAAGAAAAAAAAGAAAAAAAAGAAGAAAAAAAAGAAAGAAAAAAAAAGAAAGCCAGAAAAATCCTCAGGCCCAGTATAAATCATACAAGAGCTTCCACTCATGGTAGGATTTCTGAACCTGCTACCTGCTTTTAGAGCATTATGCTAGGGCCCAGCATCATATACAGGTCTTGTTGCTCATCTGAAACAATTAAGCTGTTCCCATTGTGAACTCCAGGCCACATTTGAACCCGTGTATCCTAAGCGTAAAGTGTCACCTTCCACTCTTGGGAAATGAAGTCCTCCACTGAGCACTACAGAGATGAAATATGGGTTGCAGATGCTGAACCACAGAATGGTACAAAAACAAATTCGCGGAGCTGAAATACAACTTTCAAAACCTGCATCCCTCTGACATTTCAGTCAGCTGTTCCACAAGTCTTTGGGGAAAAAGAGAAACTGCTGTTTCTCTTTCCTCACCCTCTCTTTTTTTAACTTCATATTTTTGGACTATTTTTTATTCACTTTTATCTTTAGTTATCTGTACTGTCCAACATCTGCTTACGTTTTGGAAGTCATCTCCAAAGTTTAGCTTTGCCCTCACTTGTTGAAACGTGGTAACCTTAGGTAGATCTGCTGAGGTGCAGGCAGGGAAAGTGCCAGGCTTTTCTAGATCCTACACATTTGTTTGTTTTAACTGAAATTCATCTTTTTTAAGGAATGATTCAAGTGGACCCTGAAAGAAACAGCTGGGCAGGCATGGCATGTATCCAGGGCAGGACAAGGCTCCTGAGCCAGACAGGTCTGCCTGCTCACACAGTCCAAAGGCAGGACTCAAATTGAAGCCATACGAATAAAACAGGCTCTGGAGCCCAAGCAAGTCATTAGCAGTCTTTCAACTGACTTTGAAGCAGATTTTTGAGACCCAGTTATTTTATAGAGCGGAATGTGGAAAAACACCCACTGCAGCTTGTAAAATGAAGGGGAACAAAGCGGCGCTCCTGTGTGCCTGCCAGCCCCACTGCCTCAGCCCCTTCGGTGCATGCAAGGGGCTGCATCGGACCCCTTCTCTACTCAACCCTTGTAATTATCTGACCAATTTCAGCATGACCTGTAACTTCCCCTTTCACCTCATGCGTGACTTTGAATAGCACCAAATTTTAGCTGCGCCTTGTAAATCCAATAGAAGTGATTGTGTGATCAAAAGGCCCAGGATCGGCTCCTAGAGGAGCACTTCCAGCTGTGAGCAGCACAGCTGACATCAGAAAAGGGTCCATCTGATGTAATTCCACAGACACACAAACCATAAACTATGTAGATGACGACACGCTCACACCCAGATGTGCTGCAGTTACACAGAAAGGTAGAAGTTATGAACCATGCTTGCACATATACATCTCCGTGCGTGCACACATTTTTCAGCCTCTTACATTTTAAAGCCAGTCCTCTCTGAACAACTTCACACTTCTCCAAATAGAGTACATTTAAAAATAGCTCTCCAGGTTGAGTGCCCTGGAGGCTGCCAGCATAAAAAAGATGAAGTCCAAGGCCTGATGCACATCAAAGTGATGGAGGGTGATGGCACCGCCTTTCCAGCCACGTGTCCTGCACACGCTCAGAACAGTGGGTACAGGTAGCTAGAGGCCGCCATTTACTTTGGCACCTGCCAAAGTGATTTTGTTGCTGGGATCAGGGCTTGGCCAGCTCACTGTACTGGTAGGACAGCATCCAGACCAATGTAATAAGCCATGTCTTAAGGGAAGCCAAAAGAAAGGCTAAGGAAGACCACACACAACTCAGGGTTGGTGTCTGGATTTTACAGGAGGGTGTGTGGAGTTTTGCTTTCTTCCTTTTTTTTTTTCTTTTTTTTCTTTTTTTTTTTTTTTTTTGTGAAAATACTTGGGGACTTGGGAAAAGATTTGAGTCATTACAAATATGTAATCCTATCTCATGATACAGCTGTAATGAGCCAGGGCAGCTAGGTCTGGAGGAGTCAGCGATCAGGCTCTCTGATTGGGAAGCAGGGAGGCCCTTTGGTCAAATTTAATAAAAATAGACTTGTTATATTTGGAACATTTTATCTGAGAACATGTTGTCTCCTTATATCTGCTTGTCAGGCAGTGGGACATTTCCTGTGAGGGAGACAGACTCTGAGAAGACTCGGAGCTGCGGCTGGGAGGGATCTGTGGCTGCCATGGACAGGAGGAGCTATTAAGATGATTTCTGTCTATCGTGAAACTTCATGAAGTTCTGCCCAGGCTGAGGGAGAAGCTTAAGTTTTACATAGTGTGAGTCGTATATGGAAACCTCTCTCCTTTCAAATACATACAGAAAAAAGATACCATTTTACTTGTCTAGTCTGGCAGCTAAAAGCAAAGCAAAACACACCCCTGGATATTTACAGGTTAGGTTTTAGACAACTGGCTAGCCTCCCTCCTCCCCTGTGAATCAAAACTATTGATTTAATGAGCTTTAATGCAACATACAAACAGCAAAAATCAGCCCAGACATAAACCACTAGGAAATACTCAGGTCTTTGCAGCCTGTAACAGTGATGGACAGAGGTTCTTTGGCAGCTCAAGTCTGGGGGCAAATAAAAAGAGATTTGCACAGCACTTAGCAGCTCTAAGTGACTATCTACGAAAAGGATCGACAGCCAAGGAGACAGTGAGGCAAGACTTTAAATTATTAAAGAACACCATTTCCCCTCACTCTTTACTCAAGAGGTTCCATCTGAAGTCCTTTGGACACTTATAGGTCCTCAGTATAAGAGAAAGTCAGAAAAGGTGAAGATGAGTCAACTGATGGTTGGGGGGCTGCAACTCCAAGCTAGGAGCCCGTGTTCTACCAGCAGAGCATAACAGGGAAAACTGGTGAACTACTTGTTTTGTCAGAAGGAATCTTCCTTCCCAGACCTTAGATCTACTGAACATTGTGGATTCCACTGCATAACTACTTAAAAAAAGATCTGGTTCTATTTTTTTTGTCTATCATAATAAATACTACCTGAGTCCAAATCTCCTCACATTTAGCCAGGAGCCATCTCTCTAGACTTGCCATCCAGTCTGATCCTGTGAAGACTGTGACTAGAATAGAACTCCCATCAGCAAATACACCCCTCAAAATAAAATAAATAAATAAAGTGCTAAGTAGAGAAAGCAAACAGCTGATCGTATTCATCTGACTATGGATTTCATCCACCCTAAGGAGATGCTCTTTTGTCATTTTATTTTATGGGGCAGGTGTTCCACAATGGAATACCTGTTCCAAAAAGAGAAACATGATAGAGCCCCATGTGAGGAAGACAGATATATCAACTGGTTTTTGAGTGCTTCTTTATAGTTACATTTGATAGCAGAAGCGTTTGACTAGGAAAGCTTCCAGGCTGAGAATCTCTTAATATTTCATTCTTTGGAGTGCTTCACCATTTCCAGGAACAAACCCTAGGACTTCTTTCAGAGTTATCGAGTAGTACAATCAGTAGTTTCAATTGCTTCCTGGATTTTTAATACATGTATGATCAGATTGAGAAACTGACAAGTTTCACATCCTTCCGTTTCCTCGCTAACTTGATCAGACCAGTCTCAAATGTCTAGCATCCAGGAGTATAAAACGTTTACTGACAAAGCTGACTGTACATATTTCCATCTACTGCTGTTTCTTGTACTCAGACATTCTGCCTGTTTTGGGGTTAATTGAACCTTGGCTTTACTTCTCATAAGGCACCCAAAGGACCATGACCTTTGGTGCCTACACAGCTTTTTAATGCAGTCTTATGCACATGGATTATGCAGTATATATGGAGAGGAAGTAGTTGACTGAACGTGTCTTTAGAAGTCATGAACTCCAGAGTGTGAGCTGGGATCTGAAGAGACCCTAAGAATTCAGCATTTCCATCTCATGTTGCAATATGAATATCACCATTCTGACACAAAACACCTACAGACTTAATCCACCCTTGGGTGAAATTAATTCTCTCATAACTGTAGCTTGGCCAAAGTAATTGTACATGCTGTAGATACTTGACACAGTGGGGTAGATTTAATAAACTAGAGCTGCATAGGCCATTCCTGTGGTTTAGCTTTAGAACCTCTCTCTCAAAAACTTAGGAAATGAAGAGTTAAAAAGGAAATCCATACGTGTTTATAGCCAAGCAGACTGTAATGAACGTGTGAAATGAATTACCAAGGAGAGCTATTTGTAAATTATGGTTTAAGCATCAAGCTAAAAAAAAAAAAAAAATAGACTGAAATGAAAGACATAAGGTACATAAGGTGAAAGTTACAGGCAGATGACGGACTTGTCAGAACCAGTATCATTCTTCCCTACAGTGACTCATGGTTTTCATCTCAGTTACCATGTGTATCCTCTCAGAGAGAGCGGACCACCTATGCGATACTGAGCTCCCCCTCCACGTGCATAGATGTGCCCATGCACTTGCAAGTAGAAGGCTGTGTGGTCTAGGATTTCAAGGGGGAAATAAAAGTTGGATTCAAGATCCTGAGTTTTAATCCCAGTGGTTCCCAAAGGCTTATTGCATCAAACCTCAGAGAGTCACTTGCTTCTAGCTGCAATTAAGGAATATGGGACCTGTGAGGAAAACATATTTTCTACAGAGTAGATCTTTCTTGTTTCCGTGTTCCTTTTTAAGGAGGATAATACATGCAAAATGGGGCCGTATAGAAGGTTCATCTTTGTGTTTCCATCCATTTACATTGTTTACCTAGTTTGCCAAGCAGTCCTGATAGTAAGTAGACCACTTAATAATCTCCTTTTCCTGAGAGTTGGAAAATAATCTCTAAATAAATAAACAAATAAATAAAATCAGGAGATGCTGATATCTCCTGATGTCAACATGGTGGTGGAGTCAACATCCCTGGAGGTTTTCAAGCTCCATGAAGATATGGTACTGAGCAACATGGTTAGCAGACAAGATAAGAATCGGCTGATGGTTGGACTAGATGGTCTCAGTGGTCTTTTCCAACCACAGTGACTCTTAAGATTCTGTGCACAAAATGACTGCCAAAAGACTTGGTTAACTCTCATCCCCACAGATTATAAGGCCACATACTAATGCAATCTTCTCATTTTGACTTCGCAATGCAGTTTTGTTATCCCAAACCATCTTTACTCCAGTTTTATTATGTTTTCAAACTGATGTCCTCAAGAAACATACAGGTGGCTTTCCTGACCAATATACAGTGGTAGCTCTTAGGCATGCTGAGGCTTACAATATGGGAGAGGCTGACATGCTGCCAGGATTCTATCTCCTCTGGAAAGAACAATTGTTTTGTGTATCATAAAAATTTAAATTTCTTCAAAACTTCCAGCCATGGAAGAAAGTTTTTCCAGCTGAAAACATGAAAACTTTCCACGAAATGCCAGACTGTGTGATACAAAGCGCTGATGGCCCTCTGGCCACAGCTGCTTCTGTTTAGTCATAGTGTGAGCAAAGAGACACTCAAATAACACATTTGCACTGGAACAGTCTTTGCCGTAACTTGCGTTACTGCAGCTGGACTCACATCAAAACTCAATGCACCGTGTGGAAAGCAATTACCCACTGCAAAATGGTGGAATGAAAAGCACTCCTCAATATCCCCTTTCTTAATGGCGCTGAACCAGATCCGGCAACTCAACAAAATGCTTGAGACACTTTCTCTCTCCACCCCCC
>JAPSGF010000050.1:5698538-5755104 GCA_035772895.1 Perdix hodgsoniae
CCCCCCCCCCCCCCCCCCCCCCCCCCCCCCCCCCCTTTTTCTTTCTCTCCTTCCTCTGTTGTTAAAGCCACACTGGGAAGATACAACCAAGCACTGAGCTTAGATTCATTTTACCACAACTTTTATCAGCCCATTCAAGCCCTTGGCTGTCAAGACTTATGTCCCTGCTTGTAAAGTTGTGAGGATCCTGGTTAAGGGCCACATTACACAATTTGCAGGATATAAGCAGATATTCTGAGACCAACCATGCGATCTGTGAAGGATTCAGCTAAGCTTCTTGCACGGATTTTGGGACCCAGCTGGTGGGCAGACATAACCTGGCCACATAATTTTGCATCTGGGAAGGGATGAGGAATGGAGGCACTGTGGGAGCAAAGACTGCAAAAGAAAATCAGAATGTAGAGTCTGTTTGCAGAGATGAGTAAACTAAATGTTAGAGGACCTTTTCTGCAAAACAGGTGCTTGCTTTCCTCCAGAAAAACACATGCCTGAGAAAACAATATTGCTAGGGACGAAAATGACCACCTTGTGATGCAAAACAAGGAGTCTGCCGGAAGAACTTTTCATTTCCAAGTGTGTCCAATTGGAGTTCCTTATCTGGGGGATGCAGCCCATCCAGTTCAAATGAAATTAAATCATTGACTTTCTGCTGCAGGAAGCAAATCAACATTTCCCAGCAGCCTATGTAATTTACTGTTTGGGGGGTTGTTTGTTTGTTTTTTTTAATTATTATTTTTCCTAACTGTGAAAGTATACATAGAAGTACAGTACTATTTGTAAGTCTAATCATTAATAATCTCTCTTTCTTTCCCCTTAATTGTGCCCTTTATTTTGCTTCCCAACAATCCCTATCCAAAAATCTTACCTTTGAAATAGAAAAAAGCCCTTTTTGGAAGCCTGGAGCACTTGGCTCTTCTTTTGCCACCTTGCCTCTCTCATCTCCCACTGAAAAGTTGAACTGGATGACCTGTAAGGGTCTCTTCCAGCAAAAATGATTCTATGATCCTATGATCTATCAACAACCCGCATCTCAAGTGCTGGGTGATGCATGGCCTCAAGTGAAAAGACTTTTCTGATCCAACCTGGCAATTGGAGCTTGTTGACACCATGGTTATCTCCTATCCCTACTGATAGGAGGCTATGGGACAGATGGCTTCACAACTATGTGACAACCAAGATCTGGAAGGGACAGACTCTTCAAGCAGGGTCTGTTGTGACCAGACAAGGGGAAATGGTTTCACATGAAAAGAGGGAAGATTTAGAGCGGATATAAAGAAGTTTTTTCAGTAAGAGTGGCAAGGCACAACCTGCCCAGAGAGGTGTTGGATGACCCTGGAGACACTCAAGGTCAGGCTGGAAGGGCTCTAAGCATCTGATGGAGCTGTAAGTGTCTCTATTCATTGCAGGAGATTGGACCAGATGACCTTTAAAGATCCCTTCCAACACAAATGATTCTGTGATCCTCTCTATCCACTCACTGGAAGATACTCAAGGTCATGAGGACTATCTCTGCACCTACAACTGTGAGCACTCAGTTTCGTGGGACAGGGCACAGTGAAAAGAAGGGAGTGATGTCTCAGTGGCTCCAACTGAGCAGCACTGGTGTAGTGAGCACACATGGAGTCGGGGAAGGTTAAACGTGGAGCGTGCCAGGAAAGCAGAAGGAGTTAGTGAGAGGAGTGACGAACAAGAGCGCTAATTGCAAGAGCAGCAAGGAAAATATGACAGGGAAAGGAGTCGAGGGGAAGCCAGAGGGGCCCCATCAGCCTGCTGCTGGGTCGGGTGCAAATGATTTCAGCAGAGGCAGCTCACAGCTGTACGAAGCAGGTGCAGGGGCAGACGGACGCTGCCCTGAACCTGGGGAGAAGGCTGTAGGCAGGAAGGAAACTGGTTTTCCCAAGCTCCAAACAACATCACGCAAAAGAAAGAGAAGGAGCGAGAGCGGTGTTCAGACAGAGGAGAAACAGCTCTGTCACTCTCCACTTCAGGATTGTGATGGGCAGATGAAAGATGAATTGACTTCAGCCAGTCCTGTCAGATGTTTCTGAGCTGTGGGACTTATCATCTGTCAGACCAGAAAAGAATAAGCTAAACAAAAAGCTTTCACAACCCTCATTCCCAAATCTGTGCGTCATGGTGTGCCAGGAAAAGAGATTTCTGGCCTTTCTTCATTTTTTTTTTCTTTTCTTTTTTTCTTTCCTTTTCTGCGCTACTACTAACTGGTTTTCCCTGTCTCTCGCTGGACAGCTGGAGGGGATCCAGGTGGCTGCTGCTCTTATGGCTGCACACTGAATTCAGTGGGGGAAGGCTTGCAAATGGCTTTCCAAGTAGCCAAGTACAACGGTGGAGAGGGGCAGTCTGCATGCTGGGAGCAGAAGACATTCTCTCCACTGAAATGGCAGGGGCAGTGTGAGAATCCAGGGCTTCCTGCCTTTGCGTTCTTCCATTATCCACCCCAGAACCTTCCGTCCCTTTTTCCCTGTTCCGCCTCCTTCCAAGAGCCAGTGTGTTCCGATGGGCACCACCACACAAAGCTCCGGATGCCTTCAGAGAGCAGTCAACTCTGCTGGATTCATTTGGTGCCCACTCTAATTAATTCCCTTTGAACTGGAATCTGATGGTAATTGTCAGTCCAGATACTCTCGGCTGACTCCAGTGAATACACAGGATTGGGCTGGAACAGAAGGATGCAAGAGCTCTGCTGTGCCAGACCAAGATGCCACTGGTGCTCCAGAGTCAATAATCAGATCCACAGGACTACTAAGGACTCCTCCAATGTGAATTATCCTGTGGTCCATTGTTGTCTCTTCTTTGCAGCAGAGGTCTGAGGGAAGGGTACTGGGGAATGACATGCACGCAGTGGTCCTTCCCTTGCTTCTAAGCCATTCCTGACTCTTCTGATGGTCTTCTAGGGTGTTTTTAAGTTATCTTCTAGGTTATCCCTCTTTCAGAATGCAGAAGGATCCAATGAGCAATTTTAGGAAAACTGGAAATAGGTTAACATCTTGAGTTAAAGGTAAGCCTGGCTTGAAAGGAAAAACCAAAACCCACATTTTTTTGTCCGCCAGAGACAAAAGGATCATGCTTCTCTTCAGGTTATTATGGAGCCATGGGTTACTAAGCGTAGTAGAGCATAACACATAAAAGAAGGGTCCAAACTAGTATTCCTCTGAGCTAGCTTTAGGCCAGTAGGAAAAGACTTAGGTGGGTACATTAGCTCTGCTGATGCCTGGTAACTTGCAATGCTTTTTATCATTTAATTGTGAGTTTAATCTGTGTTATAATGACCGTCACACTTGTCCAACAGACTTGGTTGACATTTTTCCCTCCCTTGTTTTCCCCTGTACTTTGGCTACATCTTCGCATCCTGTCCCTGGTTTGTTTCTGTCAATTCTTTAAACAGCTGCTGGGTTCTGCTCCAGAGGTGGCTGCATTCCAATAGTGGGGAATGTGACTCCTGACATATGGGAGAGCTGGTGCTGTGTGTCAAGAGCTGTGAAGCTGAGAGATGCGACACATCCAGGGTCAGCTTGTCAGCACCACACAGCCCCAGGAGAGGTCCCAGTTTGGACATCTATTTTATTATTTTCATGTGCTTCAGCTTGGTTTCTAGCAACAGTTCTCTGTGTTCATTTCCTGGCCTGCAACCAAGTCACCCCTTCTGAAAGTCTCAGAAGTTGCCATACAGTAAATGGGCTCCACACGTAAAATCCCATGCTGGAAATGGCCCTCAGTCATCAACTGCATGCAGCATCAGGGAATCAAGCAGCTGAGTGTGATCCCAGTGTCAAGTATCCAAGCAGCTGGGCTGCTCTTTGCCTTCCCCATGCTACGTTAGAGCAGGTCATGCTGCATTTACCACTCTGGGTTAGGTCTCCATTTTCAAAATACTTTCTGAGCTTCTCAGAAATCTGCTTCTAGTTCCCTAACTCATTGGCAAGCTCTTCTCCACACACTCCCCCTCCTTTCTCTCTTCAGCAAAGACTGGCACCTTGACCCATTAACTGCTACCCTTCTTATTTGGCAGGTTTCAGTAAATCTCAGACCTCCTCTGTGTTTTCCCAGGAAAGTAATCGAGCCTTGGCTCTGCAAGAAGGCATCTATGGGTTTGCTGTATTCATTTGTTTCTCTGCTATCTCTTGGGCCACCTTCTGCACTCTCATGGACCATTAGTGGTCCATGCAGAAACTGCACAGCCATTTCCACAGATAAATTTAAATCAAAGCAGATGTAAATATATATCCTCATCCCACTTCACTGAAAGTTCAGCCTGTGATCAGAACATTTTGGGCACACCTCATAGCAGATTGTCACGAAAGCAGTTGCTGGCCTCCTCTCAACTTGAGGGGAAAGGGGCACGGGGAGCTTCAGATCAGCTCAGAGATGAGGACAAGGGCTTGTATTCACCCATCACTGTTTCCCAGGCCCAGGAGAAGAATTTTCTCATCAGATAATTCCAATACCAGGACACAACACAGAAAAGGCTTCTACAAGAGGTTTAAACTGATGTTTAAGCTCTGTACACCTGAAAAACAATTGCTCTGAATTGTTCAAACTGCAACAAGGACCAGCTTCCTAACCAAGCTTGCCACTGCAAGCCAATGGAATGGCAGCCATAAAAGTGATGAGGGATGGGGATCCAGATCTCCAGAGCAGAAGTACTTTTCTTTCTTTTCATAAAGAATTTCCTCTTGTCATGTTCCCCATGCTTGCCTTATGCCCTTTAGCTGAAGCAGGGCAGAATGGGATAGCTTATGTGTATTTTATCCTGTATCAATGAAGACAGACTGTTTCTTGAGAAATTTCCAAGTAACCCTCTCACCCCATGCACAAGGGCAATTTTCACTCATGTAACATCTCCACAAACTGATCCTTGCCTACTTCACTCTTTTCTGTTAGTTCCCTGCAAGATGGGTGGCACAGCCCTAAGCTCCAAAGATAATGTTGTGCCAAGGCAGTTAGACACGGCTATGTCTGAACACAGAACATTTCTCTCTGAGTCTCAGTGCTATTGTGTGAATATCTCTGCTTACACAGAGATGAGACAAAATTGAGAAGTATATGACTCGAGAAGTATAACTTCTTAAGACCAATCAGAAGAACTTTGGTACAAATAGATAAGGAAAAGAAACAGAGGAACAGAATTAGTTGGAAAGTCTTCAGGTCTAAAAGGCAGGATGGAGAATTGTGCACTGCTTTTCTTATATCAGAATAAAGTTAGCATTGTATTACTGGGAGCGTAGGTGGGTAGAGCACAGCTCAGTATCATCAGCTGTCATCCAAGATGCTGGTGTTACAGACTCAATAGCATTATATCTGCAGCAAAAACAAGAGCCTGAAACTACTAAAGGAAAAGGGCAAACTAAATTGATCAGCACAAATGACAAATGCTGATCTGTGTTCCTGACAATGGAAACACGATTGCTGGGGTCACTGCTAAATATATGCAAACACTTGCCAGCATGGGTAGGAAAGGAGGTGCTGTGTAGTGATGCAGCTGTAGTGTTGTCAGTGCTACAGAGCCTTTTTCCTAGAAATGAAGGAATATGCCACTTTACACCAAAGGATCACAAGATAAACTGCATGCAGTTACTCCAGACTCTATCAGAAAACAACTGTAGCACAATGCTATTCTTGTCTTTGAGCCAAATGGCAGCAACTTTTTTGCTTGCCAACACATTCAATCCTATATCTACAGGACTCCTTTATGGGGTCATAAAGATCAAGCATGATATTTGACAACCAGGGGTCTTTTTTTTTTCTTGGTTCTTGGGTTGTGTTTTTTTTCTTCCAGTACTAAGCCAACACAAGAATATATTGCAGCTTATCCATTGTTTTTCCTGGCTTGACTTCATTTTGGCTTATCAAATTGTGAACACCACCACCTGCCAGGATAGAGGAGATATTTTCATGGACAGATAACCTAATTTATGTTACTGTTTCCTAGGTTCATGGATTTTAGGACCACTGCAATAAACCATTCCAGCCTCCTGAGTAGTACAGATTGGAAACAAAACCAGTGTAAATTTCCAATATCGTCACATGTAAGGAGAAAGCACATCTCTACAACTGAAAGAGGGCACTGCAGAGGTCTAAACAGAGGAGATGAATAGGAGATAATTATAGTTTGACCCTCATAATGTACTGCTGAAAAGAGGCAGGTACAGAATGAAGAAAAAGAGGCAGACAATGCGTCACTGAGCAATACAATTCTAACAGAAGAAAAAGCTTGCATGGGTTTAATACCTGAACGGATAGATTAATGGAAAAACAATCCATCTAGGGGTCCTAATCATAGATACAGCACATCTGAGCCTCTGGGAAGCATCATCCTTCCCCAGGCATCCACTACGTGCCTTTGTCAGTGAGAGAGTCTGGGGCAACTGCACTTCTGGATTGATGTGGCTCAGCCTTTTTTATGTGGAAACCACTAACAAGCCACATTGCATTTTCAGGACTACCCCAAGTCTGACAACACTCTTTTCATCTGTGCTTGTGGACAGTGAATCTGCCAGCACAGTACAAGGTCATGTTCACCAAGTGTGGGCTTATATATGCTCCAACAGGTCTAATCTCTGTTTCCTTGGGAAGCAGTGAGCAGACACGAAGCAGGTTGATTTGGGAGCTCTTAGTTCTCCCAGTCATTCCCAGAAACACACTTTGGAGCAGCATAGAGACAGCCCTAGGGATTTGTGCTCCTCTGTTTGAAGTACAAACCCTTTACATCAGTGGTCTTCCAGCCTTGGAAAATACTTAAGGTACTTAAGTGTGAAACGAAGCAAGTCCCCCCCTTCATCCCTGCCAGGAAGCGCTCCAGAGGGCTGGAATTTGTTTTTCCAATTAGACTCCATGCAGCACGACCTTTGCCATCTCCAAGCCAGGTCGGGCTGATTAATGGGCTGTCATCCCAGCACAATGAGGTCCAGAGGGGTGTGGGGTTGCTAGGACATTCTCCTAACAGCTTCTGCAGGAGACTCACTTTTGGACCGCTCTGCACCATTAAGCAGAGAACCTGGGGGTCTTTAATTTATCAGGTGGGAAGTGAGAATAATTACTTTTCAAGCAGCCGATATACCCAAAGTGCACTCACAACGGAAGCAAAGTGGGGAAGCTGGGGGATTCAGACACTGTTTACATTCCGGTGAAACTGGATCTCAGAGCTATACACCAAGTTGGGAAGGGAGTGTCAGACCAGAATGGAGAGGAGGACAGGCTGTTATATAGAGTGACTGACAGATTAATATAATAGCCTGGACTCTGAGGCTCCACAGGTGTTCAGGCCAGTGGTCGGACTAGCCAAATTTGCAAACAATAAATTCAAACCCTACATGGGGCCATCGTGACTAATTTTGCTAGAGGCGATGTCAGGTGTGTGATAGGATATGGGTCCTCCCCCCTGCAAAGACTGAAAGGATCAAATGAATATTGAGACTACCTTAAAAGATGAATTTCTCTCCCCTTTCCTACCTCTTTATGGTTTCAATATTATACTTCATTGTCAGGATTTTCAGTCATTGCATAAGCATAAAGAGAATTAGAGCCCAAAGGGGGAAGACACTTACCCTTCTCCTAAGCAGAGGGTTGGAATTGCTTCCTGTCACAACAGGACTATAGTTACTGTTTATTTAACTTTCAGGGAAGGAGTTGAAAACATCAATGTCAGATGGTAGTCTGAACATCCAAGAAAAGGTTGTTTTATACCTTGCCCTGGGAAGCAGGACTCTTCAAAAGGTGGTGCAGTGCTTTGACCAGTGACTGGTCTCTGAAACTGCGATGGGAAATCATTTAGGACAAGCAGGGGCCATTAGAGTTGATGGATTTCTCCAACCTAGCTGAGGTGATCTGAGAGACAAAGATCTGTTCTCAGATCCTTTCTGTAGGCAGTGGGAGAGGATATAAATCACCAAAATTTTGACTCCCCATTTTACGATGAGCTGCACCATCCTAGGCTGCAAAAGGTGGCACTGTTTTGCCTCTTGTTGGCCTTCTGAAGCCTTTCTGCTACTGAAACATCCAGGAACTTTTTTGAAGACCTTGTTGCAATGATATTGACTTGGTTAATGAGCCTGGCTGGTTGGATTCATCTGCTTTAGTTCCAGCTTAGTCAAAGGTGCTTAGACTCACTGTAAGAGGCGTTACTTAGGATTCTAAATTTCATCTTTCTCCAGAAATACCATGAGACCTACAGGAAGGAGTATGTTTTGGGGGCTTAGAGCTCAGATGGTTTATTACTCATAGGTAAAGCTCAGCTTGCCTGTACAGGTGATGAGAACAGCACCCTAGAAGGTCACACAACAGAAGGCTAAAGACTGCTAAGTTGTGACTGATATCTTTAGCAAATACATCTCTGTAGGAGGCAGAAGAGGAGCAGGGCAAACACATCAGAGGCTTTATCAGAAGAGAGAAGTGATGGAAATCTTGCTGTGTGTGATGATGCTGAGCATAGTGTGAAGCTTTTCCTCCCACCCAGTGCAGCCAGAAGAAAAAGAAGATTCAATATTTTGAGAACTAGAGCCTGTTTGTCATTTGTTCCTTGAATATGAAAGGAGTATTGCTGAGCAAAGAGCCTTTTCCCCTGCTCCACTTCATCCCCCAGGAGCCATGTAAGCATCACACTCCTTCCAGCCTTTAGGTGAAACCAACTCATCAGTGATATCTTAATATTTTACAGATGCATGCACTTCCCCTGGGCTCAATAAATACATTCTGGGCTCATCTCTTATCCCCCTTAAAAACACTAGTTAAAAGAACAGAAGGGGGGAAAAAATAACCCCATATAGACAGCAATGCCCCACGAGATAAGGCTTGAGTCTCAGAGCCTTCCTCACACTGAAAATTCCCCGTGAATGAAATATGTCTCACTTGGGGCAAGAGGCAAAGGAATGGTGATCTGTCAGCTGCTAAAAGGCATCAGCACCAGGCAAGGAAGGGGAGAACAGGCCCCGGAGGGACAGGCAGGGGTCCTTCTGCAGCACAGACAGTAGAGCTAGCAGCTAAGATGCTTACTGAGGCCATCAATCCTCTTGTTCCTAGGTCTGGGCGGTCCATCAGCTGGGATCAGACAAGAATTTCCGCCCCTGCATCATGCAGTGCTGATGCCAAGGCCCAGCTGAGTTATGATGCTGAGCAGTATAGGGGAAAAGGGAAACGTTTTTGAAATATTCTGTGTTGGCTTGACATCAAAAACAGTGTAACAGGCTGCACAGAGCACTGAGCTGGGAATGCCCAGTCCTGGAAGCAGAAGGATGGCTGCAAGACAGTCATATCCAAGCACACCCCACAGGCTCTCACTGCATTTGTGTTTCCAGTGCCCTCAGGGAAAAGACAGGGGCTGGTATCATTATTCCTTCCTCATCAATAATGATGTAGGTCCACTGGGACCACAGGAGGCCTCTGAATGCACGGAACCACCCTCTCTTTGGTAGAAGGAGTTTGAGATCCATGACAAAGACTGGACTGCAGGTGCTCCTTTCACCCGTTGTTCTGTTTCCCCTCCCACACTTCCACATGCTCCAAGTGCAATTCTTAGGAAGAAATCATGACTTTGTTCTGATTTTGTGCAATGCCTAGCAGCTAAATCCATTCCTCACACTGAGTCCAGAAGCAATATCTCAACAGTACTAGAAATAATAAAATATCATAAGAACAGTGCTGTTTCAATAAAGAAATCTAACCACACACAAGGAGGTGGAATTCAGCTTTCTGGTGGAAATAAAAAGGTAAAGCAGAGCTCTTAAGACTAATGAAGTTTTCCTGGTTGTCATAAAGACTAGAAAAAAAATAGGTCTTTTCTGTTGATTTTGCCATTTCCTCAGGCCAGCAATTATTTCTTTTAGTTAAAGACCTCACACCTTATCCTAGTAATTTCTCAGGCTGCAAGGATCCCACTCTTCCTGTCTTCCATCCCTCCACTTTGTTTTAACCTGTGAATTTGTCTGCATCGGGCAGTTATCTACTGTGCATTTCACTAAATAGGATCCAGAGCTAAAAACACAGATCCTCCAGGGCCCTTTACCTATAACCACTATGCTAGCTGGAGATTCACATTAATCATCCTTTTTCTCAAGGCTATCTCAACTATTTCTCTATCCTCACCAACCTTTGAAGATTATGTTTGGGTGAGGCTGCAGAACTTCTTGGCTCTCTTTCTTCTGACTGGAGCAGCTACCTGGTCAAAGTAGGAGACCTGTGTCCTCAGCAAGGGCATTGAGAATGAACATTAACATGACAAAAAGGCACTTGATAACCAGAATGTCTCTCTGCTGAATCATAGTCATAGAACCATTACAGTTGGAAAAGACTACTGAGTTCATCCACTTCAATCCATCCCCACTAACCATATCCTTCAGTGTCACATCTACACGTTTCTTGAACATCTCCAGGGTCTCTAGGTGACTCTAGCACCTCCCTGGGGAACCTGTGCCAATAATTTACCATTCCTTAGGTGAAGTTCTTCCTAAAAGCCAACCTGAACCTCCACAGCACAAAATGTTTGCAACAGTCAAGAGCTTTGAGTAAGCAGATGGCTTGAATGCAGTACTACCAACTTGGCTGAAATTGTTTCATTGCTGTGAACAACTTGGAAGAACCTTTTTGCAACACCCACCATGGTACATATGCTTAAATAACACCACTTGACCTAACAAGTACACAAACAGAATCCCCTTTAGAGGAGCATCTTGTAGCACCTGTCAGTGATCCTCCTGATCCTCTAACACAAGATCTTAGTGAAAAGATGGGGAATCTAACACCACCCCCACACACTGTCTAACCTCTCAGAGAAAACACAGGCAAAGTGAAATCCTTCCCAACCTGTCATCTGCAACCAACCTGCCAGAAAGCAGTGCGTATCTGTAAATACCATGGGAAGGAAAACACATTATTGCTACACATAAAAACATGCTTCCATAAGGAGAGAGGACAGAAACGTGTTCAAAGCTAGCCAGCAGCAAGTGAGGCTCCGAAGTACGTGCTTCCTAAGATCCACCCGTCCTTTCCACTGTACGTGTTTGGCGTGTCTTGAATCAATATTGCCAGTGAAAAATCTGTTCCTCATCAATGGCACAGTGTTTGAGTGAGCATGTGCCGTGCCTTTTCACTGTGATGGATGTCAGTCATCAGCTGCTGAGATCATGACCCAATTGTTTGGAAGGCAGCAATGAGGTTACTGGGGGCACCTCATCTGTGTAAATACAGGAGAACTACTATTAGATGGAGATGGATTTTTGTACTACATCTTGTTTTTCACAACTTTTCTATCGCCTGGGTAAGTCCCTCCTCTGAAACTCCAGCTCTACTGTCTTGGCTAATACATCCTGAAATGAAGAGTTCAGGATCTCTCCTTGGTTATGGGCAGGGTCTAGCACAGTAGGACCTTCCTGTTCACAAGAACTTTTAAGTGTTATGCCGACAGAAAATTATGCTGGTGTTTGCTTTTGGAATTGTCTGTGCATTTCAATCTGGAATCCTGCTAAGAGACGTGGGCCCTACGCACAGTGTCTTTGTGCAGGGCATGGGACTAATCTCCCAAACAATCAACAGAAACTGCATAACTACTGTCAATGCATGACTAGAGAGTTGGTCACCAAAGAGCTGTCTACTGTCACCCATTAATAAAGCATATGAACATGTACCTTAAAGAGAAGAGGGAATGTGAGGTATAGGATAGCTCACAGATCTGTGAAACAACAATAAAACATTGGCTAGATAGATGAGTTGTTCTATAGGAAAGATTTACTGTGCTGCCATTTCTCTGAGACAGAAGATCAAGTATCCTCACTATAAATAAGGGAAAGATGAGTCCATATACTTGCCCTTGGAATGATTCACCTCTAAAATCAGTTGTATTGTTGATCAGAAAAGTCAGAATGGGCAGAGTTCACTCAGGAGACACCTCATTCATGGCAGAGGATATTTAGTCACTGCTCTGAATTAACCAGTAATAGAAAGAGGACACCGGTAAGGACTGTCTGGAGGTATCACAATGAATTACACTTGTGAAGAGATCTCAGTTCAGATCAGAGACACCAAAGCCACTAGACCAAGGCAGAGAGCTTAGCCTAGGAAGGTGAGCTACCCTTCCTTCCTTGAGGCTCCCCACTGTGATGGGGAAAGCCATTTCCTCTTTGAGTCTCGTTGCCTGGTCTGTGAATTAAGACACTTCTCTCCAGGGACATCCATCTGGAATGCATTTGACATACTTCTCCGGTGTTGCATTTGGCTCATGGGAGTTGCTGTCCTCCTGAATCAGATCAGGGGTCCATCTACCCCATCTGCCTGTCTCTGAGAATAGACAACACCAGATGCTGGAGGTGAAGCTGCAGGAAACCCCTGTGGTCAGGAGTTATAGGATATCCTACCTAGGGAGACATTTTCCTTCAAAAATCCTATTGCTGAATGTTAACGAATGGGCTGGAACGTGAGGTTTCTGCCTTCTCTAAGAATATGTGCCTGGGAGCAAACACGAGAAGTTGCTATTTATGGGTTACTTTCTCTCAGCTGAGCTGCTGTAAATAACCATATATGCCGATGGCCTGCTCCTGCTGAGAGAGCAAATGTGTTAGCTTAAAACTCAATGAACTCCTAGTTCAACCCTGGCTCTTCCTAAAGAAATAAACTGCAATAAAATAAGAGTTTGGCTCAGGTCTGATCAGCTCCATCCATCTGAACACACCCCACTGTTCCTGAATCAAGTACGCATTGAAGCAAGATCATACTGGAATTGCACAGCAAGGGAAGCCGTGAGTGCTGGCTGTATTAGGTACAGCGCTTTCCCAACAGGGCATAAATCTTCTCTGAGGGCAGGCAGACAAAGAGGAGGTAAAAAGGAGAGGGATAAACAAGGTGCAGCTCTTACTTTCTGTAGAGGACACAGACAGAAAACACAAGCCTGAAGTCTCAACAAGATGTACTTAGCTTCATATTTTTGTTTTAGGGAGCAAAAAATAATAATAATAAAGGCCTCACATTCCACAGCAGCAAGTCTGGACAAAGATCAGACTGAAACCATGTCTGCAGGAGAAACTGCAAAGATGCAAGACAGTTACGGAGAGAGAAAAGGAGCCAGCACTGTGGGGGTGTGAGCTGCACCTCCAGGCTACCTCCTGGGAAAGCGAAGTAACCTTCCAATAAAGGCCTTGTCCATAAAGCAGTGGGGGTGCCTGAATCCAAGGAATATAAGGAACCAATGTCTGACGGATCTGAGTGACAAGAGCAATGAGGAAACAGAGTGGAATTACACCATAGACTTCAGCACTGAGCAATGAGGAAACTGGCACAGTATCTGACTCTCTGCATTTACTGTAGGGCATAACATGGTTGTAATCTTGTGAGCAGCAGTAATCAGCATTTCAGAGTGAGATATTACCATAGAATCATTAAGGGTGGAAAGACTGATAAAGTCACCCAGTCCAACCATCAGCTCATGCCTGTGACCACTCCAGACCGTGTCCCTCACTGGCACATCTACCTTTTTCTTTAAACCCTCCAGAAACAGCTACTCCACTTGAGCGACTCCCAAGCAGCCTGTTCCAGTACCTCACCAAACACGCATAATGGATGAGACATGTATTTCATGCATTTAATGAATGAGAAAGAGCAATCAGTGCTGTTGGACTAAATCATAATTATCCACCCCATGACAGTTCTTATCAGGTAAATCCAAACAAAACGAAAAAACTCTTGACTTTGAGATCCCAGCAAGCATCCTATGGTTGGCACTACTGGATGGAGTCAGGCTAGCTTAGCCAGCAGGTAATGAGTTACTAAGCAGATCATTAGGCAGCCAGAATGATGGATAAATCCTGGTTTCCTATGGCTTTCTGCCTCATGAGTCATCACCCAACCCGATGGTTGAGAAGGCTCAGCCCATGCCCTGGCTTTCCCCAGACACAGCTTTCTTCCTCCAGCCAGATGCTCATTGCTCCATTGATCCACTACACACGAGATGATGTTACAAGGGAAGAAAGACAAACCCATATATTGCTTTAGTAACAAGGCTGGACAATAGCCTCCCTAAAATGATTCCCTCTGTTAAGTCCCTCAGTCAGTGCTCTGCCCCTCCAAAGGGAGCACTGTCACAAGACATGTGCCACAACATTCTGGATGTCTGGATGCAAACTGGGCAGAGATGTGCTGAGCATCCAGAGCAATGCAATGGTTCAACTGCAAAAAGACAGTTGACTTCAGTAAAGGTGGAAAAATCAGTCTGCATTTGTTGGGTTTATTTAATCCTTCCCAAAGTTGTACCAATGAACACAAAAGAGAGGAAAGAGGAGAAAGAGGAAAAAAAAGGGGTGTGAAAGAGGGAGAAATGGGGGGGGGGGGAAGGTCCTCATTCAGAGGAGCTGACCATTCTGTCAGCCTAACATTTGAACCTCCTGAGAGCTACCTAGTATTTCAGCTCTTTTGCTTTTCAGCTCCTAGTTTCTTTCTTCCCCACTCCCTTTACAATAAACCAGCCTTAGAGCTAGTCCTGGCATCTCTGTCTTGTGCAGTGCTTGCCTACAACACGATCCACTCTCCATCAAGAAGTTTCTCCTGCTGTACTGAAAGCTGACAGCAAACTGGGACTGAGGCTCTTTTTCAGCAGAAACACACACACACCTCACAGATTCCTACACGCTTCTTGCTGTTGGCCATAACAAGCTCTCCTGGCAGTTGTAGGCAGAATTAATGCATGTTTGAGTCCCCAGCTAGTGGGGTTGATGGCAGAGCAGATAAAACAAAAATGACTACTGTATTTCCAAAACAGCACTGTGAGGAGATGCCTTTCCATGTGACACCACATTGGAAGAAATCACGTGGATTTTTGTTAATGTGAAGATTCGAGGCAATTTTGTTTGAAACAGAGAAGCAATGGCTTCCTACAACTCCTGTATCTGAATCATTTGCAATTGAAATGCGTCCCCACATGTATCAGAGGTTAAATCTCAAGAAACATGAACAAGATATGGGGCATTCAAAAAGGAGGTGTCCCTAGAAAAAGATCTAAGTATCTCATGTGAGCCCCAGTCATTGCAGGACATCACAGCACATAGGTAATTAGGTACATACTGGTACATCCCCCCCTTCAAGGTAAAGATCTATTTTTCTTCACTGTCTACTGAATGAACAGCAATCTGAACTAGGATGCTACATCAACCCAAATCTCAGAGCTCTCTGTGCTGCAGTGAGATGCTGAGCACTCACTTGGTTGAACTAGTTGCAAGGAAGCCATAAACTAAGTTCAGAGTGCACAGATACCTCTGCTTCAGTTTCCAACAGAAGGCTTGACAGCTTTCCTTGCAGCCTATACCACAAACATTTGTTCCGTATGGGATGCTCAGTCCATTTGTATTGCCATATTTTTATATATATATATATATATATATACACACACACACACACACACACACACACTGCACAACAGGACTCTTTGGAGACAGCTGCTTTCCTCTTCCAAACCACAGCTGGTGAAACATAGATCTACAGGATAGCCTAGCCAGGCTGTTTCTAGTAGAGTTTAAAAGAAATAGAATACAGGAGCAAGTGAAGAGACACTCAGATCAACCAGGAATCTATATCCTTTTTCTCCAGTGTTTGATAGAAAAACAAATATGGAAACAAACAATTTATCTTGATAGGACTTATGGTTTGGGTGGCAGGGAATAACTGCTACTATTACCATAACAAACAAAAAAGCCAGCAAAGATCCAGAGACAAAATGAGTTATGCACTGACTCACCAAGAAAGGATTCTCATGCTGAGGACTTCATAACAATAGAGAGGATACTACAATTAAAACAGAGTGGCTTTTTCCCACGGTAAATGTCCCGCCCTAGGAGCAACAGGGAGGGGAAAGGTCTGAAGGCACCTTTCACTCTCCAACAGCTTGAATTCCAGAGATCCCCCTCAACTGTTCTGTGGTGTTAACGAGGAGTCCACAGTACAGTTTTCAGTTAGACATTTAGTCTGTAGACAGCAAATCCCATAGCTAAGTGATTTTTCTAAGCTATTGAAATCTGTAGCTGAATTAGGAGCTGGACTCCTCACTCTCATCCTTTTCCATATCTACCCATCCCTTCCCATCTCTTATATTTACCACATTTGTCAACAGTTCTTGAAAACCTACAAAACTTCACCATTCAAAGCCTTGTCTCTTTAAATGCTACAGTATCCCCTCCAGGATGAGAAGTCAGCTCCACACAAATGGCTTGTGAAAGGAATTAGATGGCTTGCCAAACTTTTCCTAGTCCTATCTTCATGGCTGACTTTCATTCTCTGAGCTTACACGTCTGTGCTTCTGCTCACAGTGCCAACACTTTGTCTTTCTCTTTTTGTTCAAAACTGCTGGAAAATTAGGACTGTTTCTTCATCAGTTACTTGAAGCCTTAATAATTGTATATTTAATTTCACAAGAGGATGGAAGGGGTTGAGATCAAACACTGCCTATAGCAAAATAGCAGTATTTCACTACCTCTGCAATGAGAGAGTTTCCAAAACCTTCGTAATCCATTTGTGAAAGAACACACTGACCGTGACCTTATTTCTTCCAACCTCATTTGCTAGATTTGACCCTAGTCCTTCCCTCCTGGTTTAGGATACTGGCTGAAATCTTACTGCTGGGATTAATCTCCCTCCCTCTTGAATTGACCTCTGGAAGGGAAAACAAGGTTTGCCTTACAGCAAATTATTTAGAGAATAGCAAAGCACCCCAAAGATAATTAGTAAGCCTTTTCTCTATGCACAACACTATCACTGAAATCAAGACAAACCAAATCAGGACTTGGACCCAAAAAGACTAGGAAATGTGAAATAATTTTTTTCTGATGGAATTAATTTTCCTATTTCTTTATTTTATTAGTTTGGCTGGGAAAGGAGGAAGGGAGCCACAAGCGATGTGTCTGTGGACACGGAGAAACTCAGCCCCAGATCTGAGCCTACAAATCTCTCTTCTCTTAGCCTCTTTGTTACTCAGTCAAGACCACACAATGTCCTCAGGCTGCTGACAGTTCCTCGGCAGCTGAGTTCCAGTTTATTCCTATAGACTTTTATGGCTACATATATCATCCTGAGACAATTTAATCTCTAAATATCATCAAGTTTATTCTCTTTGATCTGACAAATCTTGCCTCTTCTTTTCTTTTCTTTTCAACAATCTTTGTGGTTAATCTTTTGCCCGCTGCAATGTTGTTGATCTACAACTGTAGCAGGTCAGGGAACTTAGCTGCTGACTCCGCAAATATTGTTGTTAATCAGGGTTTGATGGCTTTTCATCTGTATCAACAGCCAAGCAACTATGATGAGGGATCGTGTTCCATCATGTGTGTTACCTGAGTTTGGGTAGTTTGACAAAAAAGAAGTGTATGCACAAACAAAAACCCTACAAGGTGCACCCAAGCAGCCATAAAAGAAAGTCACTTTTTTGATAACATCCAACCAGCAAAATTATGGCCATCTGATCAGCTGAGTTTTGTTCTTTCCAATGACCCAGTTCACTTGTGAATCACAGTCATCCTTTGGGATTTGGCAAGAGGAAGGGTGCAAGATTCTTGGTCCAATCCCATCTGATGGACCAACAGTCCATTCTTCCCTCAGTAGGCCCCAATCCAGTAAAGCCCTTAAGCACGTGCAAAAACCCCCTTGACTTCAGAGGAATTTCTCACTGGCTTAACGCTAAGCATATGGTTGTGTTCATACCACCGCTTCAGCTTGCTTCTCCAATGGCTGTGTAACGTGCCCGTGACCTGGTAAGCAGCTGACACATTCCACCCGGCAGCAGTTCTCCACTGTGCAAAGTGATTTTTGCATTGAGTGGCTGGGAGGTCATTCAGCCTCTTGCTGAATGCCTTAATGATAAATAACAATTTATTTATTGCTTACCTTTGTGCTCAGTTCTCAGTAGTACACTAAATTGAGGCAGGAGCAGAGAAGGGGGGAAAAGACTGGTTAGTTTGCTGCTTATCAAACAGGCTGCTGTGAGGGGAAGGAACATGGAAACCTGAATATAACAGCCCAGAATAGGCTCACTACATGCAAGGATCAGAAAAGCTATTGCATGAGTGAAGAACAAAGAGACTTAACACCTTGAGGAAAAGGTACTGGATCAGACAGGAACCTACCCTTAGGAGACTTGACTGACAAGCGAGAAAATGCATTCAGCAGACAACAAACCCATGGCCAATACTTCATGCACCCTTGCTCCTTTCTGTTAAGAACAACCACGCTTTCTTCAGTCCCTTTTCTCCATCCCTTTTCCTTAGAGTCATCTTGGACCAAAGCAATCCCAGCCAGAGATTTGCTCAATTGCAACAAGGCTTGCCCTTCTTACCTCTCCCTTAGCTGCAAGGTTTGGAGGCCAGCTTCAGAGATGCCTGAGGAAGCATTATATAGAAACTGCAGCTGGAACAGGGCAAACAGGGCAGGATACAGAACTTGCTCCAGAGAAAAAAAGAGGGCAATCTCTTTTTATTTAAAAGTTGGTCCTTCTGTAAGTTAAAGTCATGTTTGTCACATTTCTAGTTCCATCTTGCTAACGCAAACGCACTGAGAAGGATCCTTATCAGCCCAGACCAACAAGATTCATTCAAAGGTTTCCCATGAGTGAGAGTTGAACCTGGCTAACTCCAGTTAACCCCTCACCAGTCTCTGTGCCAAAGGGCTCAGCAAAGACATTGACTTTGTGCTGCCTCTGTTTGTTGGCTTTGCTAGATTTTACTGCTACCATTCTGCTGCTCCAGTTGTGTGTGCTTTGGCAGAGGGTGAATAACTACAAAAATGTTGACATCTGCCATGTTTCCTTAGGGGAGTTTGGAGTTTACATGAAATCTTTCAGAAAGTTGCAGGTAGAAAGTTGTTGACTGAGACCCAAGTGCCTCAGAAATCAAAAAGCTTGAGCTAGAAATGTGAAGTACACTGAATTCTTCCCCTTGCTAGAAGGGCTACAGTAACATTGAAGAGATAAGGAAACAGGTAAACTTGCACAGCCCATTCCCACCTTTCTCTTATTTGCTTTGGTTTAAAGTACTTTGTGTTGCAAGAACAGTAACCAGGCTTCAATGCTTCAAAGACTTTCTGACTTCCCCCTGCCTCCTTTTTTTATTTTTTGAAAGTATTTTGCCTTGTGAGGAAGCATGTGTCACTGCCTAGAACTGACAAGGTGATTACCTTTGTGTAGGTAAAAAAGATCCTGTTGTAGTATATTGCTACTAGAGACCCAAGGAGCAAAGCTTTAGATGGAAAAGAACTAGAGAAACATCCCTTCATCTTTTCTTTCCTATCAGTTTTCAGAAACCTGTGAGATGACATTTAGTCATCTTTGAAGGAGGCTATACAGGCTGGAGGTGTTCAAGAAATGTGTAGTTATGGTGCTTAGAGACATGGTTTAGCAGACAATATTGGTGGTAGGTGGATGGTTAGACATGATCTTAGAGGTCTTTTCCAAATTACAGAGGACAAAGCCTGTGCTGAATCTACAAAAGTGACTCCCACAACAGTTCTGACTCCTCCTCTTCTAGATAAATAAATGGATGCCTTTAGATGTCTTTATGTAATGAGACCCCTCAAGCATTTAGCCCTAGAATATGTGATCTTATCCACCCTTCAAAAATTCCACACCCATTTTTCACTGCATAAAAAGTCAAAGATGCCAACACTTGAAGTTAGGAAGGACATTGGGCAAGGCTGAGGAACTGCTTGGCTAGATACCCATGATAAACTTGTATTTCAAAGCCTATCTCAGAGTGTTAAATGAAGACCTTCCAGCTGAAGATTTCAGTATGTAAAATTTGACATTACAAAGGAGGTGTTTGCCTTCTGTAGGTTACTGGGTACTGCATGATGGACTGAAAGCTACTGAGGGAAGGTAGGTGTGACTGTTTCTGCCAGAAATGTGTCTGACTTAACAAGAAAATAACTCCTTTCTGCAATATAAAATGGTAGAGAAGAACGTTTTGCACCAGGACAGAAATAAGTAGAAATAAATCCAAATGGAAATTGCCATCTAGTTAGAGCTGACAAGGAAAGTTTGGGAGTAGACAAATGACTGTCCATTTTTCAATTCCTTATTTCTTCAAGGAAAACCAAGCTGGAGCATGCAATGGACTAGTGGAAGGTACAAAATCATATTATTTGCCTTCATAAGAATCCCCTTCTCTGAAAGGAGTATTTTCATTTGTACCACTTTCAAAATGGATTAACCAGAAGTACCAGAGTGCCTCCTGGTAAAACACCTAAGTTAAACATCCTTAGACCTAATGACAGCCTTAGATTAGTCTCCTTAGAGGAAAAAAGAATCACTGCTCCCACTTTCTAAAACATTCCAAGCTAAACTAATCATATGGCTCTGATAATTAATGATTAATCCTTTCACTGGCTACAGAGAACAGATGAAAAGATTAATAGCTTTATTACAACTCTACTTTGATATAGGTAATTCCATAAACTTGGTACTCATGTTGAGTGTTCATCAAAGTAAATAATAATACATTTTGAAATCATGTAGAAAAATGGATAAATGTTCCATGACCACAGGTCTTCAGGGGATGGCAGAAAGCAGCTTATTTTCAAGGGCTAGCTACATATAATAGAAGTCTAAATGAGGCACGAGAGAATTACTTGGTGACTGCGGCTTTTTCTCTTAGCAAATGGTCATAAGCAAGACTTCAGTATTCTCTGAAGTGTGGTATGGGGATTTATTTGTTAATTTCTTAAGCAAGCAAATCCTGTTCCATAAATTATAAATATCTCCAGCAGCTTTAGATTATTGATAGCTTTTGACTGTTTAGCTGAACTGAAATTAGTAAATAAGAAGCATTATGAAGTTCTAAAGTACATTATAAGAAAGATAGATTAACATGTTTTAATTTTCCTCCCATTACCACCTAACTTAAACACTCAATTTAGGAGGAAGAAACTCATCCTCTAGAGGAGCTAGCCCTTCACTGTATACTGTGGCATGAATTTAGCTAAAAGTTGTTACATTTTTGTAAAGCTTAGGACAAAATTGAATAAATTCTACCTCTAATTTCACCCTATGCAGCATTTTCTCACTCCTGACCTTACATAATTTGCACTAAAAGAATGTTTTCTCCAGGGTATCATCAAGCATGGTTGGTTCTAGCCTATATAAGATCCTTGCAGAGCATTTCTTTAAGAAAAAATATATCTCCACAACTGTCAAGGAAATGTTTAGCTCCTCACCACAATGGCCCCTTCACTAGCTGAGTCACTGTGAACAGTACTACACTGCAGCAGCATGTTCATCTACACATCAAGAAATGCAAGTTGCTGATGTGCCCAAAGCATATTAAGCCAGTCCCTAAATCAGCATACAGTGTCACAAAGTGACACTGATGTATTATTTTCTAATTATGGTGCATTCACACAGAGAGAAAATGTTCTAAAGAACATTTCTTTGGTGACCGATTAGCAAGAGGCGTGATGAATGGGAAGTGTAATCCAGATATTATCAACAAAGTGAGAAGAGTGAAATTCTGGAACAGAAGGATGGAAAGTTTGTGAAATCTCCATCACGGGGGGATTCTAAGAGCAGTCCAGGCAAAGACTGCTTTTAGTTGAGTTGCTATTGTCTTGAGGAAGGTCAATGAATTGAAATGCGCCTAAGGATCCCTGCCATTAGTCTTCTGTGGCTGTAAAAAAAAAAATTCCCTATACTCCCAAACACTCAAGGTGCATTTGCACAAAGCAGCTGCTCTGCACCAAGGCATTCCATGGGCAAGCAGCACGTAAGGCAAACACTTTCTTGACAGATTGCCATTCCAGATTGGAAAGCTGAATGTTTTTTTCTGGTGGCCAAAACACAGACTTTCATTATGGTTATCACAGACCCTATCATTATCATGAAGGGAGCAGCAAAACCCACCAGGTAAGGCTTTGAGCTACTGCAGTACTCAGTCTGAGGGAACATATGAAGAAAGGTATGATTTTGATGGAGATGAATGCCTATGGACAAGTGTTTGGGTACTTCCTTCTCCCAAGGAGACAAAAGCCAAGAAAAACAGAGCATCCGCAGATGCCAGCCCCAGCCTGGAGAACAGAAAGCAGCTCTCTGAACAGGCACGCAGCAGCAGGATACGTATCACCTTTGTGCCCAGCAGCTAGAAAAGCTGAGGCACCCCCAAGCTGCTATAATAAATACCCTGGCTCATATCTAGGATTAGGCAACCAGCACGTTTCTCCTGTAGAATGGCATATCGGACCTCCCCAGAACAGAGCAGCAGTACAATGACAGCACAATGGGAAACCCTCAGCCCTGAGACTAAGCATCCGGCTCAAGGGCTGCCAGGACACCCTTTCTGCATTAGACCAGGCCAGGAGCAGGGGAACCGCTCTTCTTTTGGCCAGCCTGTTGTTGACAGCCTTTCCCTTGGGCACAGATGACAACAAATCTGCCCTCCCTGCCTGACTCTCCTTTGCACAGCCCCTCAAAGCTCAGCCCTAAATCCCAGCCTCACTGCAACGCAGGCAAGGGGGTGTTTGGGAAAGGCTCTTCGCCATTGACTCCAACACAAAGTTCATGAAGCAGCAGGCTTGCTTGTTTGCCTGTACTTAGAAGGAGGGGGTGGAAAAGAGGAAAGGAGGAAGAGATGGAACATGAGATGAACAGGCTTTTTGCTTTCAGGCAGAGCAAGAGCACCCTCTGCGGCTTACTCCTCAGAGCACAACAGGCTGGAAATAGTGGATTACCTCCAGCCACATCTGTGTTAAGAGAGAAGCAGAAAGAGGCAGAGCATCATCTGATTCTCAGGTCACAGGTGTTTCCCAAAACCTCACAGCCTTCAGGCTCTTCACAGTAACCTACAGTTTTGCTTTTAGAAACAAAAATGAAATACTTCCCTCTATCTTCTGTCCTTAGCCACAGAGTTCTCTCCCTGCAGGTTTGCAGCAGTCCCAGAGATTGTCAAAGAATTTCACAGCTGGGGCCATGCTGAATCCCTGCAGTACTGCAAGGACTTGAAGGGATCTACTGTGGTACAGAATCCAGATTTCTACCATTGCTAAAATCCTCTCCATAGACTCTCACCAGGAGCCAACATGTGAGATATTCTAGCTGTAACAATGGAGTTCAAACTTTATGACCCTGTTCAGCTGTTTCTACAGTTCCTACAGCAGGAAAAGATAGGGCACTTGATGGAACTGACTTGGATGAAGTCTGGCCAATATGGGTTAAGAACAATAGGAAAGACCCTTTACTTGAAAGTAGAGAAGGGTACAGTTACATCATTTATTTTAACTAAATGGCACTGTAGAACTGGTTATTGCCACTAGAAATGGAAAGTAGCAAAAGACCTCCTTGTTTGTATTTAAAATGTTTCAGAAAGATCTCTAAGAACCTGCTACAAGCCTCTTGATTCAGCTTGATAGTAGAGAAGGCTGAATGAAAAGTCTCCTACCAAAACCTAGAGAGCTTCAGCAACATTTTCTTGGCATGTATTTTCATAGAAAGGCCATGGCTTTTCATGTGGATACCAGGAATTGAATGGTTTAGAGTGGGAGAAGGAAGAAAGGACAATGAGCAGCATCTGGCTTAGAACAGAAGGGGTTTATTTTTCCTTTTCCAACCATGAAAAAGAGGTAAAATAGCACTTCCAGATCACCACCATGAAAGGACCACAGCCTTTTTGTCACTGTTTTCAAGAACACTTTTTCAGTCACTCCATTACAGAAGAAAAAAAAAAAAAGCATCACCATCATCAGTCAGTAGAGCATCAAGCAGCCATCCATCTTGTCAGTGAACACCAGCACCTTGTTGCAGTTGATGACTTGCACACAAGTCCCATGGAGTCAATGAGCCATTCCTCGTGACATGTTGTATCACTTCAGATGCATTTCTGAGGGTTAGGCAAGCTAATGAAATAAGAACCAGGAAACCCATTCTGCGGCTTTCCAGGGCTAGGATTTAATCCAGTTTTTCCTCTCCTTATAACAGATATTTGCAAATGGACTGACTGTCCCTGGACTTTTCTTCAGCAGAAACGTAATCGGAATTTTGCTGAGAACTGGGCCCCATTTGGCTTCTTTGGAGATCTGAACCGTATTATGATAACTAGAAGTGACAGGGCTGCACCCAGGGGCTCCAAAGCTTCCAAATTCTGGAAGCAGACCCAACTCATGAGTTGGCTGCTCTCAAGTCCAAAACTATGAACACCCCTGACTTCCGCCCAGCTGAGAGGATATGCTGACTTTAAAACGGACCAGATTCATTAAATCCCATTGTTTTTGACTTCTGCATATCAGTAAACCCAAACTGCTGGAGACTGTCCTCTCTCCCAGCTGCAGAACCTCTGGATCTCACCACATGCTGAAAGGCTGTGTGACCTCTTTTTCACCTCCCTTCTAAATACACATTTTACCTTTGTGACGCATCTTGAAATGATGGACTGTGCTCCCAGCAGCACAGATTCACAGCAGTAGCGTGATGCACAGGTGTACTGCACCAACTGACCTTCAATGCTTCCTATGGCTAGTTCTTGATTAGTGCTATAAATTCCTAAATTTGGAGCTTATGAATTGGTAATGCTCTGCTTATGCTTAGGTGGAGGAACGTTTTCAAAGACAGACATACAATCTCAATACCACCACCTTCTGTTCAAGGTGAGACAGCAACCCCGCCTGCTCACACAAAATGTTGGCAGCAAACACCAAGCATCCCTCTTCAGAGTTTCAGCACATCTTCAGATAGGCCTGCACATGTGGAGTAAGAGCTAGCAGCTGGGGTCACAGACAGCAGATTGAAATATTATTTGTTGTAGCTAAACAGTGGGCATCTAGCTCAGTGGCAACAAAAAAGAACTGTAAATTGAAGAGAAATGGATTCCTTGCAAATGGAAAACATGAGACTTCATTCACATGAGTTGTGCCTAACTGATGAGGATAGTTAAGCATAATTAACCTCAATTTCCAGAAGAAGGGAGGGAAACATAGAAGTTAAGATGCCCTTGGGCAAATAACTTATGTTATATTGCATTACAAAGTCCAGCACTTGGAGGTAGGACTCTGAAGAGCTGGTTTTGAAATTGGGATTTCACAGTTTTCAGTCAAGTACCTCAAAAAAAAAAAATCAAATAACATTACAGACCAGAAAACTAACCCAGTACGATGCTCTGGTCCATCTATATCTTGCCTGAGATATCTAACATAGGGCACAAATGAATATTTAGCATAGTTGAGCCACTACTACAAGCGTACAACAAGTGTAGTGGCAAAGAACATGTAAAGTCTCTGTTTATTCCTCATTTTATGGGATTGATAGCTTCACAGCAATTAGCTGAGCAATTAGACATGCATTTTGCATGCACAATTGCACATCCATACTGTCTGAGAATCTGGTTCCAGGCTACTGCTTGCCAACAGTATCTGGCCATCAGTGTTTGAACAGGCTGCAATGTGGCCTATATTCTAATGATGTCTTCTATGTGGATGGTTTCTTTTAAGTGTCCCCATGCGAACAGCAGCATTGTCAGCTTCCTGCAGCCCCCACTGTCCAAGAGTTAATGTGCCTCCTGGTTACCCAAAGCAAAAGACTTCTTACACTCCAAAGCCAAATTACATGATACTCAAAACGTTGCCCTCATTTTCTTGATCAAACTGGTGATGGGTTTGGATATTATTTCTTCGTTCTGAAGACCTTGCTGTCATGCCCACATGCTCATCATCCTGCATGTAGTTTCTGCTTGCACAAACAATCCTTTGTACGTGCAAAAGCTCACATTTGTGCTTGCCAGTCAAGCAACTCATTGTCTGCTTACTCTGTCTTTGTGCCTCAGACTTTCTAGGGCAAGTGAAAAGGCTGGACTCCCAATTTTCTTAGCAGCTGAAGCCAAGGGCATTTCTATCTCACAACGACCTTGTAATAAATATGAACGCAAGCACATATCCATTCGTCACAGCACAATAGCTGAGGTCCTGGTTCTGTCAAAGCTGATGGAGCCTTGTCTCTGATTTCCAATAGAGGCCTGAATTCCCCCCTGAATTTTTTTTTTTTTTTTTTTTTTTTTTTTGAGTCCACCCTTTGCAGAAAAGGTGCTCCTCAGTTGCATGTGCTTTGCCACTTGCAGCAGCAGAGGCAGCCACATGACCCAAAGCAATTAAGGCACCGAGCACTCACTCCAACTCGCCCTTGCATTCTGTTCGGTCACAAAAGAGCAGTCATGGACTGTTTCGACTGAAAACAGACCTGAACACAGAGACTTCATTGTCCTGAGGCCAGAAGAGATGGCTGCCGGGAAGAATTTGAAAGGCATAGGATTTGGTATATATGTTGCTTTTCCATGAAACTATATACACTTTTGCAAATTATAAGCAGTTTCCTGTCTATGTTCCAGCACTTTGGGCTCAAATTAAAATCTCCTTAAAATCGGACCAGCAGGAGGGGGAAGAAGGAGGAGGTGTTTGCTAGAGTTCTTGAGCAAATGGGAGGAATTTAAGGTCTTGTCCTTTCTAATTCCTCCCCTATAAAGGAACGTACTTCAGCAGGTTGCCACATACTGAAATAAACTTGGCAGCAGCAAGAGAAGTAATGTTTTCCTTCAGGTTTTTAATGCTTTTGGCTTGGACTGCTTTCTCATTGCTTCCTCCTGTTGCATTCTCCTGTCTTTTCATCCAGGTGCCACTTAGCACACTGGCCATTTTGCCCTGGGATACAGTAATAAAAGGAACCATTCCACCAAGCTGTGATACTTTCCTTCCCATTTGCCACTAGCGACACTAGCAGGCCTCCAGGCAGGAGGCGTTGGCCAAGGGATAGGTAATATTTTATATGCCCCTTGCACAGGTCTTGCTTGCATACCAATTAGGGCCTGGCGCGCCTCTGTCCCCCCGAGGGCTGAGAACATCTGGAAGCATTCACAGTCCAAGCACAATCCGGGCCAAATCCCAAAGCAGAGGAAAAACAAAGTTGGGAGCCCAGGAAGTCAGCAGAACAAGGCTGGCTGAGGCACATCACAGGCCTGCTTCTGCTGCAAGCCCCACTGAAACACGGACAGGCACTTGCTCCCAGGGAAGACCTACTCTCAACAACATCTCAGTCACAGCATGCCTTTAGGTGCCTCTTTCAGCCAGTAAAGAGCACAGCACCTCTGCAATTTAGGCCCTGGTGCGATGTGCCCTGAGGAAACAATTGCTCATTCCTAACATCCCTCTGGAGGTGGACTCCAATTTCTGAAGCATCACTGCTATAATGACTTCAGTTTTGTGTAGAGGTAGTGCGTGGCACTCACTGTACTTCTGAGATGGTTTTTCTAGGACATCTTTAGTTCCATATCACCCTGACTGTACCATTGCTGTGCTCCAGCCATTTTTTTTAATAGCTGAAGCTCCAGCATGCAAAGAAGCCAAAAGGAATGGTTGGTGTAGAAGAAAATATGGACTGGGCTTCATTTTTATTGATAATTGTGTTCACAGTGAAAGAACACCATACCAAAAGCACTGATGCTTGCAATATGCATATGATCTATAGTACAATGTGAGTTCTCAATTCAGATTTCCATCTGAAATTACAGAAATTAAGAACAGCCCATCTTCCTAGGTATAACCTTGTTGTTAAAAGTTAAAACATGGTGGTTGAGTAAACCTTTCAGATTATTTTGTTTAGCTTCTTCTCAATTCCAAGTACACGTATAGATAAAATAAAAAAATAGGAGGTGGGCAGTTTATATGCTGGCTGCTACTCTAACTAGGATTTCGGAGCCTTACACAGCAGGCTGCACAACCGTGATCTTACCCTACCCTCAGTTTTTATTTGTTTGGTTTTTTAGGGTCAAATCATGGTATCACAATGGTTGGAAAAGAACTTTAAGATCACTTAGTCCAACCATCCACCTACTTCCAATATTACCCATTAAACTATGTCCCTAAGTACCACATCTACATGTTTCTTTCATTTGCAGGTGGCTCAGAGCAAAGCACATTTCAAAGGAACAGCAGTAGAGTCCATGTCTCTCTCAATCAGAGTAGAGAATGGAGGAGAATTTTGCAATGCCTCATGCTTACAGCTCACCCTATACAGAAAGCTGGCCTTGGTAATTCTAAATGAAGAGCGAGATCCTCCAGCATAGTGGGAACAACAGGTTGTTTTTATGTCAAGGGGTGGTCCCTGCCAGCTCTATTTGACTCATACCTCCCTCCTTCCTCACATCTGAATGTGGTTCATTTCTTTTTCCACATGCCTGCAGCTTTGAAGGCAAAGTGACTGACTTATCATGAATCTGGCCCAGGACAGAACCGAGGAAAGAAACAGGCAATCTGTTGATAGGGAGACCAGAGCATAGCAAGTACGCTACAGGGCTTCTGTCAGTCAGAACACACAGCCTGGAACATACATTCTCAATCCAGAGGGTATTAAGTAGGATTCAGCTACAGCTTCAGACAGACCTACAGCAGCACATTGTGCAGTTATCACAAGCGGGTACAGAATGAGCAACTACAGCATTTCCTTCTGGTGCCCTGAACTTGTTTCAGCTCTCCTGTTAAAGCAACGCTGAGAAAGAAGAAATTCCTTCATTTTTGCCAGCTTCAGTCAGTAGGCTCAAAGTCTGAACTCAGCCAATTAAGCCAATTTTTCTAAAGCTCTATTTTGTAAAGGAGGAAAAAAGTAATAAAGAAAACATAATAAAACAGAGTATGTTGTCAGTCCTTCCCACCCTTAGAGTACCTTCTGCTCAAGTACAGTGAAGAGCTCAGGGTATGATCCTTCTTACTCATCCATGAACAAGTGCCCTGGTAAGAATATGTCCGTAGCCACGTGCCTTCCTTCTCTGGCCCCACCTCCATGCTGAGGGCAAAGTCATAGCTGCAGGTGGCAATTTCCAGAGCTACCTGGTTCCCACCTGCTCTTAGTACCCTTTGCTGCTCTGCTCCCTCTGTCCATGGTCAGCTCCTTGGAATCTGATGGTGCATGTTTCCCCTGCTTTGCACCTCATGGCAACTTGATGCATTATTCCAGAAAGGGTTAATATAGGTGTTGTCGTGTGGAGTTTGTTTTCCCCTATATAAAGGGAAACACAAAAGCCTGTGTTGAGAAGTCTGTCCACTACACTATATTTTGAAGCACACTAATGAGAAACAAAAAAGTAATGACAAGATAGATTTTCACCTAATTAGGGTGAGAAAGAGAAGAGGAAAAAAGACCTAGGGATTCCCCTTCCATTATACTTTCCACCTGAGCAAATGAAACAAGGTACAGCATGAGACACCTCAAATCCTACAAGCAGAAGATATGCGTGCCACTGAATTTGACCATACCCTTCTCCACATTTGCTGAGAGCTCCAAGGTGAAGCCTATTCTGTGAATATCTTGTGCATGTTATTAGAAAAGGGGGAACTTCTAGATGTTTCAGCAGAACGTGAAGAGATGTAACCTGTTTTGCAAACAGGCGCAAATTGTAGGAGGACTCCAGACACCTACCATCACACCTGGGACAGAACTGATTAATGTTATACCTACCTGTCCAGTGCCTGTTTTTAAGCAAAGAGATTATCTCAAGAAATTGGTTTATCCAGCTTCCCTTGTTTCATTCCTGAAAGTGCACAAATCCTTCCAGTCTACTCAATCTACTCTTCATTCACAGATCCCAAGCTTTCCTATGCCAAGCATCACGTCTATATATCAGGTCAAAAAACAAGTAAAAAATGTACTGGAAGATACAGATACGGACTTTATCTTATTTCTGATTCCCTCCAAGTGGAAAGACTCCTTGAATACAATTCCCTTCCCTCACAAACGAGGAAACAACTTGGATGTATCAAGTTCCAGCCCACAGGGAGAGATTATGAGCTGGCCATGAGAGCCTGAAATGAGACTCCAAGATGTGTCTTTCAGAATATTGCCACTGAAAGCCCCTCAACCAAGAACTCCTCATACAAAAACTTTTGTTGGAGAAGCCAAAGGAGAATGTTGGTTTCTGACTACAGACTGAGAAATCAGCAAATTCATTTGAAATTCAGATGCCAACACTAAGACACATATGGAAACAGACCCTAGCCTTTCTAATCTAGATGATCATGGAGATCAGGTTCCTTGCAGGACCCAGGTCTCAGACAGACAGAGGATTTAGGCAATGGATGACCTTGAAAATGCCGCAGCATAAATCACCATGCAAACCCAGGAGGGGTGGCTCTGTTTTCCCCATATAAATATTTAAAGAACACTTTTTTTTTTCCCCCAAAGTGATAGATGACAAGCAGGTGGCCTGAAAACTGGAAATATTTTTGCCATTTGTTCAGGGAGCTTTCTACACAGGTTTTGCATTTATTTCTTTATCTATTTATTTATTTATTGGTGGTTTGCCATGTTATTCTCCAAGGCCATGAGTTGGTTTTGGAATCTTTCCTGGAGAACAGTGCTCCTGCTCTGGGATTACTTTCTAAGCCTGGTTTTGATTTTGAGCAAGTGAGATCTGATTTCTCTGCACTGCTTCAAGCTACCTTGCAAGAGCATGCTTCGGGTCAGATCCTCAGCACTTGCTTCATAGTCAGGAGTGTACTGACTTCATTAAAGCATGAGATCCAATCAGTCCAAAGAGCCCAGTATCTTTTCTGTGACATTAGGCAGTAGCAGGTGCCCAAAGGAAAAGCACTCCCCCACCTTCCAAAGATCAAATGTGGTTGCTTTGTGCTCAGAAGTCCTTTATTACTCCAGTCACTTATGAACTCATGCCAACTTTTAGCCTTCATAGATTCCTATGGGAATGAACTCCTTCGGTTAATTTATGGGATTCTTCTGTGTTTGTTTTCACTATGTTTGCTTTCTTGCTTGCTTCCTTCATAGCTTTCCTGCCTTTATAGATCTCTACTAAATTCTGTTGGCCACACTGTTTCCCAGCTGTAGAGTTCTCTCACAAAAGCTCTTCTCTGGTTTAGATCATCTTTGTTGAAGGAGCCTAAGGAAAGTGTTGTGGAAACAGGTATGGAATTCATCATTGGATGAAATTCAATACCTGGAGCAGGTCAACATAGTACATACTGCTGCAGAGCTCAAGTCTACACTTACACAACACACCACCATCTAACACAAACCTATATAAAAAGGATGCCTCTACCCCACCACACCAGATTCACAGCATAGGTAGAAACTAATAAGAGCCATAAAGCATAGAGCAAGATTATGTTAAATAGTCTGCTGACTTTGAAATCCTAACATTAATGCAGCCATCCACCAGTACCATTTCCCAGGAAAAAGGACCATTTTAAGAGTAGTTCATTAAACTGCCAAAGAAATCATTCACCCCAGACAAATCTTGGACATCTTTTGGGTGGAAGTTTTGCTAACATAGTGGAAATAGGAAATTAAAAACAAGCACCCGAACCAGGGATTTTGCCACTGAGTGCTAACAACTTGCTCCCCAAAGCCAAGGAAGAGATCAAATAGGGGAGAAGAGATCCACTTCCCATTTATCTTAGATTTATCTCCAGGTCCCCAACAGTGCTTGACATGGTTGAGTGGCTACTCATGACTCACGCGCCCTTAGCCTCCCCATCCAACTTTACTCCATCTTGTGTAGCTGTACAATAGAGGAAAGACACAGCCCCCTCCAATGGTCAGACCTACCCACCCTGGCTAGAAATTTCTTGGAAGTGCTAAGCATCACTTGACAGGAACTGGAGTCACAGGCACTCATGCTTTCAAAACAAAACCAGAGAATAAGACTGAGCTACTGCTGTTTTTGTTTGTTTGTTTAAGCATGTGCATAGGAATGGAGCTGCTCACTGGTCTCCCAGTGACTGACATGCAACCATTCAGTGAAGCTATCAGCCATAGATGTACAGGAGTTTCCTTCTTTTCTTTTGGCTGGTCATCTTTACAGATTCATAGAACACTACATTTTGAAAATAAATGCTTCATATATCTCTCTCTCCATCTTTCAGATTTTTATGGAGTCAATCCAATGTCTAGACCAATAATGATAGCCCACATCTCAGCCAAGCGTTTTCTTAATTGTCCACAAGGCTGGCAAGGAAGTATAAACATTCATACAAATGGTGACATTACTGAAAAGGCTTTGACCAGCTGGCATCTTTCCCTGTCAGTCCTGGGACAGCTTCTGACTGTATATTTCCTAGAGCTCAATCCAGTTTGGTCTTAAAATAGTTCAAATGATGGTAGTTCCCTAGAAAAGAGAGGATTTCTGCAGAAAATACAATGGCAGGAAATCTGCCTTCTGCTTCTATCCAAGTAGACAAGGTTTTGTTGTCCTTTCAGCTACCTTCAGACCTCTCAACTCATTTTTGATACTCTAGGTAGGATCATGTTTAGCAGCCTCTGTTGAGAAGGTTTAGCCTTATCCCACCTCAGTGGGGCCACAACTCACAAGCACAACAGCATGTCATGTCCTGGCACATATCCCTTGTCCCATTTAGTGTCCACAGAGGCTGACTCAGTTTACACCAGAGGAAGTTTGGCTTTGTCACCAAGCCACATGTGTATTACACCTCTTTCTTAAACTATACTCTTACCTGGATTCTCATCACCTTCTGATGAATCTTATACTTTTTTTGACTGCATACCTTTGTGACAGATCTCCCCAGTCAACTGTCATGCAATTTGTTGATTTTTCTCATCATTCTTCCATAAGTTTACAGAATCATAAAGGTTGAGGAAAAAAAAACCAAAACACTAAGATCATTTAGTCTAACCATCAACCCATTGCATTCTCCAACTTACTTCCAGCTTTTGTTTGCCTTCTTTCCTGCTTTGGCAGTACCTCTCTGCCAAAAGAATGCCCAAGGCAGAGTGCTGTAAATCCAGGTGTGGCTGTAAGTAGCAGCCCTGACTAATCCTTCCTTATATTTCTCCAAGACAAAGATACTCCAAGATCTTCATGTAAAGCTCAAGAGCATATAGTTTTGTGCTCATCTCTCCATATCTGCCTATTGCACCCTGCTTGAGACAGTGAACTCGATGGTGCAAGGTGTTACACTTACCAGGAGCAATTTAAACCCCTATATTAAAAGTAGACAGGAGTTAGGAAGGGAATGAATCAGGTTACTGAAAGTTCCCTCCAGATGAATGGATAATTAAAAATAATCTCCAACTGCTTGTTTCTCCTATACTTTAAGGGAGAAACCTACCTCACCCAGATCTGTGCACCCCATTGTGGAAGTTGCTGAGCTTCATTTCAAGCTGAGCTCCAACTCAAGCTGTACTTTGTGGCATTAAGGGAGAGCTGAGTACTGAGCAGTCTTTATGCAAACTCTGGGCAAAGAAGGAAGTTTCACCACAAAAGCATTATCAGAGATCGCTGACTCAACCACTGCAGCACCTCATTTCCAACAGCACAAAAGCTGCAGTGTTCAGACACTAATGTCAGGGGGCCTGGGGCTTCAGATTTTTTGGTTGGGGCCTATGTTCCTTTGCAAATTACCCATCGAAGACAAGCAGAACTGTGGGTTGTCATGTAATATGAAGTATTTTATTGCAGCTGGGTTGGGGTTTTAAAATAACATGATACCATACAACGAGCAGTTGGGGAGCAGAACTAGAGTGTCACTCCAAACCTTGCTTGCTGGGAGCCAGCAACAGAGCCAAGAAGCCAAATCACAGCTTCCAAGACCCAGACTAGCAGCTGAGCCACAAGATCGTCCTCCCCCTCTACAGTCACCCCACCAGAAGGCTTGCAAGATCCCTGCCTTACTGCTCATCAGCAGACACCGCAGGCCTCCAAGAATTTCCCTTCCAGAAAAGGAGAAGTAATGCTGGGGCTCATCCCTATGGCATATAAAGGGCTTTCACTGCTACCCATGACCTAATCACTCTGCATCCCATTTGTAGGTTCAGAGAAGGAATGTACCAACTCAACATGCCATCAGGTTGTCAGTGCCACTGACTAAGAGAGACGTGGAATGAATTTCAGCTTCCAGTTGCACCAGGTAGGGCAGCATCAAGGTGGGTAATGCCATCTGAAGATTCTTCCACTAGCAGTCCCCTCATGTTTTTCAGTTTCTGGCAGTCACTTGGAAACACTTATGCTCTGGCTTAGCACAATATCAAACAACCATTCTAGACCTGAACATAAGAAGAGCTGAGCCATCACTTGTGCAATCACCAGGGAGCTATGTCCACTTGTGCGCCAAGTTCTTTAAAGACCTCAGTGGAAAGTCTTATGCCACCATGTCTGAATGAGGGTTGCACAGAAAGTCTCTTCCTACACACTTCTGATCACCTCACTTCAGTTCTACAAGCAGAGCATTCTGTTTTCTTTAGTTCTATTTGATGTAATTTCAAGTGAGATCCTGTAAGCATCTGTAACTCAAAAGATTGTGTGTCAGCTCTTGTAACTACATCATTGTACTAGAAACATGCATTCAGCTGATATTAACTGTAAACCCTATTTTCTGCACAGTCATCATCTCTGGGAAAACAGCTTTTCCCTTCCCTTCCCTCCCCCCACCTCAGCTTGCCTTTCCTTCTTTGTTCATAGATTACAAGACCATGCATGTGGTCCTGTTAAAAGCCACTTCCACATGCAACCAACTACCACTGTTCAGCTGGTTATTAGCAACCAAAGTTTCAAGCTTACGGTAATGACAACATTATCCTGGCACACAAATTACAGGGTTTCTCATCTCCTCTGCTTCATCATTCCTTGGAAGTCCAGGTCTTTTTTTTTTTTTTTGATTGCAATCTGGCATTCTAGGCTTCTAGTGGCACTGGTGTTATAGTAACAAAATAGATGGGTGACTAGATGGTTGGAGTCATGCCAAGCCAACAAAAATAGCTGAGCAATGCCACAACTTAAGCCAAGCATGGCTAACTTCTAAATTCTTGAGAAACTTAGATTCCCATCCAGGTGTTCAAGGACCAGGCAGATACAGCATAAAGCTGCAACCTTTCTAATAAGCCCTACCAGGGTCTGACCTGGGTCAGCATGGCCCCTACAACAAATACACCCCCAGTACGACAAGCCTATCTATGAACAGGATATTGGGAACTGCATACAACTTTGATGTTGTCAGTTAGTCACGCCCGAACAACCTAAACAGAAAAAGTGAACATGACATATAGCCCCTCTCTTAGTGTTGACAATGTTCTTTATCTTGGATAAAAATGACAGGGCTTCCCAGATCCATAAATCCTTTTTCATTTATAAGAATACAAGGAAGATAACACACATTATGCAGACAATAAAATGCTCTAGGCATCAATTCCACACCAGCATTCTCACATTTGGAGCATGACATCAATTTGGTCCAGTAGCCACATGCATTCCCAGGCCTGTATCTCTACTCTTCTTTTTGCTTCTTGCAAGATCATGTTAACCATAGTCCATCACCCTCATCTCCAAAAGGGTACAGAGAAAAACAGGGCATGGAGAGGACCATTTCTTCCCTGAGTATAGAACCAGCTCTAGAAATGTTATGTAGGAGACAAAATTCATCAGGGAGGAAAGAAGGAAAGAAAGTAAATAAATCCCATTCCCACTTGTAAACTGCAGATACTTCTTTTCAGACTTTTTTCCCCCCCTGTGAAAGGTATATCTCCCTTATGGCCAGAACTATGTGCATAGAGCACTCAACACCACGCATGCCTGATTTCACATCACCTTACTTCTGACCTGCAGATAGAACAACATGGTACCATCTGACTCCCAGTTTGGCAGGGAGCCTTTGCAATAAGTGCAAAGAAGCAGCTGAACTCACAGCCCTGAACCTGCAGCAAAATACTTGAGTTGTTTTGGTATCTCATACCATCTGAAAACTACAAATTACAAACTACATGAAAAGAATGTTGGTTCTAATCTGTGCTCCTGCATGGAAAAATGTAACCCGTAGGTATTCAGCAAGTGCAGCTCCACCTAACATAGCAGCAAGTAGGAGGTTTGTAGCTTAGAAATCACTGCAGCTCTTAAAGAAACTCTATAGTAATCAGGAAAGTGGGACACCATCCATAAAGCTGATGGCAGTTTACAAGATTTGACCACTTTCTGGATATAAAATGGGAATTCTGAATACTGTACCCTCCCTTTCTGAATAAGATCACTGGGGCTACAACAGATTTTCCTTCATTTGGAGTCTTCAGAACAAGGATGAGCCCATATTCAGGCAGCCTACTCTTTGCGCCTCATTTAATCACTGCAAATGCTATGCATTCAAAAAGAGTAAGAAATTCTGGTTATTTTCTCTCCAGAGATCAGATTTCCCCTACTGAAGAATGAACATACCGAACAGCTTGCTGATCTACCCCCACTGGGGACCACAAGTGTTTTCTTTACCCTTCAACACCTTATCACAATCATCCATGACAATCAGAACAGAAATAAAAGTATTTGAATTTCCCTTTTATCTGGAAAATTATCACAGCTTCTGTCATGGCTACAACGCACAAACATTTGTCTTAAGCAAAGAAAGGGTTAAGCAGGGCTAAGAGCACATTGTAAACAGTCTGAAAGTGTAACCTTTGCTTATAAATCATGTGCTCAGCCCCAGAACACGCCTTTAATCCTGTAATTACATTCAGAACTCGCTGTTTCAGTTGAGGAAATACGAGCTTCACTCCAAATGGCACCAGGGCTGACCTTAAATAATATGTTTGCTCCCCCAGAACAGCCACAGAGTCCTCTTGCTTCCAGCATCCATTCCCTGGGCAGTGGGGCATGGAGGAGCACACAGTAGGATGGAGGCAAGCCCTACCCAGGCACCTTTTGCTCCTCCCCACCGTAGCACTGGGATCCCTCTGATCTTCCAAGGACTCCCACTGCAGATCTGCTCAGGACATCAAGGACAATTGTGCTTTTTAGGTCACTACGTGGCTGTAGCAGTGAACACAGCACATGAGATAATTATAAAGACAGCCCCCACTCAGGGTTGCAGAGCTCAGGCCCATTTCCCATCAAGAAGTAAAGCAGAGTTACACCCCCAAAAACCCATTTACTCTTCCTCAGGACATTGCATCGCACTGTTTGAGGCATACGAAGTGGACAAATGAAGCACAGATATCATCTCCAAAGAGTGGTTGGCAAGATCCTGCAGTAAGCAGATGTTCCGCCAGCACCTCCTGAACTTCTGGAGCTCTCAAAGTAGTAAACAGGGTTATCACATTGCAATGAACTCCCAAGATCTCTGGATGGGATCCATTTTCCATCCCCTTCATGGGAATGATCCAGGAGCTGGATGATTCATTAGCAGCGGCTGGCCAGAACATGCAACAGCGGCACACCTCCTGGGTTTTTATGGAATCAGTTGTATTGTCCTCATCACAGAAACACTGATGTGCTTCCATTTATGGCTGCCCTCACTACCACCCTATCCAAATCCTCAGTCAAAAGACATTGCCTTCATCTTATTTTTGCTTTGCCAAATGTTTAAATGGCAGGGAACACAAGAGACGTTGCTGGTCTAGCAGATCTAGATCTTGCTCAGCAGCAATCTAGCAGATTGCCCTGTTGTTGGTGACAGACTATAATCTGGAAAGTAGCCTGGCAAAATATGCACCTGATTCTTCTTTAAATCAAAGATGCACCCCTCCCACAGGACAGGTTATTTGAATATTTGGTTCTCCAAATACCTATCAAATCTTTAGGGATGATACTGCAGCCCAACCACCTACACAAAGCTAAGAGGAGCCCTGATGCACAGAGACTATCACTTTCTCATTCAGTGTCAGTAGGCAGTTTACATTACATTGTTTATACCACAATCTGTTGGCCTAGATGAAAAACCAAGCTCCTGAGCTATTCTGCTTTGGACAAAAATACATCAGGAAGAACAGAGGGTAATACAGGCAGCACAAGGTTGGTTGGTGCAGTCCTGTAGAGCTGGCTGCTGAAACAGTATGTGATTTTTGAGCTTGCTGTTGAAAACCCTTCTTGTAATTGAACCAGTTCATATTAAATTCTTGACTCCTAATCTGTAACTCAGCAGTAGGAATTTACTCCCTCTCTCTGAGGAAGCCTGAGCAGAGCAAGGGTCCTGAATATCTGAATGCATGATAACCCTCTCCTCACTCATAATTTCTTGTGTGAAAAACCTCCCCCTTCAGCTTTTGCAACTACTCTCCACAGATGTGCTTTTCTTTCCTCCTTCCCCCATTGCAAAATGTTGGCATGGACACTTATCTGTGCTTTTCCAAACACATGGCTGATCATATTCAAGGTTTGGCTCTCTCTCTGAGATTACCTAAAACTTGTGCCCCCATCCCTAAGAAACATGGACCATAGATACAAAGACTTTTTCAGAGTTGCATCCCAACTCTTATCAGACCAGAAGTATTCAGTCTTGCCCAAAGCACCATGGAAATCTTCCATTTTATACACAGAATACATGACACAGACTAAACATGTCTCCATAACCCCTTCTAAATCCATATTCCCGGTGACAACAAGGCATACCAAAGCCCATTAGTACAGGAAAACGAAGAAAAAATGACTCCTCCATTATCCCAGAGTACCCATCCTATTACTGAAGTTCCCACAGCATGCATATGAAAAAGTTGAATTGGTCTCCATTAGCACCCTGTGCTTCTGGGACAATGCCACACTGCCATCTCAATTTGGACTCTCCAATTTCAGCTGCTGTGGCAACTGTTGCAAAACTGATTTATGTGCCCAAATGGATGTGGTACAGTTGAAGCTGGTTTCCGAAATCAGTTCCCCCCCCTCTTCCCTTCAGGTCCGTTGCAGCACAGCTAGCTCCAGGGCTAGAAGAAATAGGCCTCCCATACTGGGATTTCTCTGCCACACATTTTGGGAAAGGCTGAACCAAGGGAAGAGAGAGCTCAGGTCCTACTCAGTGACTCGTGGAAGGGAGTGGAAAAGTTTGCTGCAGAGCCAGAACCATCAGACAACTCTCAATGGAATCCTTTCTAAGTGGGAAGGAAGTTGCTTGTGGAATACCACAAGGATTAGCACTGAGACTGTACAGCTTTTAATTATTTATATTGTACAAATTAGAGCTGGGGAGCACCGGGGAAGAAAAAAATTACATGGCAATCCAACCCTTTTTCGTCCAAACCCAGCTTTTGTTCTTCTATACCTACTCTCCCCTTCTCCATTCCAAACGCCATTCAGCCATTCACCACAGTCACACATCCCATTTCTCATTTGGCCTTCCTTTGTTCTGTGGTTGAAGCCATCCCTCTCCTTGACACGTGGCAACAAGGCCACCACAGACACACACATTTCCACCCTTGAATCACTTTCAAAGGTATTTCTACCTCCAGCTGCAGTGGAGTTGGTTCGATTATCCTTCTTTAATTAATCTAGAAGTGGTATGAAGCAGTTTTAACTTTTGTTCTTTAGCAGCAGACCATGAGCTTATCTCTAGGAGATCCCACTTTGATGGGTGAGAAGATTGCAGAGATTCAGGACTGGAGATGAACTATCTGCAGAGTTTTATTTCTAGTGTTTGCTCTTCTTACCTAAGTAAGACAATGTGCCTGTCCAGTGACCAACCAACTTGATCTGCAGTTTCACAGCACAGCTAGAAGGAAAACTCAAAAGCCATGTATTTTGCAGTGAAAAGCAATCAGATAGGTCACATCATTTTCCCCAAAGTATTTGTTACGTATTTTTGAAGGGCTGAACTAAAGCACATGAGAACTACACACAGCCATGACATAAGGGCACATAAGCTGCTTTGTTTTAGTCTAATGCGGAGAAAATAAACACTGAGTCTAGGAGTAACTTTAACAGCTCTTATACAGCAACACCAACACAGGCTGACCCTCAGGACAGAAGACAACAAAATGTCTGAGGAGGTCAAAAAACAAGGGAGTGAGAAGAGTGAAATACTCTGAGCTTCTCATAGACTTGAACCCACAACATAAGCACAGACTTTCCCTTACAAGGAAGTACTTCAAAGCACTGCAATCATTGTCAATTCTGCTGAACTCTGTAGGGACCCCAACAGGGCCCAGATACACTGCTAAGGTGGCTAACAGGGATCAGACAAGGTTCAGGATCATTTGTTCCTATGCTCTACAAACACCCACTCATCAACAAGGCACGTAGGAAGTGATGGAGAGGGACTTTTCCTGGGAGAAGTAAATTCATTGAGGCAGTAATGCCTTTCCAGCATATTCTTATAGAATATTCTTATTCTATGAAATATTGGTGCTTCCTCTCAAAAGAATGGAGGCTTCCATCCCAAACCAGCATGCTGATATCCTTTCTCTGATGGCAGCCAAAAGTTAATGCCTCAGAGGGAAGCAATAAACTGCCACAGTGCACCTGGCCAATTTTGTGTGGCTGAAAGGAGCAGAGGAAGGAGCTAATTCCTCCCTGGCTCCCAGGATGATCTCTCACTGATGCCTGAGATCTCATTACTTTTCTATCAAGCAGCTCCAAATGTTTCTGAGTGCATTCATCCTGCCACGCCACTGAACTTGCAATAGAATGTTCCTTCCATTGAATCAAACCAATCTCTTGTTCACCTTTGCCCCAAGCACAGGAGCCTCTCAGAGGGGACAGATTTCAACTCAACTCTGCCTTCCTCCACCTGAACTCCTAAACTCCATTCAAAGCTGAGGGATGGTATCCTCCAGAACATGGCAAGGCATCGATGTCATTGTGATCTTGCAGTCATTTAGCCCTGGACAAGATCCTGGCATGCACAGAGGAAGATCAGACAACGCCCAGGAATGGAGTCAGAAGCTTTGAGCCAGGCAGCTAGCCCTTGGTGAGTGCAGCCTGGGGAATAGCTTTCAGCTATGTTTGGAAGGGGTCCAGAAGTCCCTCTGGGAAAAACACATTGCCCATTTCCATCTAGATGTATGCTGAACTAAGGACACAGACAGAAGCCATCTGGTTTGAATGCCACAGGAATGTCTGCCAACACACCACCAGTTATCTCAATCATCACCATCTGCAAGGGAGGCTGTCAATATGGTTGTGATTTTGACTGCAGGAGAAGGCTGGGGAAACTGAGGCAAGGCATGTTTTAAGAAATCACTCTGATGAGACCAGAGAAACAGCCAGACCAAGAACAGAACCCAGCTCTCCAGAGCCTCCCCAGTCCACTTCAGGAGCCAAAAGATTTCACATCTTCCTGTTTGTGTGTGTACAGTCAAGACCTGTCTCAAGAACCTGCCAAGCTTGTCAGTACAAACTCCAGTCCTCCTTACATGTCTGTTAGCTGCATCTCCCCAGCACACTCCATCCCAGTGGTCAGTCACAACAGACAGCAACCGACCCATGAGTGCAGACAGATTTGAAGGAGAGGTTACAAATACAGACATGCTGCAGAGTGTTTGCAAGCTCCCTCAGGTGACATGATGAACATGCACATCTGTGCTTCTCCATGTTACAAGCTTTGTTCATAAAAGTTTCTGGTGTCTGTTCTCTGTTACATCCCCTACATGTAACACAAATAGAACCTCAGCTGTCATGGCAAGTTCCATCAGCCAAACAACTTGCATCATCAAGGTGGGAACCAGAGCACCACATGTCCCTGTGGACAATGAGGAGTTCAGCCCTAATCAGACATCAGATCTACATGAGACATTATTTGAAGAACTTCAGTTGTGGGACACGTTTCAGCAGGAACCAAACTGAAAAACCAGAGAGCCAGCTGTGAGGCAGCACAATACCCAACGTACTGCCCTGTCCCCTTCTGAGACAGAGCAGAGTGACCTCTTGGATGGTGAGGCACAACATGGTTAGTGGCAGCAGCATCAGAGCACACCCAAACAGCAAAAAAATAAATGAAGTGGATCAGTCCAAGCACAGCAAAGAGTCGGGGCATCACTGTGTTCAAGCCAAACTGCGGTGGAAAGATTTTGGCTAGGAAAGGAAAAAGCTTTTGTGCAGCAGTTCAATTACATGCACGATGCATCCATTCTGATGAGGGTCAAGGGGGCAAACCGTTTCCATTGGAACAATGACAGAAAGAGAAAGTTTCCACATCCCTATTCTCTAGATAAAACATATGGGTGGGTGGCAAGGGCTCATGTTCTATTGTTTGTTGACAGCTTTGCTTTATATTTCCAAAACCAAGCAATCGAAGAGTCCAGTGGCTGCCAGGCTTCCTGTGAACCCCACCTTCCAATCCCTCCTATTTTGCAACATGCCTTTTAGTTTTAACATCATTCTCTAGATGAATGGGCTAACTCAGTCTCATCACCTGCATGTCACGCTGTCTTTCGCTCCCTCCCTTTGCCACTCTGGAGCCCACAAATCCTCTGCAGCGAGTTTACTCAAAGAGGAGACATCTCAAAGATGCAAAATTCTGCTGAATATGTGAAAGCATCCAGACAGAGGACACAGCCTCAAAGCATAACAAGATAACACGTGACAAGCCTCAGGGCTACGTCTGGTGGTCACTGATGAGAAGCAGGTTCCCCCTCTCTTCCCACAAGACGAGACAAAATGGTGCAGTGCTTGCATCATCAAAAACGCAAAGAACAACAAGCTGCTGCATGGATCTATGGCACAGCTGGACTCAGAGCCACTCAGCCAGAGGTCCTGCACTGCTAGCACTGAGATTTCCTGCCAGCTTTTCCATGGCTTATTTTTCCGGAAGAGCCTTGTTACTGCTGCAAAGCTCAGGTCCCAGCAACACTGGCATTGACATCACCCAATTATTGACATCACCCAATTTGTTAAAGCCTTTTGTTTTGTTTTTTTTTTGCAAGACCATTTCAAGCACTCTCTCATTTGCCCTGGGGACCTTCCTGATGTGCCCAAACAGAACCGTCAGCTGAGACAAAGTTTCTCAAGCTGCCACCCTTGCCTTGCAGCAACAAGAAGATGAAATAAAACGAACAAGCCTTGGCTTCAGGGAATGGGCTGAGCTCATCAGCTCTGTCTCACACTACTGAAGTGCAAAGCCAAGCAACCCAGCTCCTTTCTTGGCACCACCCATGAACCGGGTGCTGCGGGCATAAAGGAGCATCTTCCAGTGAGTGCTCCAGAGAAGCCACCTTCCCAGCAAGAGTCATCTCCAGTGGATTAGTATTCCAAGTTTTCTCTACTTCTGCCTCTTTGCCAGCCAAACTCCATTTCCCTAGCTACCACTTTCCCGTGTCTGCCTCATTCCCAGCTGTGCTGAGGCCCTCCATCCGCTATGAGGCGGCGGAGCTCACCACAAATTACTGACTCCATGTGTCTGCAGGATGTATGCCCCATCATTGGGGGTTGGGGGAGGAAGGAGAACAGGACCTTAGATCTGTGCCAAACATACACACAGTGCTCCTCTCCAACCACCATCATCCCCCTACAAGGCTGCTCTGGCTCCAGGGAAAGCTCCCTGAACCCACAGAGCAGCGTCTCTCCTGGAAGGAGGTCCATCCCCAGTTCCAGTGTAGAAAGGCACAGATGGGTTCAGCAGGGGCAGAATCCATTGCTAGGAGGAACAATCCCTTTGACACAGCCCATTTGAGGTTAGGAGTAAGAAACAGTGGTGGGAAGGAATTAAACACCATAAAAATGCAGGAGTGCTAAAGACATACACTGCCATTTAAATAGGCCACCATGATTAAAACCTGATGTGCTGTAAGATCTTATGGGCATCTCATTAAAAACCTATTACTTAAAAAACACAGCTTAGATGGGAATGTTGTTAAAGGGCAACTTAAAATAAAACTGACCATCTGGTCCCCATTAAGCAATTGTCTATAACCACTGTGTTATTATAAAATCCACTGTGTGCTCAACATCTGCTTGTCTCCTGCCTGACCCAAAAAGGGCAACATCAACTGAGGCTCAGGGTCTGGATGGGGCATGGTACAGGGTAGGCACAAGGTCTCTGATGGCAACATCAATCAGCTCTTCCCACGTTAGCCATCCGCATACAGCTTATTAATTTGTTTATCCCTACAGCTTCTATCCACACCTGCAAAATTTTTGTTGCCATACCCACTTGCCCTTGCCTCCTAACAGAAATCACTTGTCTATCCACCTCATCCTCACTTTCAGCCTTGCCCAGCACCCACATCACACACTGTTAGCAGCCTCAGTTGGACTAAGGACTCACTCCTGGCCTTCACTTCCACCACTTTCTCTCCACCCCACAACAGTGGGATACCAACAGACCAGCATCTGCAATCCAAGAACACCCACAGCACAAAAGCACGGTACAAGAACCAGCGTTACAGAAGAAACACAGAAGAATCCAACACAATAAAGCCTCGCCTGCTAAATCCTGCATTTCACAGAGCAGTAAGACACACTTGTGGTCTCTGGTCACAAAGCACAGACTGCACCAGAGATTCCTCATCCCAGGACAGCCCCAATGAAAGGTCATAAAGGCCACAGTTATATTGCCAACAAAAGTTCTACACGCAGAAACATCAAGATTTTCACTGAATATACTACAGGAAATCCCAATCCAATGCAGGAAATCCTCCAAATACATTTACAGAAAGCTTTCTACATAGAAAATAAAACAAACCAGCATCATGTAAAAGCAACAACCAAAATCAGGACTAAGTTTACAAACCATAATGCACGCTTAAGAAATAAATATAGGAAATCAGTTACCTGGAGCAAAGGTCTGTAGTCCATTTAGGAAACAGGAGAAGATGCAGGCACACCAACGCTAGAAATCAAGAAGGCCCAGAAGCCTGGAGCTGAGCTTAAATGGGGCTCTTCCAGCATGGGTGGAGGGTGTCATGGTGGTCCCAGGTGAGGTTCATTGAGGCAATTAACCAGTAGCTCCAGGTCTATCATGGGTATAGAAGAACTTCTGTATCAAGAAGCTGGAGTTAGAGGGCTTTTGGAGAGGAGTGATTTCAGTAAAGCATTGGTTTTGTGATGGAACAGCTTACAAAATCATTTCCTTCAACTCAGCTGAGAGGAGTAATCTCCAAGCACTCTGCAAGAGGTCCTCTGTTAATGTCTTTTCTATATGTATATAATAAGTCAAAATAGTCCCAGGATATTCAACCACATTTCTCAGTAACATCCAGAATGTCACAGCATATCTAGATAGAGTAGAAGAAATTGGCTTTCCTCTATGGGTGCTTTATTATTGCTAAGGAGAATATTGAAACCAATGCATAACATCTCTGCACACACATCAGCACTTGAGGTGCAACCTGGAGTTGGGCTCCTTATCCTTTGTGACAGAGCTGTAGGCGTAGCTTCACCTGTACTTGCTAATCAGTAAAGGCCACCTGCTTTAATTTGTGTGTAGGCTCCAACAACCTGTGTCAAACCTCTGTATGGACATGCCCTTTAGAGACAAATGGACTTCCTTAGAACTGGCTCCCCCAGGAATGGATTAACCTGAATTCTTCTTTCCTGAAAGGGCTTGCAAGAAAGTTAAATTTCACTCCCTTCTTCACCATCGTGCATCCTCCAGGGAGTCAGCTTACTTGACTCAGATATCTCCAAGGGCACAGAGAGAACACCTGTGTCCTTCCTTTGGGTTTCCCAGGAGCTGCAGCTGGCTCTAGGCACGTCAGGAGTATGGCCGTGGATGGCCTCATGTTGCCATGTCAAGGTCTGGGCTACTTCTGCTAAAAGAGAAGGTGGACCTTCAGCTCAGGAGCAGAGACGCAGCGTTTGAATGTCTTTAGCAACCTTCTAAAGCGGCAGGAGAGTCACGACTCTGCTGCTGGTGCAGAGCGAGGACCTTCATTGTACTTGCTTACAACCTTTCATACCCATGCAACAACGCCTTGGTCACCTGTACCAACCAGGCGCCTCGTGCGTGTTTACGTCTGGCACAAGTAGCTGCCAAGCTTGTTTACTCATTTTGTTCATAATGTCTTTCTTTGTCCCACACCCTTCCATGCAAAAGCGAAGGAAACAACCATTGGCTCTGTAAGAAATGGTGACTATAGGAACAACCTGCTGTTCCCATTCTGTTTTAGATGGGCTGAACCCATGAAACAGGTTTTGCTAGAGCTTTCCTCTTACCCCCTCCCTAGGGAAGCAGTCAGTGCTCTGCAGTTTGCTCCAAATATTCACCCTGATACAAATGCTCTGTGTTAATCACAAACTCCATCTCCAGGCCCTGGAGAGCAGGGTCAAATGCCATTTAGGAACACGGTGTGTGCATGTTTGTTTGTTTGTTTGTCATAAGGATGTTGTGAGGGCTGCTTGGTTTGTTTGTTTCTCAAATCTCCCAGGGGAAGTTTCTGGCAGAAAGCACCTCCTGAGCGAGCTTGGAGCTTGAACTCCTTCTGCAGGGACTTTTCCTGCAAATGAATCCAAAATAGAGCTAATGGGGAAGTCTCCAGACACAAGAGTGTGCCAGAGGACTGTTTTCCTGGTGTCACACAGTGGAGGGAGTGTGTCCTGTGGCTGCTGAGTTATCAGAAAGCTGCAGGAGTTGTGGTGAGCTTCAGCAGTTTTAGTGCAGGCTCTGCAAGCCAGCTTAGCTGCCTCTAACATTGGCCTTAAAGTAGCCAGAAATGTGGAAAGAAAAAAGCTACCTTTCCTTTTTGCTGTTTCCAGAGGGATACATGAATATTGCACAGGTCACTACAGATAAATCTTCCTAACAAGATGCCAGGTCCCATTTGCTTTGGGAGAAATCACAGCCCTGCATTAAAAAAAAAAAAAAAAAAAGGCTGATGGAAATAACAGATGATGCACTAAGGATCCCTGGGGCTTTCAGACAGGTTTACTTAGGAAACCAGGCATGTGAGATCACAGTGCCTCTTAGTCTGCCAGTGCATTTGTCTGGTCCTTCCTAGCAGCTTTTTAACTCACAGTCCAGTTTTAAGGAAATATAACAAAAGAGTACATAGGTCTCCAAAACAGGAACTGTCAATGAGTTTTGTGAAATTTTTTGGCCAAGTGGAGAAAAAAAGAGAGAGGAGTCTGATAAAAACATCCACTGCTGCATGAGCTTAAACCTTTACAAGGCTTCAGAGAACCCACAGAGGTGTTCACCTACAAGGTGTCCTTGTTCACACCATGATTTAGAGCATCCCTATGCATCACATTTTGAAAAGAGAAGCCCTTCTAATCACTTTGTCCTTCAGTGTATCATCTGTTCAGGACGGGACAGGGATGGATCAAGATTTCCCAAAAAATGTTACAATGCAGGACACAGAATCATAGAATCATTAAGGTTGGTAAGACTAATAAGATCATCCAGCCCAACCATCTGCCTATGCTTGTGACCACTCCAGACTGTGACCACATTTCCACATTTCTTGAACACCTCCAGGGATGGTGACTCCACCACCTCCCTTGGCAGCCTGTTCCAACACCTCACTGCTCTTTCTGAGAAGAAATTTTTCCTAATATCCGACCTGAACCTCCCCTGGCACAACTTGATGCCATTCCCTCTCATCCTACCTGTGCTTATGACATATGAGGTCATTAGCAGGTAAGGTTTACGGAGTCCCTGTTCAGAAAGAAGTTGAGGAAAAATCCATATAATTCTCAAACCCCAAAAGAACAATGCAGATTTGGGCACACTCATCTCATTTTTGCTTTTGTTTGCTTTTCATCCCACAGTCTCTAGTGTAAAGGAATCCATATGCCTAGAAAACATGTACTTATAGATGCAGTGCAATTTCCTTTGGAACATAAAGCAGTGTTTAAAGAAAAGCAAACTAAATAAGGTTGGAAAGTATCTCAGACTAGATGCTGCAGGCCATCATTCACAGAACCACTGTGCCACCCTAACACAAGCACAATCTACCAGTCAGTGCGTGGCCATATACAGCAGAGGAACTGATTGCTGATCCCACCTGCTGCTTCCCATCACACATTCAATCCTCCTCACATGTTAATGCCTGGAATGCCACCTCTGCTACTTTATCCTGGGCTTCCTCACGCAGCTATGCCAAGTGCAACAAGCCTTTTCCTTCCCCGACCTCCTTCCAGACCTGGCACAAATGTATGTGACAAGAATGAGGAATAGAGGTTGTTGGTGTTTTTTGTTTTGTTTTATATCATCCAATGTTTTTAATGATAAAGGAAATACTGGAAATGTGTGCTGTGGGTTATTAAGTGTAACGTGTATTGGCAAGCTGTGGTTACCATCCCCTGCCAGCTGGGAGTTGCACGTCCCATCATTTTTATTGGTCCCCCAATCTTTGTCACCTCCCCCTTCTCTTTTACCCCATTGTCCAGCTGCTGTCTCTCATCTCTTAGATCAGTGGGACGCAAAGATTAAATAAGGGTGGTTGTAGGCATGTAGGAATTTTCAGCTGCTTCCCAATATACATATTTGTAGTGATGTTTGTATGTTCTTCTCCATTCAAAGGCACTGTGAAATTTGACTTCAGATGCTGATAGCTGTAAGTGGAAAGTTAGAGCTCTACCCGAGACTCAACAGCCCAAGGAAGGTGGAGTTAAATAACTGCAAAGTACATCTTCACACCATCACCAGTGATGTACCCTGAAATAGTTTGGGCACATCTTGAGTGCCTGATGATGAATGGGTCAGCCTGTGTATGTTTTAGAAAACACTTTCAGCCTACATTAAAATATTTTAACAATGTCATACATCAAAATCAGATGTTATTCTTTTTCAGTAGCAAATTCCTACAACAACTCAAGGAAAAAACTCTTTCAGCTTGTTACAAGAACCATAAATAAGATAGAAAATCACATTGTTTCCCTTTACACCAAACAGTTAACCACATGGGAAGCCTTTTGTTTCTGAGCAATTGATGATACAAGAGCAGCATATTCTAGAAGTTAGGGTTTGTGACTTTTTTTTCAGAACCCTTACTTTAAATACCTAGTTTCTCTCGTAATAGCTGCATCTCATTTTATTTCTAGAAATTCCCTCTGTAAATTCCTCTGTTCCTGTGGATTTTCTTTCTAGAAAAACACAGTCTTTCTTTGTTCCTTACACATTACATCCTCACTGCACAAGTAATTCAGATCTTGTCTCAGTTTTAGCTCATTGTCTCTTTTCCATGGACATGGGTCTGGAGATGCAACAAACCTGGACACATGCAGATGGCCCGAAGAATCCAGTAGAGCTCTACAGGTTTGCAGTAGGGTATTTGGCAAAATCACAGAGGTTCTGAGGATCCTCCCCTCGGTGCTTTCCCACAGTTGTTCCTTAAGAACAGACTAAGTTCTTCAAGGAGTGAAGAGTTAAAGAGACACTAAGGGAATCCAGAAGCAAGGTGCCTGGAGGAAGAGCCAAGCACTCCAAATGTAGAAGGAGCCCCTCAACCTAGACCCAGCTTGTGCCATCCATTCACAATACATCAGGATTTGAGGAGTCATGCTTTGAAAGAAAGACTGTGCCCATTCCATGTGATGCCCTCCCCCAGGGTTGCTTCTGGTGGCCACAATCAGAGGTTAGCCAGCCCATTTCAATTAGTGGCAAACCATGTGGCGTGACTCCAGGGCCTCCATATGTTCATAAGTATATGCAACCGCACTTTCCTTGACGCATTCCTCATTCCAGGGAAAGGCCACATCTCCACAGCTTGCTGGCACCAGTCACACAGGGAACTGCAGAAGAGATGGGATAATTAATACACACTCACACATACACACACACACACACGCAGGAAAACTTGGCACCTTCCCACCCTCTCCTATGTTGAATGCCACATGGTCCCAATCAATTTTTGTCAGAGCCAGCAAACCAGCCAACCACTCATGGATGCTGACAAGGCAGTTTCAATAGCTGAAGGGACTTCTCTGCTTTCCTCCTCTAGCATGTAGGATTCTGTTTGTTTTATTTCTTTATTTTCCTTTAAAGGCATCTGCTCCTGGGAAATATTTCCCAGCCACAACTTTGCCATTTTCCCAGGTACTCCTTGGCTAGGGTATCTTTCTCTGCAGCTGGGTGTCAGCATGTTCCATCCTGTCCTATATGGGGATGGGATGGGTTTTAAAAGCAAAGAAGTGACATTCTTCTAACAAATCACCATTATTATCTCAAGAGGAGACTGAAGGCCTCCCAGCCCATTTGCTGCCATTTTCCCATATTAGCTGCAAAAGAGGACTGCATATTCCATCTACTACTCCTCTTCTACCTCAAAAACAATTGGTGCCCCCACATCTCTCCATCCCACCACTTTTACCAGCCATCAACCTCCTGCTCTATTGCTCTTTCCCACCTCTCTCCTCCACCCACAGTGTTCTTTGCACCCATCCCTCTGTCTCTCCTTTGATACTGCTCTTTCTATCATTTCTTGACTTATAGTTCTCATTTACACCATGCTGAGCCCTGGGAAGATTGCTTTTACCCATGGCCTTGCTATCTTCCCCTATCCACATACATTTAATGATCTTTCCTTACTTTACAGTTTTCAACAATGCCTAAGAAAGTGATAGAAATGTGGTTTTCCATGGTTTCACATGCCTTGGTCAAGCAATCAGATGAAAAGTCCAAGCAATAAATAAGAATTTATGAAAATCTCTTGGAGAGCATGGAGAAATTCACCCAAACATCAGCTTTGCCACTTTATTAATGCAATGCTCTAAGACTTTGATAGGCATTGAGAACACATCTCAGTGTCCAGAATCATAGAACCATTAAGGTTGGAAAAGATCTCCGAGATAAACCAATCCAACCATCCACCTATCACCAATGCTGCCCACTAAACAATGCTGTCAGTACCACATCTCCACATTTCTTGAACACCTCCAGGGATAGTGACTCCACTACTTCACTGGGCAGCCTGTGCTAATCTCTCATCACTCTTTCTGAGAAGTTGTTTTTCCTAATATCCATCCTGAATTTCCCTTAGCACAACTTGAGGCCATTCCCTCTCATCCTGTCTCCTCCTGTGAGGGCCTCCTCCTTCAACGTGAGGTTTTCAGGGCTCCTTGTAGGTGACCAGCAGTTTCTGCCTAGAATCAAAGTCCATCCTGAATTAATGCAGGTACCCATAAAGACATTTGGCAGATGTCAACATGTTTGCTAATAATTAATGATGCAACACATGCTGCAATGGCCACTAGGCTAGGCTGAAGGGCAGAAATTGTGCTAAAGAACGAGGAATGTAAAAAGAGAAAGTATCTGGAGAAGGAAACTGAAGGTAATGGGGGAAGAAACAAGGCTTTTGATCTCAGTTAGCCAGTGTTCCAGTCCCATGAGGAGAGACAGCTATCCTGGATTATAATCTTTATGTACTGGACCTGAAGGCTACCACGCATCACCTGAGCAAAACCCCCCATATCTGATCCTACTTTGGGGTCTACATTTGAAATGTGGCTCTGTGCTTCTCCACCAGCTGTTTACAATACCACTTCAGGGCTACATTCTGCAGGGAGGAACATGCTGCTCACTCAGATGCCCAGAAACATCTGTGCAGACAGTGAGACAGGCACATGGCAGGGTGGGAAGTATGGGGACAGCAGAACTAGGGGGCCAGGAGTGGACTGAAGGGAACTGTTTCAGATGAGCAAGCAAAGTTCTGCAAGTCCTCACAGCCAGCCACCAGCTCCCCAACTGGCCCCAAAGCAAGGGTCACTAGAGAACTGAGCTCCACTCCTGCGGGTTTTCTTTCCCTCCATGTTCCTCTTCTGTCTACACAAGACAGACAAGAGCAAGGTCCCCACCGTCACTGCAGACCTCAGAGACTAGATTCCATGGACCAGCTTGCAGAGGCAACGGGACTGCTGCAACTTTGACCATCACAGGGACAAGGATGGAAGCATGAGGGTGGTGGCCAGGCAGCACCTGCTGGAGGCAGCCCTGCTAACCCAGGCTTTATTCCTACTTGAGCAGCCCCATTTCTTAGAGCTAGAGGCAAGTGAGTTGAAGAAATGCTTCAGGAAATGTGGAGTTCCATGGGTGGTTCAGGCCTGAATGGGGTCATGGGTAAAGTCAAGGCAATTATGAGGAAGTGCTCTGACCACGAGCTCATGTCGCCTGTCAGCTCCACTAAGAGACATCTTCTGACATGAGCAGGGATCTTGTTAGTAGAACAGAGTCTGAAAGCCATCCAAAGCTGACAAACCTTTTCCAAACCACTAGCCTGGGCTCAAAACGCAGCATCACAGGATTTCCCTGTACCTATATTATGGTGTTGCTCAATTATATGCATTATGATATTTTTATCTCTCCCTTAGAAGCCCTGGGTGTTGATTCACAAGTGATGACAGGAGAGCGGGCAAGGATAACCATCAACTTGGAGTCAGAGCCTACAACTTTGGGAAGCAGGCTAGGCAGCCTGGCCTCATAGATCAAAACATCACCATTTCCAAGGATGTTCAAAGTGAAAGATGAAGGAGCTTGGGATGACTGAGAGGATCTTCTACATTTTGCTTCATTACTCTGTTGCATCTCACTGGGACTACAATTGGAAAAGGAGCTGGAGGGGGAAAGCCACGAAGACCTCACCAATGCAGCTTCCCCTGCTCTCTGTTGGATGGCCCATTGCAGCTGTATTTTCAGGCCAAAGTCAGATGCACCAGCTGTGATTTGGGATGGATGAAGGTAGCACAGGAATCTGACGGCCATCAACAGCAGAAATGCCACTTCTTCCTGCAGCTAATGAGATCCATATTAGAAGCAACAGTTGACCTCAACAAATCCCATCAGCGGGAAAGAAGGCAAAAGGCAAGGAATAATGTGACTAGTCATCCTTGCCAAACTGATCTAAGACTCATTGTCCCTATATCTGTCTGAACTAGAGCCAGCCCTCATCACCTGTTTGAAGCTTCATTTTCTGGCCAGCCAGAGAACAGATAGTTGAAAAGACCTCCAAGTAGAGCACAGAGAGAGATCTAGAGTTCCACTGTTGGTTGAATGGAATGTGCAGCTTTTGCCAGTTGTCAGGCAGCAATCACAGCCCAATGAATGGCAGAATAAACCAAGTTCCTTCTGCAGCCAAATTCCATTGACACCTCCACAGGGTTGGTTTCCACCATCCATCACAACATCTGCTGAGATCCACGGGAAGAGGAGAGGGTGTAGCTCTCTGTCCCACCCTGGGTTATTTTCACAGCTGGGAAAGGAGGTGGTGGACCTGGATGAGAAGGTTTGAGGCTTTTCCAAAGCAGCTCACAAAAGCTGTGAAACCAAAGCCAGAGCTTAAAAGCTGGAGCTCCAGATCAGCAGCTCCAAAAGTGTCATTGGCACTGAACCTAGAAGCGGCCTGTGCCCCTAAAAGGCATTTCCCTGGTCCTACCCAAGCAGGCTTTTTTCTGTGCACACATCAAATTTCCCAGCCAAATACCTGCCATCCTCACTGGGGTAGAAACCTGAAAGAAAGACTCAGAGCTCATGAGTATCTGCAACAGCTATAGAGCACACAGCCTCAGGAGGCACATGCAGGGCAGTAGCCATGACATGCAGACCTTTTTCCTGCCCAGATATAAGACTTTGGGAAAATAACTCAACAGAGCAAAGATGGAGCTGTATTGATTTACATCAGATGACTATGAGTCCCTTTAAAATCAGTTCCAGGTGAGCTGCATGGAGCTGCCCAGAAAGTGCTTGCTAGTTTCTCTCTCTCTCTCTCTCTCTCTCTCTCTCTCTCCATGGTCCCTGATGCCAAAACACGCTGAAGCTGAGGATTCACAGGCAACTAAAAATGGTTCCTTTGGGAGAAGCCGTTCCACACATGCCTTCCCTATAAGCTATCCCAGCAGAGTGGCAATGTTTAGAAACCAAATTGGTCATCACTGGCAATGGTAAAACTGGACAAAAATAGCAGAAAAAAATTTCACAATTTCCTGCACATTTTTGTGATTGTTCCACTGAAAGATGTTAGGCTGTCCAAAAGAGAAGAATGGTTTCAGCAAGCAAAACAACAGTAATCACCTGCTTTGCTAAGTGTTTGCAAATACCATGAACTACTTTTCTTAGCCAAATGTCATTCCTTTCCACCACCATCAGCCACTTCACCCAGTTACTCACTGTGACTAATGGGAGGGGAGATTGTTGCCTTATCTTGCAATGGGGAGGAAAAAAAAAGAAAATAAAAGAATTTTAACTCCCAAACTTTCATTTTAGTTGGAAAGTGCTCTCCTCATCATTTCTTTGCCCTTCAGAATGGGTGACCCCATCACATTTCTGGCATGAAATCATCTGGCTTTGGTCACTTAAATATTCAGCAGCAGAAAATAGCATCAAGCTAAATCCTCTCTGGCAAAGTGTCAGGGATGTCAAGACCTTTAAAACTTCTCCCAGACCATCATTGCTCTTGGGCACATCCTTCATCAGATTTCCATTCTGCTAATTGAGCTATCAGAGCTGCATTGCAAGGGAAATTTGTTTACGTTTATTCCTTTCTGGGTTGTAGATATTGCCAATAGAGTCTTCAAAATAAGAAAAGAAAAACCCTCTGACTTGCTGCCCAGAAACTCAATCCCAAAAGCCTCCTCCCAACCTCTGTTTACAAAATTATAAGCTTTCTTTGTCCTAACCATTTTCCTGTTACAATAATATTCTTCATCTTCTATCTGACTTGTTGTTGTTGTTGTTCATGGAAAAAATGATTTCATTGTGAAAGGATTTCTTATGAATCAATACAGCAAAAGGAACACAGAGATATTTGCAGTAAATCACCCTTGAAGCAAAGACACGTAGAGAAGGAGTTACAAGAGCAAGAAGTAGATAATCCCAAGCCATTTCCAGAGGGAAGGAGGTTATATTTTCCATATACTGTATCTGGTTTTTGTGTCACAAAACACGTCGGTATTTATATAAAGTATTTTTTTTCTTGTACCATAGGATTATGATTACATGAAATCAGCTTCCAAAAATTATAAAAATTGGCCTCCTCTAGGTAACAAATGGAAGAACTGAGATATTGAGTTCAAACCAGCTACAGCTCGGCCCTTTTTGAAGTCAGGAGCAGCAGAAGGCTGACTTCCATCCAGTGAGTTCCCTCCATCACTGGAATGGCCGCATGCAGCACAGAGCTCTGATTTTCCAGAGCTTTGTAGCTCCATTCACCCACTTGTCCACAGCTGGCTGGGTCTCTGTGCTTAGAGGTAGGCTTGCTTCTCCCCTTCCGTAAAGCAAACTCTGTCATCACCGTCTCCTCAAAGAAGATTTGGCAGGGCATAATGCCTGGCGACCGGAGGAAGCCGCTGGATCGCAGAGTTCTTGGAAGCCCTGGCGGGGAGCAGCCTGTCTGAGCCACGCACTGAGCTGGGTGTTAGGTACCAAGCTGTTCTCATCAAGGAGAGACAGCTGAAAGCCATTTGGAGAGCATCTGGATGGAATCAGGGCTGGCTGCTGCCCAGGGGACTGAGACACATCCTCTGAGCGATTCGCTCCCACAGTGACCTAAAGCTTGGACAGGTAAATGAAGAAAGTACGCTACTTTTCAATAATTCCCTGAGACCAGAGAATCAGGTGAAAGTCATTCTATGGGCTTTTCACTGAAGCATAGTTTGTGGACAGTGCAAGCGTGCAGCATCCTGCATGGCAGCTGAGAAACCAAAGACAGTAATAGATAGAAGCTCAGATGTGCAAACACACAGGCATCCCGTAAAGAAATAAAAGTAAAGCCAGACTTCTCTCAGCTGAATTCAGCTGTAGGCAGACATTTGGGGGTCATGTTCCAGATGGGGGGGGAGAGGATCCTTGGACTTCAAAAAACCACAGAGAAAGACTGGTGTGGTGCCTGGGTTGCCTATGGTGTGGCCTGTAGCCCATCTGCAGCCATAGTGGAAAGTAGCTGGGTCCTGGAGCAATATGTCACCTGTGCTGTAGCCTCAACACAATTTAATCTTAGGGTCTTATGAAGCACTGGACCTATCTGACCTGACATGGGACTACAGCACCTACAAGAAGGGCACACGGAAACCAGACAGGAGAGCTGCACGGCTTTGGGGACAGCATCTGGTGTACCAAAGGTCTTGTCCTTACCCCGTTAATACAGTGCTCACAACTAACTTGTCACCTGTTCACAATTTTGCTGGACTAATACCTGCTGTTTAATTGCAACGTGCCATCTCCCATACCCTCACCACCAGTTCAGAGCACTCAGCTGCAAGCTATGCTAACCCAACCTCTTCCCCTTCTCTCTAGATGGACAGAAACAAGCAAAGCAGGAGCTGAATCTTCATTAACCTCCCTCACCACCCTTCTAGTGCTAATTGCACTGACAGCAGGTGGGACTCAGCCCTCAGTGTGAGGTTTCACACTCAGCACAAGGTCCTGATGGCACAACAAGAAGTCACCAGTTTCCTGTGAATCACTGAGCAACACGCAGAGTTCAACCAGCACCAAGTCCTTTTCCGTGAGGCAGAGGATAACTCTTCACCTTTCTAATGACAGAGCTGCCAGAGCTCTGTGTGCACTGGCTGACTGCACGAATCTTTCTTTTTTCTCTCGTTATTTTCCAGGAAAAGCTGGCACTCCAGCTGTCCCAGCACTCCCTTGCCCTTAAAAGCCTGCCTTTCTTCTTTCGTGTCAAATACACCGATCTATATGAGGAGCAGCACCGAGCCCGGAAAGCTGGCCTGAGGCCGGGAGAAATGTCAATAGGAGAGGAAGTATCTGTCACATCCACACACACAAGGTTCCATCAGCCAAGTCCTTTTGGCCTGCTGCCCCTTCCTCCTCCTTCCAGCGGCCCCATCGGTAGGGACCGGCCGACCTCTAGTGGTAGGAGCCCACAGTGCAAAGAGCATCAAGGCGGTAGAAGGACCAGGTCTGGAGCTGAGCATCTTACACGTGCAGAGTTTTCTTCCCTGAGTAATGAAAGGTCCCACACAGCTGGAGACGTTTGTGGAACTGAGGGACCTGGTTAGTGGGCATGGTAGTGATGGACTGATTGTCGGACTGGATGATC